>JAUKNM010000019.1:1080000-1085000 GCA_030765045.1 Tenodera sinensis
GTACGTATGTACGTATGTACGTATGTACGTAGGTACGTATGTAGGTATGTACGTAGGTACGTATGTACGTACGTATGTACGTATGTACGTATGTAGGTACGTATGTATGTATGTACGTATGTACGTATGTAGGTATGTATGTATGTATGTATGTATGTATGTATGTATGTATGTATGTATGTATGTATGTAGGTACGTATGTACGTATGTACGTATGTTCGTATGTAGGTATGTATGTATGTATGTATGTATGTATGTATGTATGTATGTATGTATGTATGTATGTATGTATGAATATGTATGTATGGTTGGGGCAAAATCGTCAGGCAGACAGTTGTTGCCAAGTTCGGAGGGCGGTGGGATCCAACGCCAAATGAAATCTTCTAATCAAACACGGAATCTCTATTCCGAAATAGTTACAAATGCAGGGAAAAGAGAAAAGCGATATAAAATGTTCATTAAATCAAAAAGTGACCAATCTAGTGAGGATGTTAAGAAAATAATAAAGACAAATATTGATCCAAGAAATGTAAAGGTTGGGGTCTGCGCTTTAAAATCTTTAAATGATGGAAGAGTAATGATACAAACCAATAGTGAAGAGGAAGTACAAAGATTAACAACAGCCATTAATGAAAAATGTAGCGAACTGTTGGAGGCAAAAATCCCCAAATTATGGGATCCTAGCCTAGTAATTTATAACATCCCATAAGAGATTACTATAGACAATGCGGAAGAAATTATTATTGCACAGAACCCCTGTTTTAACCTCAATACAGGAGATCTAAAACCAAAGTTTATAATAACAAATAGAAAAAACTCACGTCACTTGGTTGTATCGGTGAGCGCTCAAATAAGAAAGCAACTGGTGCACAACAAGCTGAAGATAGGATGGCTCATTTGCAACACAGAGGATTATATCAAAGTTAATCGCTGCTACAAATGTTGCCGTTATTTCCATAAAGCAGGCAATTGTAAAGGAGAGGAGACCTGTGCCCGTTGTGCAGGGAAGCATAACACAAGGGACTGCAAGGCAGCAGATAATGAACTGAGATGTGTGAACTGCATTAATCATAATAAATATAATAAATATGCAAAAAATAATGAGAATCACTCAGCGTTAGATAGGAACTGTCCATGCCTACAGGTTGCCACGGAGAGATATAAAGAAAATATCAATTACTAAAATGGCTAACACAAGGAAAAATACATATAACAAGAAAGCGTACAATAACACCGTCTCACTGAACTGCGTGCAGATTAACCTAAAACACAGTAAAGCAGCGACTTACAACCTGGAAGATTTCATTGAAAAGAATAAAATAGACATAGCCTTTGTACAAGAACCCTACACAATAAACAATCAAGTTAAAGGGATTCCTCATAAATATAAAATTTTCAGCTGTGGAAACGGCACAAAGAGAGCTGTCATTGTGGTCACCAATAAAGAGATTGACGCTATTTTAATAAAGCAGCACTCAGACGGAGATGACGTAGTACTAGAAATCACCCGAGGCAATCTAACCTTAACAGCCGCTAGCAGCTATCTAGATATCAATGATGACATTAATAAAAATATATTACAATTAGAAGCAATCACAGAATTCGCTAAAGGAAAGCTTTTATTAATGGCCATGGATAGTAATGCAAGGTCCAAGACTTGGCACGACACAATAACAAATAAGAGAGGGGAAAGGCTCGAAGAATTTGTAATAAGCAACAACCTACATATCATCAATGACAATATAGAGATAACAACGTTTGAGTCATCCTTAGGATCCAGTAACATAGATTTAACAGTCACTAACAACAATATGTTGAAACTTATACATAACTGGATGTGCCTAGACGATGAAAACTGCTCCGACCATAGGATGATTACATTCCAGATAAAATACAGAAATGATCAAATCAACTACAACAATTTCATAGGGACTAGATATATAGTCCGGGAAGGAAATTACAACGAATTTAACAATAAGTTTCTAGAAGAACTTAAGCTTAAATTTGGAGTACAAATAACAAGTAATGACATGGAACAAGTGGATGATATTCTACAGGGAATTGTGTCTATGGAAACAGATATAGAGAAAATAATATATAAATTTGAAGGAGCCATAACTGCAGCATGTCACAAATCCTTTAGAACATGTAAGCCAAGAAAGAAAGCTGCTGAACACAAACCAGTTCCATGGTGGTCACAGGAGTTGACAATAATGAGGAAGAAGACTACTGCAACCAGAAGAAGGTACCAAAAAATAAAAAACAATGAAAATGAGAGAGAACGACGCAAGCAGCTATACACCCAAGAGAAAAGAAGATATGAGTCGTCAATTAAAAGGGCGAAATATGAGTCGTGGAAAAACTATTGTAATGTTACAACAACATCGAACCCGTGGAATGCAGTTTACAGATTGTCATCTGGGAAGATGAAACAAAACATTACCTTGTCAACCTTAAGGAAACCCGATGGCACATATACCAGTGACTTGAAAGAGACTATGAGTGTCATGATGGATTTATTTGTGCCGATTGATGATGTGAAAGAGGACAATGATCACCACCGACAAATCAGGCACAAAATAAAGGAACAATTAGAAACCCGGGATGATACTCCATTTGCAACAGCAGAAGTAGCCTCTATTATAGATAATATGAACACCAAAAAAGCTCCAGGAGAGAACGGCATCACTGCAGAGATACTTCGATTAGTGTTCAGACTAGTTCCCAAACTGACCACAGCTATATATAACGGCTGTCTAAGAAGAACCTATTTCCCCAGTGCATGGAAACACGCTAAAATTATACCAATTATTAAAGCCGGCAAAGAGAACTCCGATGACGTAAGCAAATATAGGCCAATAAGCTTATTAAATGTTCCAGCCAAAGTGTTAGAGAAACTACTAATACAACGGATAATGCACCACATACATAGTAAAAACCTTATGAACAATAACCAATTTGGTTTCACACCACAAACCAGTACAGTCGACGCTCTGATGTACCTCAAACAAATAATCCTAGACATCCTAAAGAAAGGTCAACAAGCTGCCCTTATCAGCTTAGATGTTAAAGGTGCGTTTGATGCTGCATGGTGGCCTAGCATCCTGGCTTCATTGAGAGAGTTCAGTTGCCCACAGAACCTCTATGATCTCTCCAAAAGCTATTTTAATGGAAGGAGTGCTACTTTTTCAGCTAACAGCATATCCATAAAGAGGACAATCACCAAAGGATGTCCACAAGGTTCCTGTAGCGGTCCGGGTTTCTGGAATATACACTATAACTCACTTCTGAATTTAGAATATAGTAAAAACACAAAGGTCATCGCCTTTGCAGACGATGTAATGTTGGTTATTAAAGGAAGTAGCAGCCTTGAAATAGAAAATTACGCTAACATCGAATTGCAGAAAATATCGAGATGGGCCAGAGACAACAAAATCGTCTTCAATGAGCAGAAGTCTACAGTGTTAGTAATTTCGAGAAGAAGACCATTGCCTGAGCGAGTACTCAAGATATACTTAAACAATAAGCAGTTACTACAGACAGAAAGCTTAAAATATTTGGGCATAATTATTGACCATAGACTCAACTTTACTCGGCATATAGAATACGTTAGCGAAAAAAGCATAAAACTAATTCATGCACTGGCCAAATCCGCAAAAATAAATTGGGGACTAAATAGTGATGTGATGAGAATTATATATAAAGGGGCTTTATTGCCCATTCTGACGTACGGGGCACCTGTATGGGCAGAAGCAATCAACAAAAGATATAACAAACTCAAGCTACAAAGAGTCCAAAGACTTATTAACATAAAAATAACTAAAGCATATCGCACTACGTCATCTGAAGCACTATGCATTCTGTCAAAAAACACTCCCATAGGGATACATATTCGGGAGATTGCGAGATTATATGAAAGCAAGAAACGGAACCAGGAAGGAATTACGATTGATACAGCAGAGCATTACGCAACGTGGCCTCATCCAGCAGAAATAATCAAGATCAAAGAGAAACCCAATAATCAAACCCATTTAGTAGACATTTTCACTGATGGAAGTAAGGAAGATTCGGCAGTTGGATCCGGAATTGCTATATTCATAGACAAAGTACTAGTCCACCAACTACAATATAAATTACACAGTAGATGTTCTAACAATCAAGCAGAGCAGTTCGCAATTCTCAAAGCCCTTGAACACCTTGAACATCTCCAACTACAGCATGTTCAAAAAACAGCTGCTTTACACACTGACAGCAGAATCACTCTTGATTCATTACGGAACTCTAACAACCATCTTCACCTTATTGAACAAATAAGAAAACAAATAAGGCAACTAGAAGCACACAGCTGGATTATCTACTTCACATGGGTCAAGGCTCACGTCGGAATTGAAGGGAACGAGCTGGCTGACCAACTGGCGAAACAGGCAGCGAACAACAAGGACCTACCAGTTAGTTTCGACAGGATACCCGTGAGTGACATCATGCGAAAGCTACATGAAGAAAGTGTGAATCAGTGGGAAAGTGAGTGGCGAAACACCAAAAATGGAGCAGTGACTAAATCTTATTTCCCCACAGTGGCAGATAGATTACGACTTAAATTTCCACTTACTGGTAAAGTCACAACTTTCCTAACCGGACATGGCAGACTTAATTCTTACTTTTACAGATTTAAGATAAAGGACTCTCCAATGTGCTCCTGTGGAACAGCAGAACAGACCGTAGTGCACGTTTTATTTGAATGTCCAAAACTTGACAGAGAAAGAATCAAATTCAAGAAAGCTATGTTAAACAAATATGGAAAATGGACATTCCAACAACATAAATTAATAACGGAATACACAACTGAATTTATTGAATACCTAAACACAATAGAACTGGATAAACTCTAGAGTGCAACTAACGATATCCCATAAGTAAAACTATGTATTAGTATATTTATTAAGCATGTACTATAATGGCATGTAGTATTACGTTTTTTGTAATGGAACATGCCGAAAATA
>JAUKNM010000019.1:1087500-1090000 GCA_030765045.1 Tenodera sinensis
TTCCGAGTATTCCTCTCCATTTTTCAGGCAAGAGGCAAACCTCACGTAGCTTTGCCACTCGGGCTAAAAGGTTTTCACCTCTCCCCTGCCCCACCAAAAGGGATATTCACGTGCCCTACATTACTGGGTTAGCTCCCTTGAGGGCGAACTTCTCGAGGCGGTGAAAATGTATACATGTGAAAACATTCCCCTCCTCATGCATGCCACACCAGAAATATTTCTTGTGGCTCCTGAAGGAATATGAGTTGCTGCAGGAGTTCTTCCCATCTCAGAAAACCAGTGTGAAGTAAACCTTCCATCTCAAAGCACGGCAGCACATATGGTGACACAAGGCGTAACAACTGTGATGTCAAAGGTATTTAAAAGATTGCTGAATACACAAACTACTGGTTACTTCTAGAAAAACAATTTACTTGTCAATCTGTATGATCTTCGCGTAGTACCAATGAAGCTGTTGTAAAATCTATTCAAGGTGCTTTGTGGAATTAGAAAATGGAGTGCAGCTTAATGAGCGATTGTGCGATTTTACTAAGACATTTGACTACATGTGGCACTACATCATGCTTACAAAGGTGAAATTTTATGGTTTTAACGATAACACTACCATGGTTTTGGAAACTTATCTAAATGTAACATCAGATAGTTTATTGCAATAGTAAATATTCTCATTATTCACATGCCTTGCAAATTGTCCCACAATGACCTTTATTGGAAAACTTTTATTAATTAATTCATGTTAATGATGTCTCAGACTACACTGACATTTCATCTTCGATAAATTATTTATCTGCCAAATACTTG
Source organism: Tenodera sinensis (assembly GCA_030765045.1). Classification (NCBI taxonomy): domain Eukaryota; kingdom Metazoa; phylum Arthropoda; class Insecta; order Mantodea; family Mantidae; genus Tenodera; species Tenodera sinensis. The sequence continues at coordinate 1,088,302 of JAUKNM010000019.1, forward strand.
ACAACTGCAATTACTTTTGATAGATATCAAAAGAGATTCATTATCTTGTAAGGTAAATGAATGATGTAATGTCAACAAGCTTGGCAACAGTGCCAATAAATCTATTGATATAGGATTTGTTTTTAATAGTCTAACTGTGACTACTGCTGTTCTACTTGATATTCATCTTGAAGCTGGATTAGGCCAGAGCACTCTTACTATACTAGAAACAATATTACCGAATGTGTTTACACACACGCGCGCGCACACACTACTGTTTGTGTTAATTGCCCTTAATTCGTAGGAGGCAAGATTGGTTATTGAAACCAATGGCGCCCTTAGTCATCACACCTGGCGTTTGTCTGCTGTCACTCAACAGTACAGGCCTCCAGATTGCGCCCACCACGGCACCATCGAAATCGAATCCGGCTACCATTGTAGGACAGGTTGAAGCGGAACTCGTCCGGAGAGACTACACTTTACTACTAAACACGCCAGTGACGGCATTCGCGTGCCCATTGCAGTCGGAGGCGGTTGTGGTTTTCGTGCAATGGAAACCGACGTAATGATATTGCACAATGAGTCCAATCCGCAACACACGGCGTCGAATCGTCGATACAGACAGGTTAATGCTCCAGCGTCGAGCTAACATTGTAGATGAAGCTGTACAGTCCATCATGGTCATGAGGACATCCCGTGCTGTGCTCATATTGCGCGGTCTGATCTACGCTGCGTACAACCCTCTCCTTGCTAATGCTTGCACACACGCATCACTGTCATAGCAGCGTGCCCTCTATGACCTTAAATGACAAACGCGCTTCCCGGAGACCGATCATCTTCCCTGTTCGAACCATTTACATGTTGATACAGCACTCTTTTGACGTCGATATGGCACATTGTCAATTGTTTTAACGTTTCCACCCTGTTTGATGGTTCTTCACTACAACTACTTGGCGCAACATTGAACTTCTCCGGTACACCCAACAGGGCTCTGCTCAGCCTACGTGTACCCTATCCCTCTGCTATCCTAATCACTTATTGCTGACAAGTGTTTTAACACATCCACCAAGTTTGGATTGATTCGGAGAATTCTTCCATGGTGTTGCAATTTTCATAGGCAGTAATATGTGTGAGTTTGTCTCTCTCTCTCTCTCTCTCTCTCTCTCGGTGTGTATGTGTGTTCTGGGTGAGTCTTCTGACCCTGCGGATGTGTTGGTAACTAGGCAACCCTTCATTTTACAGAAGATGCAAAATGAGGATGCTGACACCGCATTAGGGCTAGGTTAGTGCTCGTTATTAAGATGCTCTTGTAGAGCAATGGTTAATAAGTGGTTAATGCTGGCAAGTCATGGTGAATGTCGGAAGTTCAAATCGCGCCCGCGAATAAATAGGTTTGTATTCATTTCAGATTATGATTCGCGAAATTTCTAGCAAATCGTGTGTTCTTTCCGAATGCACCTGAAAATGAATTTGCCTATAAATACAAAAAGCTTGGTGCTCACTATGATACATTTTTTCGGATAGAGAGTATCTGGATATGCTGTTAGCATACGGGAAGCGCAGCAGAATGCAACGGAGGCACGTCGTCTACACAAACAGAGGTTTTCGCAGAGAACACTTCCTACAGATCACACATTTGTGCGAGTTGCCAACCGCTTTCTGGAGCTAGGAACAGTGTATATCTACGAAGAGATCACCCTATCTGTGATACCAAGCAATG
>JAUKNM010000019.1:1095000-1135000 GCA_030765045.1 Tenodera sinensis
GTGAGGTGTCTCCAAAGTCCTCATTGCAGAGTGGTGTGTCTTCTCAGACGTGTAGGCGTAGGCCGTGTGGGTGACAAAAGAACACCAAAATACAAAGGAATTAGGAAGATATACAATAAAAGGGGACACAATATTTATGTAGAATATAGGAAGGCAGAGGGAATCAAAGAATATAATGTGCGAAAGGAGGGAGGACGAAAAAGAATAAGTGGGAGTATAATACGGGAAGAAAAGGTACCTAAAGGAATATGGAAGAAGAGGAAAAAAAGGAGAGAAAGGTTTTATAGTAAAGGTGCTACAACTGAGCTTAATAAAACAATGACAATATAATGTACGTAATGAGTTAAGCCATGACATACATTAAGTGAAACATCTAGGTAAGAGAATCGAACAATAAAACCAAAATAAAATTCCATATCAAAATTGATACTTGTTGTTTGCATATTAAAAGGTATTTAATGTGAGAGAAAAAGAAATTCAGTGAAGAAAAATAAGTCACATAGGGAAGGCTTCAAACCAATCTGCTCATTACTAGTATACTTTGCAGTTTACACAGATGTTTCACCGAAATTACAAAATATTACATAATGAAAAATCAACATGAATAAGATAGATTATGTTGCACAAGAATATAGTGAACTAAATTACAATTGAAACTTTCAGTTTTGTTATAAAATGGAGCTTTTTCTTGTTAACATAATAGTGTTACAATCAAAATTAAACAAGGCAATAAAGAATTCTATTCCATCATTATAAGAATGTAACTAATAAGGTTAAAACAACTACATAGCTGGAGTAAATAAGAATTTTACCAGTAATAGGAATACAGTGATGTAATCTTCTAGGATATCCAAGTGACCATAATGTAAAACAAAAATACCAAGGAGAACTTGTATGCGACAGAAGAGGAAAAAACATGGCCCAATGATAGCATAAATATTTGAATATGAAAGCATAGCGCTAAACTTAAAGGTATCGTTCTTCGCCAATAAATAGCCTGCGCAGTCCTAGTTGGCTATATGGTCAAAGAAACGTCCCTCCAAGTCAGTCAAATAATGCTTGTATGGGCATTGTAACATTCCCTATTTGTTATATTTATTCAGAATGAATTATGGGAGATTCGTGCATCATAGCACTCGCTATGTGATATCTAAAATATCTAAAATTTAGAGAAGGTCTTATCGACGAACTAACAGTGAATTATGGCATCCTTAAGATTACATACTGAATCCCTAAGGAAACTACATAATTTATCAGAACAGATTGAACAATTTGACGAGCTTTCTAAAATACATTATGCAATGTGGTATCAAGTATAAATGAGTTACAAAGGTAAGGGGAAGCTCGTAATAACTCATCATAAGCAGCAACAGGGCTAGGAATACATGTTTGAGCTGAGCTCAACTAAAAGGTCACAATAACTAGTATATGACAAATTCATTGGCTGTCATCACATTTAATGATTCTTTAAGGAATCTTAAAATACAATAGAAGTTGTCAAAGTCCATATAATACATATTATAACAGATGCGGTACTCTTCCGCAAATTCACATATTAATATCTCTCAACAATATCTATGGGAGCGACCCATTTATCAACTACATAAAACAAACTTCATCGGCCTCTGTGCACAGGAAAAATTAACTCTCAATAGTTCCTTGAACTATAATCTCTCAAAATTACCATTTGGTGGGGCCTCGCGGCTCACCCGCCAAGATGAAATAATCTTTGTATTTCATCAGTTATCTCTCAGGATCTTAGTCTGTCAGGACCTCGCGGTTTACCTGCCAAATATAAGAACCATTTTGTTTCATCACTTCATTATATTCAATAATAACCACATTTCATGGAATCTTGCGATATATCCATGAAAGAACGCAATACTTCCCTAAATATCGCGTCAACAACTCCATTCCTCGGGGGCCCTGCGGCACTCCCGATGAACAAGTTGTACCTCATAAATCTGATAATCATAAAACAACAAATAAAAAGTACTCTGACATCCCCTATATACTAACAATATAATCACAATATTCATATCTCTCTTTACAAAAGAAGAGAAAGAAAATTATAAATATGACCCTAGTTGATGACACCTAGTTCATTTTAAATACAAAATCAGTAAAAGGTAGCTGAAACACATCCAGACAAATACCATAAACTCAACTGTTAGGTTTTAGTGGCTGCTTATGTAAGTATGAAAAACAAAACAAAAAAATGATAGTACCTATTGAAATAAAATGAAGGCTGTATCGTCGCGAAAGTGCGGAGCTCTTCCAACAGGTAGCTCTTGACGGCGTAATCAACAGAAGAACAACGTTTGTTTCGTTCTTAGCAATTGAACAATATCTCTGCAAACATAACTCAGGAAAACACAATGAGATTTTATGAAACAAAAAAATTAAACACAGACTTGCAATACTGTGTTTCAGTCGTTCAGTATTTTCTCTGATTTCATTAAGAATCAACACTAACACATGGCAGAAAGATAATCGTGTAAATGTTTGTAAGTGTGAAAAAATTAAGTGATTTTATAGCAAAATATATACAAAGTAATACAATTATTAAATAATGTACTCATCAGGGAAGAAATATAGTATAGCGATTGTATTTCAAAGTGCTCTACTTCCATTAATGAATACCCAGAAAATAATTATCGTATGCACCTACTACTAGCAAACATGAGAATTCAAACTGTAATTTTAATGTGAAGTACCATAATAACTAACATGAATGGGGAATAAGAAAATTGTGTAAACAGCTACCCTGACTGTATAACTATGAAAGCAATATTGCCAATGAAGGACACAGCGTCTAGTAGAATTGCGAAGAAATAGTAACATAACTAATTCGCTATACCAAAATAATTATTAATGTGAAAACAGAAAAACGTGCGTAAATATGTATCTGCAGTTATAAGGAAAAAAGGGAACATACAGTAAATACCATGAAAGTAGGAAGATGTATATATAAAGAGTTTAAGGAGGTGATCTGTGACTGGTTGAGTATTGGTTACCGTAAAATTGTATTTCGGTTAACAAGAAACTAAGTGCACAAGCAACCAGGAATAATACAAACGCATTAGTATTCAATGTGTGCCAGGATATACGCAATGCTGTGAAAACGTAGGGAAAAAAAAACACATGTTCGAGGTAAGTTGAGTTTTTGAGAAGGTGAAATACAACGTAAAGTTGTCAAAAGTAAAACATAGCAAATTAAAATATTTTAAGTATCAGCAAATTAGTGATGGTATCGAAAATACGATCTACGCAATTACCTTGGTAATCAGAACATGAAAAGTTTGTATATTTTGGATCAGTCATATAATAGAAAGAAGTTACTTTCAAATTGTCTAAGGGGGGTAAATTATACACGTACCAAGTTTTGAACCTTTGACATCAAAACATCACAATAAAAACCTCAATGTTACCTTATATTAGTACAAATACCGCTTTAATACCAAATGTTTATTACGGAAGTGCAGAAGAAAATAGTACCAAATGAAAGTTTTGTCATAGACGGATTTGAAAAATAAGTAATACCTTTTAATGTCACGCTATCATATTATCGCGTATGGAAGTGTTTTACGGAAATAGTGGAGGAAGACGACTCACTGAAATAACTACTCTATCACGCTTATCTTTTGTACTTGACCTTGCAGGAATCTGCATTCGCATACTTCCGGAAGGTACACAGCCGGAATGAGATAATATTGTGGTCGAGTTATACAGATATAGTGTTTAGAATACAAGATTTATGTAAGGAAGGAATTAAATGTTCTGTTGTAATTGCACTTTTTTTTTTTTTTTTTTTTTTTTTTTTTTTTTTTAATCCAAGGTAGGATTTAATCTATTATTTTAAAAAGAAAAAGATGCAGCTTAATTTTGACTCAATGCTGTTTCGCGTAGTCAATTCTTGTGTAACTGCATCGTGTTCACACATAATCTTCAAAAAAATAAATAGAAAAATCAGTATTACTAATATGGAAATTAAAAGATGTGCAACATAATCCTAATGATTCCACATTCATCTGACAATTTAATATTTATTGTGCTACACACTTTCAAATTGAAATCGAATATTGATGCATATAACTCTCGTCAGCTTATTGACTTTAACGTTCAAAATTTGTAACTCCAAAATAAATTTTTGCTGAAATCTCAAAATTGCGTGACAAATTACCGCAGTCTATTAGAAATCTATCTAAGAAAAATCCTAATGGAACGTTAAAATAAAATTATCTCAGTTCACTATCAATAAACTGAATAAATATTTTGCTATTGTATATAGTACTATGTAATTATTATTAGAAAAACCAGCATACTCTTCCAGTACGCCAATAACTTAAACAATGTAATGTGCATCTATTTAAGCTTTTAAGCATTGATTTCGTAACTTTCATCGCTATTGGATTTTACTTTATCTGAATAAACTCGTCATAAGCGTGAGTAGAAAAACAGACAAACTTCATAAATAGTTTTAGAAATAGTTGTAACTCATGAAACGTACCAGTAGAACACGTGAGGTGTAGCTCTCAGTAATACACCCTAAAAGTAAATTAAAGGAGTGGTGAACATTAGGTATCAAGAGTAGTATTAATGTAGTTAATTTGTATGATATTTCGGTATTATCCATGTGTTCAAATTTATATGTGTAGGTTCAAAGTGCAGAAGTGTGTACACATTAGGCGACAATAATTTATCTACTTTGGAAGAAAAATCATTCCTATTATCCTAAACTAAAAATAAATGCAGTTATTTGTCTCCTTATAAATGGAAAGCAAAGAAAACAATATTTCTTCTTCTTCGAGATTTGGTTCTTTTTATGCTAATTAGAGTATTTAAAATTAAGCACACTGATGTTCTTTTTTTTTTTTTTTTTTTTTTTTTTCCCAAAGAAAAGTGATAGTTATAGCAATCGTAAAATACTTTCTAGTGATGTAACCTGTATTTGATACATAAAAGCCTAGTAATTGATATATGAACTTGCTCGTAGTTTAAAATTGTTTGAATAAATAGGATTTGACAAGTGATGTAATTACAATATGATTAAGCTGAAAACTATTCATATGTTCAGCAAGATCTGCAGTGAACTTTAATATGGAGAGGATTAAGTTAACAATGTAGGATAGTAACGCAGTATTTCTAAAGTCTCCTTTTGTGTTTTCGTTTTAATATGTCGTTCATTTATCATTTTCCTTTAGGTTCTTTCAATAAATATTGAACACATTATTCTCCAAGTGGGTGAAAATAAATTACATAGTCTTATGCACAGAAGGTTTATAGTTCGCAAAAACAATAAAACTCAATATGTGTCTTATTCTTTATTGGTCGTTACTATAGTTGTTATTTGTGTTACCTTGTAGGTTTGAATTCTATTATGTTTTGGTAATTAATTTAATGTATAGATCAGTTTTGACAATTTCTGCACCACGTAATTCACAATCATGACATGAATCTTGTTATAGGAAATTAAATTTAATTAAAAGTTGGCTGAATGGTTGGAGTTTAGCACCAAAATATGATTAAAAAATAGATAAGCTTTTCTTTTTAATACTTCTTATGTTATTTCTAGTATTTGAATATTAAATACACTCACAGACATAATTTTAGTATAAGGATAATGGGGTACTAGAATATCACATAACGATTAAGTTATGAGAAAATATTCCTACGAGAAACAAAATTAACATATATAATTGATAATTACAAATGGGAAAAAGTATTCTTCGCGTTACAACAGAAAGATCTGGTGGTTCTGTAGAGAAATATTGCTTTCACCTATATTTAACCCAATGATGAATAACAGAAACAGATACACCAACAGCCATAGTTCTAAAAAAAGCAATACTTGTTACCAGTGATAGCAAAGAAAGCACTGTCATACGCCAAATATTTGATGAGAGGATACTTAGTGAAATCTGCACAACCCTATCAGTTTCGTAACTTTAACACATTTACATTCTTATTAAGCGTAGGTTCAATTATGTTTACGTAACTCTGAGCCAGAAGTATTTATGAAACTTTAATTACCAAGCACTTATGCTACAGCAGAAAAATTAGAGCGCAAGTTTGATCACTATGTATATAAATATTTCCTGAACAGAGTACAGTAACCTCAAAAAGTATAATTGAAATGAATTGAAAGTTCAAGGCATTAAAATGTTGGATAAACAAACCCAGACTTAAAAATGTATTAGAGCGAAATAAAATAATAAATTGAGTATCTCAACAATATGAAACAACTTAATTAGTATGATCACTCAAGCCAACAGTGATTACCCGTGTTTAGGGAATAACATTAGTTTTTGTATTTTTTTTGTATTATTTTATTTTTCTTGTTTCTTTTCCTATCTTTTTTTTTTTTTTTTTTTTTTCTTTTCCATTGCTCTGCTGCATTTGCTTTAACTTTCATCAACGTTTGCCGTTCCGTGTTCATAAACCTAGATAATGAGAATTTATAGGAATAACACAGTTTCAAGGAAGAAATTATAAGTTACCTTATCAATGTAATTATCGCCATATTAACGGGACTATCGCTCCTAATTTAGAACAGGTGATGTGTATGTCCAGAAATAAACCAATCCTAAAATAAATGTGCGGCATATTCGTGTCAGGAGGGGGAAGGGTGGGCGGGGAATATTAACATTCTGATTGAATATTACATCACATATGTAAGAACTTCAGACTTCTAGATTATAATAAACCCTTAAATAACCCATGAATTGAGCCAGCAATATTAAGGAAACGGTACGGGCAAGAATCGTTTTATTGCTGACGATTTGAAGTAAAATGTGCATGCCTCTGCTTAGGTGGTCTTAACATTGAAAACAGGAGATACAAATTTAGAAAAGGAAGACAATCGGGTCACACATGTCAATATTTTACAAAGCACACATTAAAACATACAATAAGTCTGATGTTAATAATGAAGGGACTTGGAACGGAAACCATATCTCTAAAACGTATCAGAGATGCCGTGCATCCGCCGTATGACAAAGGAAAACTATACAAATTCAACAGGTACATGACCGAAACCGTACTTCTCAAAAATTTAGGAAAGCCAACCTCTTCAACATAAGACAAGAGAAATACCAAAATTTAGAGGCTACCGAGATTGAAACCATACTTCTCGCGAAAATTTAGCGAAGCCGGCGGCTCTACCAATAATGCAATAGAAACACAGAAATTTAGAGGGTATCGAGATCGTAACCATATTTCTCCAAAAAATGTAGAGAAACCGGCGCCTCCGCCAATAATGTCACAACCTACCCGGTGACTCTAACACTGATGTCACAACTTGGTTGTAACTGGGGGACATAGGTTTGTAATCAGATGGTAGAGCAGAAAGACACTGTTTGGCTTGAAACATATTTATTTTGTATTAGTATTGAAACAACAGCAAAGCAGTGTTGGTTTACAATTTAGGGTTGAATAGGCTTACCCGTTACGGACGATGTCAAGTTGTGTTGATGAAGTCGGGAGGACCAGTCAACATAGTTGACCCGTCGGGTGGCGACCGCCACCCAAGCGGCGTGGAGCACAGCACACAGCAGTTCCTGGACAAGACTCCCCCGAGCGAGCTCTCAGAGCCCATTTATATCGGCTTCTGTCCCCTATGGGGGTCTTGCAATTGCAATGGTGGCTTTTACCATATTTGGTATGCCAACGCCCTGGTGAACGGGATGTTCTAGAAAATTCTTAAGACACGTGACATCGCATGATGCAACCACTCCAGCAGTTACTATGCGGAAGGGTGACATCATAGAAAAGTCCATAGGGACTACCATAGGAAGTGGTGAACCACCCATGTCCGGTCACATATATATCTTAAGATATGTGTAACAAGTTAAAAGGAATTGTAAAATGTGATTTATCACAAATTTAGAAGCTTAATAAAATGTTATAACTTAATATAAAATAGGTACTTCTCAATCACATACGTGACATATCCCGCAACGTTTAGAAAGGCGACGCCTGGCGCCGGCTAAAAACAACAAGAATGTAACATAAAGTGATACTCCTATATAATGGAAAGGGAGGGACCAAACACTGCAAACTAGCCTAATTACAAACATTATTGTATGTATACATAGGCAACCAAGCATACTTGCGAGGTGCGAAATCAAAGAACATGTATAAAACTGAAGTATTCCCTTACATACATAGAAATAAAAATAACAAAGGAGTGTAGCACCTGCGAAATAAAAGAGTAAGAGGGATTTACAGGGGGGAGGAGTGGATGAAACTAACAGGGAAGGAAAACAGAAGTTACATCGTTGATTCCACGTTGAAGGAGGTCCAAGCCCTTGTAAACACGCTGTAACAGCAGTATGGAAACTGTTCCGAGTTGCTACCGCCACCCAAGCGGCGTGGCGCACAGCACACAGCAGTTCCTGGACAAGACTCCCCCGAGCGAGCTCTCAGAGCCCACTTATATCGGCTTCTGTCCCCTATGGGGGTCTTGCAATTGCAATGGTGGCTTTTACCATATTTGGTATGCCAACGCCCTGGTGAACGGGATGTTCTAGAAAATTCTTAAGACACGTGACATCGCATGATGCAACCATTCCAGCAGTTACTATGCGGAAGGGTGACATCATAGAAAAGTCCATAGGGACTACCATAGGAAGTGGTGAACCACCCATGTCCGGTCACATATATATCTTAAGATATGTGTAACAAGTTAAAAGGAATTGTAAAATGTGATTTATCACAAATTTAGAAGCTTAATAAAATGTTATAACTTAATATAAAATAGGTACTTCTCAATCACATACGTGACAATAATAATAATAATAATAATAATAATAATAATAATAATAATAATAATAATAATAATAATAATAATAATAATAACTATAAAAATGATAATGATAATGATAATGATAATGATAATGATGATGATAATGATAATGATGATGATGATGATGATAATAATAATAATAATAATAATAATAATAATAATAATAATAATAATAATAATAATAATAATAATAATAATAATAATAATAATAATAATAATAATAATAATAATAATAATAATAATAATAATAATAATAATAATAATAATAATAATAATAATAATAATAATAGTAATAATAATAATAACAATAATAATAATAATAATAATAATAATAATAATAATAATAATAATAATAATAATAATAATAATAATAATAATAATAATAATAATAATAATAATAATAATAATACTAATAATAATAATAATAGCAATAATAATAATAATAATAATAATAATAATAATAATAATAGCAATAGCAATAATAATAATAATAATAATTATAACAATAATAATAATAATAATAATAATAATAATAATAATAATAACAACAACAACAATAATAATAATAATAATAATAATAATAATAATAATAATAATAATAATAATAATAATAATAATAATAATAATAATAATAATAATAATAATAATAATAATAATAATAATAATAATAATAATAATAATAATAATAATAATAATAATAATAATAATAATAATAATAATAATAATAATAATAATAATAATAATAATAATAATAATAATAATAATAATAATAATAATAATAATAATAATAATAATAATAATAATAATAATAATAATAATAATAATAATAATAATAATAATAATAATAATAATAATAATAATAATAATAATAATAATAATAATAATAATAATAATAATAATAATAATAATAATAATAATAATAATAATAATAATAATAATAATAATAATAATAATAATAATAATAATAATAATAATAATAATAATAATAATAATAATAATAATAATAATAATAATAATAATAATAATAATAATAATAATAATAATAATAATAATAATAATAATAATAATAATAATAATAATAATAATAATAATAATAATAATAATAATAATAATAATAATAATAATAATAATAATAATAATTGGAATAAAGTTGTAAAACGACTGCGTAGAGCAGAGGTGAGCAAAAGTGGATTCCTAAATAGGTGTGATTGACGAACCCTTGGCCGTGTAACTATGCAACAAAACGGTATAACCGCCCTTCCTTGGGTGATTTCAGGAGTCCACAGGTGGTTTCACGACCGGTATCAGTGGAGGAATTATGTCTATCTCAACATGTACTTCATTAGTAACAAATTACATCGTTTTCGTCGTGCCAACATAGAAGGGCTTCATTGTAGATATCATGTCGCAGACAATGGAAAAACTAATAAGTGTTTTTCGATCTACATTTTTATACATGTTATAGGCAACCTTCTGGGGTTGCCACCGCCAACGTTATTATATCGTTGTTACGATAACAGATTTAGAGCGTACCAAATTTCTAGGTTTTCAATCAGTCTGGGTGGCTCAGTGGTTAGACGCTGGCCTACTACCTACAAGGTCGCGGGTTCAAATCCGGCTTAGACGGATGGTTTTTAAGTGAGCTTAAAAACGACAGTTTCATGGCAGTATATTTACTGGCATCAAGTCCTGCGGGACGGAATTTGGCACTCCGGCAACGCTGATACGATTCTGGCAATTGGCAGCGTCGTTAAACAACAAAATACTTAATGTATTTATTTAACTCTCTCAACCAAACAAATCAAATTAGGAAATACTTATCTCAAATGTATAAAATCACTTGGTACTGTGCCAGTGGATAAACTAATTAGTTATATTCCCATTCTTGAAAATTTTATAACGAGATTACTTCACATAGATTCCAGGATTTCAGGAAATTTGAGAATGAAGTTTCAATGTAGCTGTAGTCTGCTGTAGACTACTGTAGATGTAGTCATTGTAAGAGTTAATTTACAATTTGAACTCGTAGATCTACAAACAGATCTGGTGAGAAAAAAGTAAGTGCAGAGATTTAGCTGGCACAGACGTGTTCAATCAACTGTGTAAGGTAATATTCGCAGGTTGGCCTGAGAGTATGTGCTCCTTCTGTAACACTGTTCCACATATGTCTGTGAACATTTCTTTTTCTCTTATCGACATAGAAAAATCAAAATTGAGATCTCGCGGTTCAGATAACCAACCACCTCTCGGCGCAACTGCATATTGCTGTTTACACATATTACGCCAGAGCTTTTACGTCTTCTCATATGTTCGAATGATGATAATGAATGTGTATAACTCCGATTTCACATAGTAAAAGTATGATCGCCTCTTTTCTGTTTGAAACAAACGCGCTAATCGTTAACTGTACCAATACGCCACTGTCAACAGTTTAAGAAGCGAAGGAATACCACTCCTACAACCAGTAAACATTTTACACGGGTTACATGCACGGTGGATTCGGAGCAGACACTATTCTGCCCATTCCTGGGATAGACGGTATCAACGGTTCAACACCTAATAATTTTTTTTTCTTTTTTTAAACGTCCTCCAACGTACTGTTATATCGGACGGTGAATGAAAGAAACGGGTGAAATGATGCTCAAATGAGCCTGAGGTCCATGGAGCTTTAAGTTACCCGACATTCGTCTTCTCAGGATAAGGGATAACCTCGGAAAAAGAAACCTTTACCGGGTAACTTACCCTAAGCGAGATTCGAACTCGCGACCTCTTGAACGTGAGACAGACACGCTAACCATCATGCTACCGAGACGGGTCTAATAAGTTGTTTATTACAATACCAATGTGGTAACAGACTTTTCAAAACCAGAAAGGAGTATGAAAATACGAAGGGACACCGGGAGTGAAATTTCAAATTCCCATAGTATTGTATGAATATTTCTGAAAAATTTTATTCTGACTGCTTTGCTATTAAGTTAGTATGAATAGCATACCCAATTTTATTCTAATTGGATCAATACTTTTGGAGTTATAAATTATATCATAAACTTTTTTTAGTGAAAGTATCACATATTAAAAAATGCAACGCCTCAAAAGTTGAGGAAATGGGTTGTAATTTTTTTTTAATTGGAGCTTTGGGCCATAAATAAAAATTTAAGGCGTGGTTATTTCAATAAATTTGATGAGTGAATTTATTGTAATTTTTAATGTGTTCAAAGTATTAATCTAAAATTAATATTTTAAAATATTTTTCCATGAAAAAAATTGAACATATATTAGTGGTGTTAGCGTGCATTTTTGGCATAGAATATTACAGTGAATAATTTTGCGTATTTTGGTAAATTTTAGTTGTATTTAAATAAAAATTGAGACACGTGGAACATTTGGAGTGTGTGAAAATGAAGTTTTGAGAAAATCGCTGATTTATAAAATATTGTGCTGGGAAACGGTAAATTATATTGTTTAGGTATAAAAATGCTTCCTGATTTACAATCTTCTGTGTTTTTGCTTTAATTTGTGTCCTCCTGTACTTTTGTGCCCTTTTAGCCACCTACAGTCACCTTTCCTGTTTGTAGCAGTAGGTCTCCTGCTTTCGTAGAGTCGAGATGTGTCCCATTTCTGACCGATCTTTGAAGCAGTTGCTGAACATCCCTTACCCTTTACCACAGGTCTCAGCTCCGAAAAGCTCAACAGCCCATATTAAAAGTAGAAAAAGCATTTAATATCCCAATATATAGCTGCTTCTTAGAAATAAACATCTTGGGGACTGTTTTTCCAAATGAGAGAACATTTTCAATTGTATTTTGTGTCCTCCACTAGCACGCTGAACTAGTTCAGAACAAGCTAGTCTCCGCTAGAATAGGAACAATGCTTCTAACCATACTATCATGGAACTGAACACACAACTTGTAATGGCTCTGCGGAATCTCACTGTCAGTTATACTTCTACTATAGAAACACCAAATGTAAGTGTCCTCGAAACCATGCAATACATTGGCATATACCTACATATACCAAAATATTTGTTAATTGAAGCTAACTCTACATGTGTAAAACAAATCTCTATTTATAAGAATCACCACATAAAGAATACAACAGAAATACAGCAAAATAACAAGCGCAATAAAGTTTCGTTTTACTTCTCATTTAACACACACATATCATATAGGTAGCTGCCAAAATATTCCAAAGGTGAAAGCACAAAATAGAAAAAGACCATTATAAGTGGAAACTTTGCTTTGAGATTCACAGAGAATGTGAAAAGACCGGAGTAATTTCTCCGAACATACAGGGAGGAGTGGCTGACTAATTTTAAAGGGACAAACTGCCACATGAGCGGGGCTCTTTACATGGCTGTAGCGACTGAATAGATAGGGCCAACTGCAAATTTTCACTCCTTGTGGATGCCCAAACATTCAAACAAACTTTTGAAGGAAAAAAAAAAAAAGCAATTTTTGAATGTTTGACCAATTTTGCTAAAAAATTCACTCCCAGTGTCCCTTACTAGAATACACATGTGGTAACGGTCTTTCCAATACCAGAAAGGTGTGTGAAAATACAAGACCTCGATACCTAAAATATTACTATAAAAATCGTAGATGTCATTAAAGCACTAGTGAATGCCAAATAAACTTATTTGTTATCCATTTCCGATATATACCTTGTTCTTGGTTTGAATTTGTCAGTTTCTACACTTCTCTCAAATCGGACGCTGTGTTTGTTTTTCTTTTTATGTCTTAGATAATATTTAAAAAGAAGAAATTCTAAACCATCTTCTAACATCAGCTTTACAACATGACAGCGTGTAACAGACATAAACTCTATTTGTCTGCTAATAATAATTGTAAACTAGAGTGCAAATGAGCTTCGAATGAAAAGGGCCTCTGTAATATCATGTTCATAAAATCATAATATATTCCTCGTATCACAGTGACATGCATCTTTCTCTAGTTATAAAATCTATGCTAAGACAAAACAACACGCCTCCGCTAGAGAAGCAACATGCATTAAATGCAATATTCATTACCCATCATCTAACATTATCTAACATGAAAGATCTGGAACTAGTAGGACTTCGGCTTAAATATCATGATAAAAATCACTTCATGTTATATTGCAGTTAGAAGTCTCTACTCCACCCAATTAATCTCAAGTTTCTTTTATTACCTTTTCCATATCTTTAGTATTTCTCTAGGTCTTCTCAGGTATTTTGTCTCTTCATACGAAATTCGAGCAGAATGCTAAGGAAACATCTATATAGTCTCAAAATAACGACTGTAAATACCGCACCAGGTGTTTCTTCATCTGTAACGAGGATACATGTGCATATGTTCTGCTCTCGGACAGTTGGGTAGATGGCACACAACTCTGCTTCTAAACTACCGGGCAGATGGCCCTGGGCTACCTGGTTTCATTATCTACGGATAGATGGCAGTACATTCGTACTGCTTGCTATTCTCACTTCTCCTTAGATTTTTAGCTTGACGTCCAAATTTGGGCCATGATTGTAAATATCTAATCCAGTATTTAACTTAGCAACTCAGGGAAACCACAAAAACCTCCGGCCCATTAGTCACAAATGGGATATGAAGTCGTCCAGCTGAAGCCACAGGACACGGTATAGTATCAAACATCTTTTAAGCATGTACCTCACCCCGCATCCTGCCTTATGCATGCACACCTCTACTAACACCTAGGTACTGGTCTGGGCGCCCGCGTCAAGGTCAGTACCTAACCCCACTCTCAGTCTGTCTACTCTCTCGTAGGCAGGCGCTCTTTTTAGTAATCACCCACTAACATCAGGTTTGCTTCGGCGGTACCTGACTCCACTTTACCCACTCCTCCCCCTCCATTGTAGCGTAGTTAGTGCATGGTAGGGGAGGCGATGTATATCCCTTTCGGATGATCGTCACCAGGTGTGGCGGAGGCGGGGCCACACCTATTAAAAAAAAAAAAAAAAAAAAAAAAAAAGTAGGAGCGATACATCGCCATTCATCATTCCATGATTGGAGCTCGTAGCGTCTACACCTCGATTCTGCGGGACCATTGGGAGCTTGGAGTGCTTGGAGTGCTTGGATCCTCTGTTCAGGGGAATAAGCGGGAGAACGACCGCGGCGACGTGGTGGTGGAGCAAAAAACTACGCACCTACTCAGGTGAAAGCACAGTTTCGCGGCACGCTGCAAGACGTTTGACAGCAAACGGTAGCGTGTCGCACCAATCATCACTTGCGCTTCTTCAACATCGATCCTGCTCCCGGAGGGGTGCGTGCTGGTACATAGCGGAGCCAGGTAACTATACCCCTTCCTTTCATCACCATTCCCGACTCAGACAAACTGACTGACGGACCACGTGACTACGGGCTTGCAAGGCTGCAGCCAAAGGTGAGGACCCCTGGTCCAACACCTCAAGCCGTAATGGCTTGCCCAGGCGCCTCCTCCTCTAAGGAGGGGGTCCGGTCCTCTGCAAGCAGCCGGAGGGTAACCGTGCTGACCGACGGACCAACTACTTCATCGTCATGCATCTCTGTCCCCGAGGCGGTACCACCTGCGCGTAAAAAGCGCAAGTGTTCTGCCCCGCGACAGGTCATAGATAGTGAGTCACCACCACTGGTTTCCTATCATCCTTTCTCTCCCTCTGACTCAGAGGCAGATATGGATACTGACACCGAGGGCTTCACTGAGGTGAAGGGACGCCGGAGCAGGCGTAACTCCACGGGCTCTCAGCAGCAAGAACCACAGGATACTACCCAACCCCCAGCCAAAGGGGGCGAGAAAATACCGCCAATAGTAGCGGATGCTTTCAAGGAGCATACAAAAACCATGCGGCTCCTAGCTTCGCGCCTGAAAAGACGCTTTGAGGCAATAAGGAGGCCACGGAAAGTTAACATCAAGACCTCCTCACTTGAGGATTTTGAGGCAGCCAAGGCTGTACTTCGGGAACTAAAAATCCCGTTTTACAGTTATTCGCCCACACGTCCTTACGTGGAAAGGCGAATAATCAGAGGCCTTGCCTCCAACTGCTCTACCGAGGAAGTCAGGCTGGCACTCCTCGAAGAACATGACATTACAGCAACAGTGGCCCAGTTGAAGAAGACTATCGTCTCCGACAGTGGACCTGAAAAGGTGCCCATGCCACTGTTTCTGGTCGTGGTGGACAAAGTGCGCGACCAACAAGTTCAGCCCATTGACACTGTGCGTCACCTAATCTACACTGCCGTAAAGGTGGAACGCTTTTACGGCAAGGAGGGTCCCGTGCAGTGTCGCAATTGCCTGGGATTTCACCATTCCAGCATGGCATGTGAGCGCCCGCTTGCATGTCTGCGATGTGGTGGAACCCACAGAGTGCAGGACTGCCCTAAGCCGGATACGGACAGGGAATGTGTCAACTGCAAAGGCGCGCACTGCAGTGTCTACAAAGGATGCGCGACGCGTCTGAAAATCATAGATAGCCGTCGCAAGGGACGTGCGGAAGCGGCAGAGGTCCGCCCCGGCATTTCCTTCTCTCGCGCCCTTAATAGGGCAGAAAAGACACTGGCCCAGGCAATAGTACCTGCCCCTGCCACGACTGAAGTCTCGGCACCACCTCCAGGCCATACAGAGGAGTCTGTTGTGGCCTATGCTCCTCCTAAACCTAAGCGGCGAAGGAAACACAAGAGCAAGCGTCAAGCCGCGGAGAGAGCAAGCACAGCTCCTCAACAGCCTCCCAAGGCGCCGGCAGAGCAGTCCACTGAGGCAGCTCTGGCACCAAGGGACACTGCTGTTACAGCCGGCCCACAGGTGGCACCTGTGGTCCCCACTGTATCCATGACCCCCCCTGCATTAGGGGGAACGCTCTCGCAGGCGGACCTGGAGGAATTTCAGGACCTAACCCTGTGGTTCAACAACATAATTAACCGAATCTTGCCTGCACTTCGTAAATTCAAGGTGCAATACGAAAGCCCTAACCTGCGCCCCATGCAGAAGCATGCCCTACTGGTCCAAACCCTGGCCCAGCTGTTCCCTAACTCAGGCAAGTAATGGCCTCCAGACTTGTCCGGAGACCATTCAGGGCTGCGTTCTGGAACGCAAATGGCATAAGGGGCCATTACCCAAGCCTCGTTGAGTTTGTGCAGTCGTATGGAATTGACATTCTGATGGTCTGCGAAACCCACTTGGATGCTGCAACCAACTTCTCGCTGCCGAGTTACGTCACCCATCGGCCTGATCGGGTCGGCCGACCGGGGGGCGGTACAGCCATTTTCATCAAGAACCACTCACACATCCTTCCCTATCCCACCACTACAACACGTGGAGCCCTGTGCCATTAGGCTTGCCATTGGCGGGGTGGACACGGTGTTGGTGGTGGCATACGACCCTCCTGATAACCGCTTCTACGAAGCTGATATTAACACCCTCCTGAACCTGCATTCTGCGGTTTGCATCGCCGGCGACCTCAACGCTAAGCATGCACATTGGCATAGCCGCGCTACCAATGCCAAGGGGCGAGGGCTCTACCGCCTGATCAGCGGTAACCCAAGCATTCTTGCGCATGGACCGAGAGGACCTACGTTCCATCCGGCCCGAGGGAGGCCAGATGTGCTCGATATCATGGTCACCAAAAACATTCCTTTTCATCTAGACCTCTCAGCGGTCAATGAATTGGACTCCGACCATGACCCTGTCTTGGTGGATTCCAACACTGACCTGCCAGCTCTGGTCACTCCAGACTGGACATACGAGGTCGACTGGGATGCAGCCATCCATGAACTCAACCAGTCTGTGGACCCGCGTCCGCGTGTCGATTCTATCGATACACTGGAGGCGGCAGCCACGGCATTCTCCCAACACATCCGGGATGTAGTGCGTGCCCACACGCACCGCATTCCATCCGACATACCTAACCCTCGCACCATTCCCATCGAACTCAGACAGTTGCTCAAAGCAAAAGCAACTGTCCGAAGGCTCTGGCAGCGTTTCCGCCATCCCAGGCCGTCTACCAGCGGTTCAAGTCCCTGTCACGACGCCTGCTGCGTTTACACCGCAAAACAGCCTGGGAAAACACGATGGCACACGTAGACCTCTCCGAGAAACAACCATGGCGGATAATTAGGTCCCTTAGAAAGGACAAAAACGCACATCAGCATCCTCTACATGGCACTCGCGGGAGACTCTCTTTTGAGCCCCAAGAGAAAGCCACGGCTTTCGCAGACCATCTAGAGTCCCAATTCGAACCCCGGGAAGATGTCCAGGACGAACACTTTACTGAACTCGTGGAGGCGACGGTAGATTACCTCTATGAAGCACCTCCGCCGCCACGCGCAGAGATCCAAATCCCCTTAGTCACCCCAAGACAGGTGGCTTCTGAAATCAGAAGATTAAAACCTGGCAAATCCCCTGGGCATGATGGCGTCACGGCGCCCATGCTCCAGCACCTTCCCCGAAAGGCCGTAGTCCACCTGACGAGGATTTATAATGCATGTCCGCAGCTTCGCCACTTTCCTACTTGTTGGAAGGAGGCGAGGGTGGTCTGCATTTTGAAGCCCGGCAAGGACCCGGTTTTCCCTTCCAATTACCGTTCCATAAGCCTATTACCCATCGTTTCAAAAATCTTTGAACGATTATTCCTATCCCGCCTCACTCCTCTCTTCGAGGAAAGGCAACTTATCCCGGATCATCAGTTCGGTTTCCGTCATGGACATTCCACTACACTACAGCTGCTGCGGCTGGTTGAGAAGGTTGCCCTGGGTTTCCAGGAAAACTTCAAAACAGTCGCGGTGCTTCTGGATGTAGAAAAAGCCTTTGCAACCACATGGCACCAGGGGTTACTGTACAAACTCAGAGAGGCTGAAATCCCTCCCCCCTACCTCACCCTGATTGGTAGCTTCCTTCGGGATCGCTCTTTTCGGGTGCGGGTGGAGGGGAAGTTGTCCTCGTTCAGACCCATAGCGGCTGGAGTTCCGGAGGGTAGCGTGCTATCGCCGCTGCTCTTTGCTGCCTACATGTCTGACCTACCCGTGGAACCACATACTGTTACGTGCCAGTATGCTGACGATGTCCTCATACTGGCACAGAACAAAAATGTTCGGTACTGCTTCCCTCCACTTCAGCGACAGCTCGACGCTATCGGCAGGTGGAGTGAACAGTGGAGAATGGCCATTAGCCCGCAGAAGAGCCAGGCTCTACTACTGGGCAAAGTTCGAAACTGGCGGCCGGGTGTATCCCTGGCAATGCGGCGGAGAAGAATCCCTTGGGTTAACTCTGCCAAATACCTGGGGGTACTACTTGACCGTGGTCTAACCTTCACTCCACATGTCAGAACAAAGGTCGGTCAGGGACATGGCGCCCTGAGACAGCTATATCCCATACTCCAATCAACCATGCCCACATACCTGAAACTACGCTTGTACCGTGCGATCGTCCCGCCCCTGATCCTGTACGGGTGCGAGGTCTGGGGTACGGTGGCTCGTTCCACCATCCGCAGGCTGCAGACCGTGCAGAACAGGGCGCTTAGGATGATCTACGGTACCGACCGTAGGTTTCCATCACACATCCTTCACACTCATTCCGGCATCCCATACATTGTGGACGTAGTGCGGGACAGGACTCGCACAATGTATGACAAACTCATACCTCACCCAAACCAGCTGGTGAACAGCCTGGGGCAATATGACCATCGCCTCCCTAGGCGGAGACAGAGCTACCGTCTACCCAAGGACGCCCTTGGCTGGTAGGTACCGCTTTGCCTTCATCATCCTCCACACCTATCACCTATTCCCCTCGGTTTCCTGTCACTGGCACTGCATTGCTCGTCGGCCATGGCTGACGAAGTAATCAGTAGGGAAATGGTCGCTTGGATGGCTAGACATCCAAGATCTGACAGATCCCGCCGCCGGTGACAATACAGGAACCCACCCTGCACCATCAGACATTACAAAGACAAAAAGCCTGCTACATATACCAACCTATACCACCACACGGGTAAATCCGTATTTAAACGGATAGGTACCGTGGCCACCTTACCATCCGCCTGGGTTAACCCAGACGACTAGTACTCACTCCTGGACTCCTAGGAGCGATGTGAATATCAGACATTTACTCTGCATTTTCGTCACTTCTGCAGTAGATGTGAATGTTCGATATGGTTATAGATATCAAAGTCTGGGCATTTAGCTATTAATAAAGACGTTGATCACCAATGATAACTCGTTTAGTATATTTTCTAGGAAAAAGCTCATGCAGTTGCTTGGCGGCTTATATTATGTTTTAGCACTGTGACACGTAAAGCAGTTAGAAAGACTTAATTTGGAAACACACATCATGGAGTTGCAGAATAACCAACTGCAATGGTCAACATCTCCTTAACTATAGTAATCCTTATCATATATATGCTTTAGCCCCAAATGAACCAATTTATTATCCATACAATCCAGCAGTGCTTCCTGATATTCTTGAGGTTGGAATCTAGAAAAACGTGTCCTCCAACGTATGTAACATTGGTTATAGCAATCAACTCAAACCGCTGTCCCGTTTTAATCTCTTTCCAACTGAAGCCCAAAATAATAGACTTCAAAAACCATGTCTAACAAACTGTTCTGTAGACTAGGACAATGCATAGGCAAATGCAGTTCAGCCATTTAGAGAAACTGCTTGCGTTTGTCTTAGAAAAGTAACCGTTCCTTCAAAAAGACCGAGGTCTTGTTACTCTCTGTCTAAGTATATTCTTGAGCTTATAAAAGAAAAGCACAGAATTCGTAGACAGCGGCAACGTGAGAAGCCTGCATGACAGCGAAGAAAACAAGGATCTCACATAAAGCTAAATGCATGCTGTGTCTGCACCATTTAAATGCTCATCATGCATTTCAACATACCATGTCAGCCAATTAAGTAAAGCTTGCGAAAATCAACCATTATTGCTTCTGTTCATGCATACATAGTACCAATAGCAAATAAATATAAATATAAGCATGAATATAAATGCAATGTGTTGGCATCTTATTTTGAAGAAGCGTTCTCGCCCAACAAGAACTACAACCGGCAAACCACATTAGTCAATGAAAATAAGCTTCTTCAGCACATTAAAAAAACTAATTTGTCTATTGCAATTGCACACGCCTTTCTACAGGAGTTATTCCAGCAATGTCCAATGTTTGCGATGTCCAAGAGGGGACTTTGAGTTTACCTCCTTCCACTATACGCGGACTTTCCTCCCTTTAACCCCCTACCGTGCATTATGTTGCAGCCTCGGGTTGGTTACATATGCGTTACGTTTGATTTAGGATAGCACTTTCAAATCTTATGCGATAAACGTCTGTTCACTAGTGACTTCTTTCGTACTACTTACGTTTAAGAAGTCTATCAATATTTGGAGGGAAAGCCGAAGTGCACAGCCTTAAACGATCCACCAAGTATAACATACTCGATACCGACTTTTAATGTAGTTCAATTTGTTCATAAATATATGTAGAGCTCTTATACAAACTATTCTTGCAAATGCATATTTCTCTATATACTATATTTTAATAGACATAACCATTTTCAGAAATTGCCTTTTTGGGAATTTCCGTGTAGGTGGAAGGTGAATATGGGAATACAGTAGGCTTAAAGCGATAGTGAAATGTTTTAACAGCTGGTTGCTATGTGATGCCTTTGATATTCCGTTCTCTTTGTAAGGCCAAGGAATGAGAAAACGAATAACAAATCCCTATTTGAAAAAAGTATTGGCAAATTCAAACAAATAAAAAGAAATATCTCGGAAATGGTTGGTTCAAAAGACAAAGGAAGCATTTGACATAAATTGTGTTTTAACGAGATCCACGTTTTTTATTTGGTAAACTTTTGCCTGTCTCTTCCTGTTTACCATTTATGTAAAAATCATCCAGAATGAAGAGGTCTTCTGCGGATATTCCCAGAAAATTCAAGGTATTACCTAGAAGCAACCATGTAATCGCCTGTTTGTGTCCGCCACTGGATACTATCTGTCCCTCCGACTAAGGAGTGAGCTGCGGTCATGGTCTTATTCTCAATATTGTTTTAAAGAAAAGTACTAAAAAGTTCTTTATCGAAGCGCGGACGCGCCTACTTTTATAACTGGAGCGGGCGCGCGGGGTACTCAACCCCACATCCGTTTCTCAATATTTTCATCATATTTGCACACTTAAACTAGTCACTGCGGTTGAACTACAGCCCTACATTCTTTAATAACGTATAGTTACACTTTTAAACCAGTATCGCCAAACATTACTGCGTTTGTGTGGCACGCAAACATAACTGTCTGAAACAAAAGAGTGAAAGTTGAAATAAAGACTCTGTTTAAAAGTAGTATCCACAAAACGTCTGCGTATGCAGCATTTTGGAAGTTCCTTATGTGAAAAATTTATTGAATGTCGTCGTAACATTGATTCCAAGCAAAGTGACAGAGATTCAATGAACAGTACTTTTAAAAACAATTTTTTTTAAGGAAAGATAGTTACTGTAAATGGAGAAAAATCATTCTTCGAAGAATGGTCAAACCAAAAAGAAGAAGATTTTGAAAATTTTCCCTGGTGCGAAAAGCTGTACAATAAATATTAGAGACGAAACCTCATCTTTTCAGATTCGTCGCCATCTATTATATTGTCTTCTGGCATCTCGTTGAATACCCCTGGACTGTCACTGTAACATTTGTTACAGTGTAATAGCTCGGGATATTTGTCACACAGAAACACACACAAGAGTTCACTAACACGCATATGTGCGTTATAATGAAAACAAGTCAGTAAGAGGAAATTACAGACTTGAGCAGGCCCGCGGAGTACTCTATACTCCAGCTGGAGAGTGCTGAACAAATACGATTATAAACAATCCTTCGGACTTGCACAACAGAATGTGATTGTGTCAACGGACGAATAAAAGAACACTAAACGAATAGTGCAGCAGACGGATTCAATAATTATTTGTAGTCATACCACACGTAAAAAGGTAATACTGAGGCACTTTAAACCCCAGCGCATCCGCTCTTGGGTTAATAAAGGTAATATGAAAGGAAGGAGTGCGATTTACAGATACGAAGATAAACGTCTTTAGAGACAGTCAGTGGGTTATGGAAGGTTTGTCGGAATCACTTCTACTGCTGCCAATGTCATGCTACGTAGTTTGTCCAACCTAGCCCTGTAGTTAACGTCATTATGTCCGGATCTGAATCTACTTTGTCCATAAGTTACTTGGCAGTTACATCATTGTGTCCAGACCTGGTATCTAGTTTGGTTATTGTGGGTCGACAAAACCGCAGTAGGAACTTGAAGATGATAACCTTCGGCATGCGGTGCTCTGCCTTGTTTCTTATCACTTGTGCTTGTTAGCTTTGTTTCTTCCCTCTGATGTACAGGAGGATTTGGGAACTGTAGCTTCGCTTCTCTAGTTTATCCCCTGAGGTTATCGGCAAACTTTAGCAGGAAATTCACAACCACGCTTCACGGTTCATGTAAATTCCTGTACAGAGTAAATGTCTACACCAATTGCTAGAACAATTCTAAGCTCAGAATTTATCCACTGATAAGTAATTATAAACATAAGGTTAACATAGGAAGATATGGCAGGTTTTGTGGTAAATCTAGCATATTTCGCAGTGCCATGGAAATCTGTATTTTTCAGATAGTTAAACGCGAGCGCCTTCCAGCCAATGTACGTCTGAATTGATTCAGTAATCGATAGTTGTAAAGAATGATACTAAAGAACTATGAAGTGATTTTTCCCCTACTTCGCTTTTAATTGCTAAAATCTCTGCTTCGATTCGACCATGGATATAGAAACCCTAGTCTCGCGCATCCTCCTGTTCACTATTGGCTGTTAGTACACTATAAAAGTAGCAAGATTTGAGAAATATAAAACGAGCGGTATAAAATATAATGCTGCATAATACGATATCAAACAGAAAAACTACCAGCGCTCGTGCTGTTAGGTCTGTTCCATTTCATTTCGGACAGCATTTTTTGGCGGGGTTCAATTTTCTGTCATAAAGAAGACGTTAACTTAAGGCCTTTTGCAAGATCGCAGCTACGATAAACAAATGGTTCCGAGTATTTTTTCAAGGTCAAATGTACCGTAATTTGACAGGACGTAGTCGATCCGCTGCGGTTTGTTTTGGTGTGAGAGGATGCTGACAAGCGAGACGATAACAATTCGTGAGCTAACAACCCTCTTTTGTTCCCTTGACCAAAGCAAGTCGCTTTCTTGCCAGTCATGGTTATGATATGGATGCGTTCTGTATTTTAGTTACAAAGTTATTGTTGATTGAGCAATAGCTTTCAGTTTATATGATATGAAAGTCTACTACTTTAACGCGAGAAAAGGCTCAATTTAATTGTAACAGACAGTGCGGAAATAACGATATCTAAGATATATAAGAAGACATAATCAGTCAACCTTGTGAACCTGCAGGTGACTTTGATTCCCTGCGAGCCTCTTCCCATGTTGTGGCAAACGCCACAAGTCAGTACAGCACGAGCTTAAGCATTTCTTGTTCCATTATTTTTTCCACGTTTCAAACAAGGGGTGCCATAAAACATAAAACTGCAATCAATGTGTAATAAAAAAGGGGTTTAAACCTGTATTAGCTTGACAGTTATTTTAATGTTGCAAACACATTGCATGTCTTTTGATTAAACCATTATAAATGCGTACAATTGATCTTTACAATTTACTAAGGCCAATGCCTCAGTTTGGGATAATTGCTTTGTTACTGTGTCTATATTTTTTATTTGTTAGCTTTGTGTTTCTGGTAGCGAATTGTATGCATATGTGTCTGTCCTCTGCAGTAAATTTCAATGTGCAATTGTGGAAATTAATGACGTTGCGAAACTAAAGGAGATAAACCTCTCCATTTTATCCTTGCTAAAGAAGCTGAAAATTAAAAACGTAGGCAGACCGCTGCCACCAATCTGTTTAGTTCAGGTGACTAATTGTAAAGGGAAAACCCTTACAAGAAAATTTAATGAAAGTGTGTATTCAACTTTTTCATGGGTATGTGCTTGTGAAGTAACCAACCGGTTCTTGTTTTAAATGTTTATTATTTGCGAGCGGCAGAAGCGGTACCTGGACAAATAATGGTTTTGGTGATATCGGTTGCTTGGTGAACGTGCTGATGGTCCATATGAATTGGAATCAGAACTGAATGTTCTAGGAAAATATATCTCAGCAGTTAGATAGTGCTTTTAGGCGTAACGTGAAAAAAAAAAAAAAACACTGAGGAAATTTCTAGGAACAGATACGTCTGTCGCAGATAATTAACTGCATAAAATTCTGCAGAGCATGCGAGTTGGCTCTCAGGGGACACGGCGATAGTAAAAATTCATTGAATCCCGGCGTGTTTCAAGGACTGATAAACTTCACAGCAGAATTAGATTCCGCGGTGAAAGAACATCTTAAGTAAGTCTGCGTTTTTTCGGGGAACGTCGGAAGAAATGCAAAATAATTTATTGCAGTGTATACTTGACGTATACCAAGAAGAAATTAAGGGAGAAATTTTTAAAGCAGAGTACAATGCTGTAATGGCCGATTCAAATGGTGATTGTGTTTCGTTACCTGTTACCAAATGGCAAGCCAGTGGAAAGATTCTGGGCATTTCTAAATCCAGATGGACAAGGTGCGAACGCTCTCTTCCTGTGTGTGAACAATGCGCTGTAGTACCATAGTATCTGTGAAAGTGAAAAAAGCTAGGGAAATTATTTAACGGGAAGGGAAATCCGCCCCCCCCCCCCCCATGATTCGACCCCTACCGCACACCCACTGCGAAAAGTCACGAGCCCGCCACATATTCTAAACCATCACATTATTTGGCTAATATCATTTGAAAATTAATGAAAGTACAGGCTTCATATATATGAGGTACTTCGAAAATGCAAAATAGCTTGAAAGAAATATTTATAAATGCAAAAGGAGTCATTGCGATTGTCCGAAAGGTTTTTATAACGAGGAGTAGGTCGTGAAACAAACCATTAGAAGCACTCCACTAAGGATATATCAACGAGAGAACTACGTATTCACCTGATAATTTCAGATTTTTCAGATAGGTACTTCACATTTTCTTTATTCATAATGGTGGCCTGGCACGAGTAAAATGGGCCCCGCTTACTGGATACAGTTTTACATGATTTAAATTGAGCTAGCTTATTTAGTTTTTTAAGTTTAGATAAAACCTACATGGTGAGCAGCTAGGTCACTGAGAGCAGTCTTATAATTGTATATTATTCCGTGTTTGGTTGTGAAAGTTAACCTTTTATTTCTCATACTGTACGCCTATTGTACGCCTACTGCACGTCCTCTCTCTCTCTCTGTCTGTCTGTCTGTCTGTCTGTCTGTCTGTCTGTCTCTCTCTCTCTCTCTCTCTCTCACACACACATACTTTGACATAACATGTACACTATGTCTCAAATGTATCTGGGGGCCGCAACACGCACAACTGTTCAATGAACTTTGTTCACCCTTTCGACGGAAGTGAGGGAGAGGTAAGAGGAGGTGCCGGAAACACCAAACGCTAAAACTAATCACTGTCCCTCTACAGTTCGTTCTCGTATAACGGGGAGCGTTACGATTCGGCATTGCGGAGGTCGAGTGTTCAAATCAGGGGTTAAAGTTGTCTCTTTTTTCGGGCATAATAAGCTATCTCCGTGCCTTTGAGAGGTGTAGCGTTTGTAAGGTATTGCTACGCCCACACAATAACCAGGTATTCTACATGATGAATTTAGTAAATATGTGCAATACAACTATCGTCATTAAAGAGTCGTTTTGCCGAAAAAAAGTAGTGTCAAATATTTCTAGCTTTCTAGCCTCCTGACGAATGGATATAAATGTTTTATTGTTTCACCAACTGTCACAAAAATATTGTATGAACAATACTCTAATGCCTTTTATCTTAATTCGAATGAATTTACCAGAAATGTATAGTTAAAATGTAATGCAAAGATTAATTTCTAAGCGAAAAGTGGCAGCACCAGGTCGCATTAGGTCACCTTGGTTGAACGGCCAGCAAATTCAGATGGAGGGGAGGTAGGGGTAATATCGTCCGGCATTACTAAAAGTGAGGGTGTGGGGAATGGCAGACGACAAATTCATGCACCAGGTATAAGCATTGGTAGGTGGGGTAGCACCTTCAACTCTCATTTATGACTATTATTATTATTATTATTATTATTATTATTATTATTATTATTATTATTATTATTATTATTATTATTATTATTATTATTATTATTATTATTATTATTATTATTATTATTATTATTATTATTATTATTATTATTATTATTATTATTATTATTATTATTATTATTATTATTATTATTATTATTATTATTATTATTATTATTATTATTATTATTATTATTATTATTATTATTATTATGATTATGATTATGATTATGATTCTGATTATTATTATTATTATTATTATTATTATTATTATTATTATTATTATTATTATTATTATTATTATTATTATTATTATTATTATTATTATTATTATTATTATTATTATTATTATTATTATTATTATTATTATTATTATTATTATTATTATTATTATTATTATTATTATTATTATTATTATTATTATTATTATTATTATTATTATTATTATTATTATTATTATTATTATTATTATTATTATTATTATTATTATTATTATTATTATTATTATTATTATTATTATTATTATTATTATTATTATTATTATTATTATAAAGCGTATTATTCGGAAAATCTCTATTCCTTTATGTTAGTATTGCTTTAATTCTAAAATACATGCTCAACACGTTCTCGGGCTTAGAGCCAGGTGTAGTAATTAAGAGTCATCGAAGTTTGAGGAGTGTGCATCTCTCCTATCATCAGGATGATGAATGACTGACATCCAAGTTGATAATGTCACTGAGGGCGCCCTCTGACTATTGCCATTCCGGGACAATGCCCCCAGCTGGCATTGCTATGGAGGGAAAGGAACTGATGGGTTAAGGGTGGCGGGTAAGATTAAGATTTTTTTGTTAGGTATGGGAATATAATTCAAGGGTTGGAAGGTTGGAAGGGATGGGGGATCAATGTTTTATGAGGTATTTTGTATGGCTGTGGAATACTTGGTGATGGTGGTGATGATTATGTCAGGTCAGTAGGTCTTAGCTCTTAGTCTTATTCTTCTAGTACCAGTCTGGGTCGCCTATAGGTTTCTCCGGGGTGTATATCATACTCCTAGAGCCCACGGATGAGGTGATTGAAGCTGGATGGGAGTCCAGAATAAAAGCTATGGGACAGTTGACGGATGTATTCTGTTATGGTTGGAAAGGTTACGTCAGCATGGATATTGGCACTGAGAATGTATCATTTGCCTGCGGTAGCTGCCACCCAGCTGTACTGCATTATAACCGCGCACAAAACGCGCAACGAAGCCATCGATAGCTATATGCTAAAAACGAGAAATTAAACAGCCAAGAACAGTGACACACAACCTGACATGAGCACTTTGGTCAATAGATTCACTCGTCTAGCCAGCACCAGCCAGGCAGCTAACACCCAAGCCATGTCGCCCAGTGATCCAGCATCGATGGATACCACCGACGGCAAGATCGTCAGCCGCAAAACACCAGGAACTCCTGTCCGGTCCCATAGAAACAACCTCATCATTCTCCAGGACCGTAACAAGGCCCGGGAACTTACCAAATTCCTTGCCACTTTTCACCCTGAGGTTAAGTATACCATCAGGAATATGAGTGGGACAGTGGCCTTCCTCCCCTCTACACCAGATGAATACCGTCAAATCAGGTGGTTCTTATCAGATAGTACGGTCCAGTTTCTCACCACACTACTGCCGGAGGAGAAACTGCTGTACGTTACCTTGAAGGATCTGCCAATGTTTATCATCGAGACGGATGTGACGGTGACCCTAAAGCAGCTTGGCTATCTCGTTGAGCGTGTTTGGCCAACTTTAGTCTAATTGCAGCCCCCTCCACAGCTCATCCAGCACTTCAGAGTGGCCCTCAGAAAGGAGGCCCGCTACAACAACGTGTTTAAGGAGACACGGATGTTTAATGCCGTTATACGGGTCGAGAGTTACCGCCAGCAAATTCCAGAGAGCGCTGCAGGATGCCGGCTGGAACCAGTTTGTTCCTTCTGTCCGGAGAGCAAGGGCAAAATGCTTCAACTGTGGCGGCGACCATAGTTGTCGGTACGTTAAGCACCCCTTCTGGCAGAGGCACGAGCTGAAATGTACCTAAACAAAAACGGAGAGTGAACGAGTTTCGATGCCGCTCCCAGAAGCCCAATACTGCAACTACAGGTCTTCTAACTCCTGCTCAGCTGCAACACACCACTGCTGCCGCAATCCCTAGGACTGCCGCTTTCAGACTGCAATTCGGCCTGCCTCTACAGCCATCGCTGTCGCCAAATCCTCCAGAGCATCCAGAGGCACAAGGAATTGTTGCAACAGGGCAACAGGCAACGTTGCCACCCATGCAACCTGCCCAAGAGCGCCTACTGGCCCACCATCTCATACCCAAACCATCCCGCCCAACACCATTAGTCCCTGATGCTAAGTTCCTGAGCCTATGGCAAAATACCCATCCACCTGCAAGCAGACTTTTCTGCACTTCTGGCAGAGGCTCCTATCCAAAGACATCCTACATTGTTCCCCAAGGAATCCTTGTCCACAACGTCTTCATCTTTATGGGTCAGTATGGCAGACAGGAATGAGACAATGGCGGATCTTCTCAGTCCCAAAATCTCCTCTTGGAACGCCAACGATATACGTGGTAAACTGCCTGAGGTTAAAAACTTTATTGCAGTTAACAAAATCTACGTCCTTATGGTCCAGGAAAGTGAAAGTGGCCCCCTAGCCTGTGCTGCCACATACCAGAGAGAACCTGTTTATTTATCCTGGCGCCTATTTTATATGTCAGGCTTATTCTCCATTACAATTTACAGTTTACAAATCGGTTACAATTACAGTTTCAATATATAAACAA
Source organism: Tenodera sinensis (assembly GCA_030765045.1). NCBI lineage: Eukaryota > Metazoa > Arthropoda > Insecta > Mantodea > Mantidae > Tenodera > Tenodera sinensis. The sequence goes on from JAUKNM010000019.1 coordinate 1,124,767, forward strand.
TAAACTTAACAATAAAAGATAAGCAATAAGGCACGGCCATCTACACCAATCGCAACCTTTAGCATCAGCACCTACAACTGGACAGCCAGAGCTGGCCTGGAAGACAGAGGCATCCAAATGGCCTCTAATAAACCTGTTCTCCATCTGCATTCCACCAGGGAAACCAATCAACGCCAAGGAATTGGTTGCAGTTTTTATTCATGGCTTGCCCACCGTAGCCATGGGCGACTTTAACGCTAAGAGCCAGCTGTGGAATTCTACCATCGAGAACCATAGACGCATGGTACTACAGAGATATAGTGAACAAAGAGGACTCTGCTTACTCCAGTGTCACCCACCATTACCTGAGGTAACCGACGTCCACCAGACTAGGTTAATGGCTGAGAGAGCTGCGGATATTCGGCCGTACGGCAGTACTATGGACGCAGATCAACAGGCAGCCACCATCACTGCCACCATGACAGCAGTCATGGCAGAAGCAACACCAACTCGACGGCAATCTCTGGTCCATCGGAAAACTCTCCCTCAAGAAATTCGGCAACTCATTGCTACGAAAAACAAAGCCAGGCCCAGATACCAACTGACGCGCAATCCGCTGGACAAAAAAGAGTGGAACCGCTTCCAACACATCCTAAAAATGGAGCTGCAGTACGTTCAGCAACAATGAGTGGCCTCTAAGGTAAAGAAATTCAATCTTTGGTTAAGACCAGAACCTTTGGTTAAGACCTTAAGACCAGAAAGGGCCAAGGCTTGCCGCCTAGGTGCTGCGTTTCCCACCTCTGGCCATTACAGGCGTCATTGGTGGGGTGCAGTACTGGAGGATGGGACGTGATCAGCGCCCCGAGCCCTCCCGGCCAGTTATGCGTCCTTTGCGACCTGGGTTCGCTATTTCTCCATCAAGTAGCTCCCCAGTTGGTTAAGTGTGTAACACAACTGCGAATTTCAAACAACACTTAGTGGTTTAATTTGTTCAGATTTAATTAGCACAGCTTCATGGAGCAATTCACAAAGTATTCTATACGGATTGATTTTAATTATATTCATATGTTACTACCAATATCTAATAAGGACCTTAACGTCCGTGTTCAATTCTTTTCAAATTGTTTCGAATTCACCTTCCTAGAAGATTGATTAAAAAAAATATTTTGTTGTTTAACGACGCTGTGAATTGCCAGGATCACACCAGCGTCACCGGTGTGCCGAAATTTCGTCCCGCAGGAGTTCTTTTACATGCCAGTAAATCTACTGACATGGAGCTGTCGTTTTTAAGCACACTTAAAAACCATCGGCCTAGGCTGGGTTTGAACCCGCTACCTTGGGATCAGTAGACCAGCGTCTAACCAACTGAGCCACCCAGACCGACTAGAAGATTGATATTGTGCATACGATCTGATAATGCGTAGTAAGTTCGGATCTCCCTAAAACACATTTGCAACTCTCAAATAATAACAATTGTATATAAAAATAAAATGCAGTTTACAGACATATACACAAATAAATTACATCTGTGTTTTAGTTATTGTTCCTAATTATTGTGCAATAAAACGGTGCAATATAGTGTTAGAAGCACGGGAGAATGTACTAGAGTTGTTTTGGTCAATGGTATACATTATGCTCATGATCTTATGAAGAAATTCTACAGGTGTAAATAAGTGATGTAAACTAAAATGGAAATAATAATAAATATATTGAATTTAAAGAGAAGTGAACACCGTAGACCACATTTAATACAAAAGAAGATACTCATCCTAGCATGATTGTTTATTTTAGAAAGAGATTTATAAATGATAACATTAAGTACTGCCACTCAAATAGCGCCATACATGAATATTTCACCAGAAACAGGTATTACATTCAAGTACAAGTAGCTAGAGTGACAAAAATGTCAATTCCATATTACACAGAGGATTCCAGATCAGCAATCTAATTTCAAGAACAATAAGTAAAGTATCCACAGAGATTCGGAAAGGAAGTTATGAAATATTTAATTGGTCTACCGCTTGTGTAGTTGGAAGAGGTTTTAGAGTTCGCAAACAGGATCATTGCGCTATCAAGCATTTCCTTCTGTATACAGTATGTAGAAGAATGTCAGTTAGGTTAATGACTGTAATAATGTTTTAAATACCATACTTAAAAGTGCAACCTATACAACAAAAAAGAAATTTATAGGGAAGATAAGTAAAAATGTGATAAGTAAAGAGTAAACGTCTAAAGCAAATCCACAACACAGAGGAGCATATACCCACAATTTTGGAACAAATTCACAGCAGCCATCAACTTTAGGACATAATTTTACAAACTCTTCTAGTAGACTTGTGGGTCAAAATATGTTTAATATGATTAAAGAGTATTATCAATCTGTTGAAGGGCGTTTCTCGAATAATTATAATAATGATAAATTTTAAAGTACGTTATTTGAAATCTTTAACTACTACAATGGAAATATTTCTTAAAAACTTAAGAATTGTACAAATAAACGCCCAAAGAAGCCGGCTGGTTATGGCTGAACTTAAAACTCTTATTGATGAATTAAATATTGGCATTCTTTCTATCCAAGAGCCTTATTCCATAAACGGGAATTTCACACACATTCCAGCTTTGGCCAGGGTGGTATGTGGAGGGAAACATTCCATGGCAGCGGTGGTTATTGCAAACCAAAATCTTCAAGTTGTTCATATAAGGTAATTCTCTGATCTGCATACAAATTGCATAGAAATTTCACACGAAAATGGTCGTTTCATTTTAGTAAATTATTATTTTCAGTACAGTGAAGACATTGAACCTTATCTGAACAAAATTAGAAATATACAAAACCATTTTTGGCATCAAGAAATACTTTACACTATGGTTGCAAATGCCAAGTCTGCTTGGTGGTTCAACAATTTTAGGGGCGACAGGGGAGAAAAAATGGAAGAATTAATTTCGGAACTAAATTTACATATATAATAAACCAACGATTAAATCCACCGACTTTTGAAAACCGCTGTGGAGCAACGTCTAATATAGACTTAACTTTAGGAAATTATAAAATAATTAATAAGACCCATGGATGGAAAGTTGGGCAGGATTTCACTTCTAGCGACCACAGACTTATTTATTACAATTACATAATAGGTGAAGCGTCACCAGATACTAACAATAAAATGGAGCAGAAGAAAAATTTTTCACAAGCAAACTGGATTCGGATGAAGGAAATTTTCAATAAATCGGTATCATACCTTGACTCCACCGTGGAAGCAGACGCACAAAATTTAACTAAAGCTATAATAAATGCTATTAATAGTCTGTACCCAATTCTAAAAATAAAAAATTTCCGGATAATATTTGGAACGATGCTCTAGAAACTGCAAGAAGGAAAATGAGGATATTACGAAAGATATATCAAAAATCTATTATTGAAGCTGAGAGGTCAAATAATTTAAATCGATACAGGCAGGCCAAAGACAAGTACAAGAAATTGTTACATGAAACTAGAAATAAGTCCTGGAAAAATGTCGTGGAAAGCCATCTTGAGAATAACACTTGGTATACCATACAAAACCATAATGGAAAAAATTAAACAACCTGAAATTATAAACACCTTGGAAAAAGAAGACGGCAGCATGACCTCAAACTGGGAAGTTACATCCAAACTTTTATTGAAAACATTATTACCGGATGACAACATATCCTCGGATATTATGGAAAATACAGTTAAAAGAATAGAAATGAATACGATTTATAATAATAATAATAATAATAATAATAATAATAATAATAATAATAATAATAATAATAATAATAATAATAATAATAATAATAATAATAATAATAATAATAATAATAATAATAATAATAATAATAATAATAATAATAATAATAATAATAATAATAATAATAATAATAATAATAATAATAATAATAATAATAATAATAATAATAATAATAATAATAATAATAATAATAATAATAATAGTAATAATAGTAATAATAATAACAATAATAACAATAATAATATTAATAATAATAGTAATAATAATAATAATAATAATAATAATAATAATAATAATAATAATAATAATAATAATAATAATAATAATAATAATAATAATAATAATAATAATAATAATAATAATAATAATAATAATAATAATAATAATAATAATAATAATAATAGTAGTAGTAGTAGTAGTAGTAGTAATAATAGTAGTAATAATAATAGTAATAATAATAGAGGAGAGGAGATGGATGCACAACCTAGCTTGGAGGAAGAAGAGGACTTCTTTGAGTTCTTACGACAGCAATGATGGAGGCCGTGTATGACTGTTTGATGGTTGAACATTTTGTTTAATCCTCAGTATTTAAGAGTTTTACAGTGTGTATCATCTGTTCTTGTGCTACGAGTGGAAATAGAAGAGTTTTTGAAGGATTTCTTCGTATCCAATCAGGGTTTGACTCGGACCGCTCGGATTTTAACAAAAACCTGCAGCAAACTAAGGTAACCTAAAAATGTCTTCTCCATTGACTAACCCAACTCAAAGTTATTCCTTAATGGCAAAGAGTGGACCGACTAAAGATCAGGCAATTGTAATTGAAGCATATGATAGTATCCCTATTAAAGAATATATTTATGCTATTGGCAAACTCACTGATCCTTCTCAAATTCGATTTGTATCCAGAATCTCAAATAACAGAATTTGCATTTACTTAGCGAGTAAACAACTGGCTGAAACTCTATGTAACCAACATCCTAAAATTAAAGTTAACAACGTTACATTAACGTTGCGGCCACTCCTAACCAAACAACGTAGAATCATACTGTCAAACGTATGCCCAGTTATACCCAACTCTGTTCTTGAACATGCTTTAAGTAACTTTGGAATCAACAACACCTCTGCAATAATGCATATTCGAGCAGGATTTAACCTCCCAGGTTACTCTCACATATTGAGCTTCCGACGTCAACTCTATGTTCAACCTGAGGATGTTGGAAAGCTTCCAGATAGTTTTGAGGTGCATCATGAGGGTACTGCATACCGGATATATGTATCTTCAGATACTCCAACGTGCTTTGTGTGCAGGATGGAGGGTCATTTGGCTAAACAATGCACTCAACAAATTACCGAACTGCCAATACCTACCACTATCGACTCTAACACTGTAGACTTTCCTCCTCTCTCACCGAGAATGGTGCCACCTGATGAGCCTCCCTTGCCTAAAGAAGGGGCCAATGTTAAAACCAGTCTAACAGAGCCACATATTCCGACTCCAATATTGGACCATACTGTTCCTGCTGCTTCCTCTAGCACAGCATTGCAATGTGTGAACATTCCTCCGAAACAAACTAACGACCAGCCTCTGACACCTCACGCTTGTGCAAAACGTCCACTTTCCACTACCAGTAGTGCTGATATAGAATCGTCTGAGGGGCCTGTCAGCTATCACTCTCACCTGTCTCCAAAAGCTGAATCATCTGTAGATGATATTGTCCAAAAGTACAAATCTACCCCGCTAGCCAAAGAACCAAAACCCTCAGATGCTGTGCTATCTATCACTAAATCACTTTCGCCCATCAAACCGATGTTGGATGCTGCGCCAAGTGAATTTATTTTCACCTTTACTCAACTTTGCAGCTTCTATGAGAACGCATACGTGTCAAATGACTTCACCAAAGTAGCCCTAACCTATCCTACTGATTTGCAAGGAATAGTGGAAATGCTTCGCAAGATATATCCCCATCTTACAAGCAATAGCATTAAAAATCGCACAACCAGACTGCAAAAGAAACTAATCGCATTAATAGAGAGCGGTACTGATGTACCAAAATCATCCCCTATGGATGCTGATGAGGCTGAAGGGTCTTTCTCTTCATAATGAAGTGCGAACTTACCCTACTACAATGGAATATCAATAGCTATCACTCACATCTTGAATACCTACAGCTGCTTTTGCATTCCCACAATCCTCTTATTCTTTGTTTACAAGAGACCAACTTCAATGAAAATTATATAGCTCCTCTTAAACAATATTCTGGATATCATCGTAACCACACAGGAGCTTGGAGAGCAAGTGGCGGTGTTGCGACTTATATTAAAGATATTTTACCACATAAAGAAATACCTCTTAATACTTCATTGGAGGCTGTAGCTGTGTCTGTTTTTTCAACAACAGAGATCTGTATTTGCAATCTTTACCTACCAAACAGTATCACTGTTGATCTATCTACGCTTTATGCACTGATTGCTCAACTACCTAAACCATTTGTACTACTTGGTGACTTTAACAGTCACAATCCTGTATGGGGCAGTAAAAAACTTGATCAACGTGGGAAAATGTTTGAAACTTTATTACATACTTCGGATTTAACACTCCTTAATCTTCCAATGCCAACCCACTATGATATCTACCATAACAGTTACAGCTGCATTGATCTCACTATGTGTTCTTCCAGCATAGCACACTTATTCCAGTGGTCTGTCTATTCCACCCCTCAGGGTAGCGATCACTTTCCGATCACCATCTCTGCTCACCATTTTACACCTACTTCTGAATTACGGTTTCCCACTTGGAATCTTAATAAAGCAGATTGGAATCTTTATAAAGATTTACTTTTAAAAGCCTTGCAACAGCTTCCAATTCCTGACTTGTTTCCACAAATGGATATCGATGAAATTGTTTTAAAATTTTCTTCCGCTCTAGTTGGGACGGCAAAACATTCTATACCTACAACAAGAACTGGCAACTACAACAGAACTGTTCCATGGTGGAATGAAAAATGCCAAGAAGCTATTAAGTTAAAACATAGGGCATACTATAAATACAAACGAAACCCTACCTTAGTCACTAAATCTGAGTTCCAGCAACTTCAAGCTGCTGCACGACGTGAAATTAAGCAAAGTAAAAGGGAATCTTGGTTGACCTACGTCTCATCCCTTACCAACAAAACTTCTCAGACTGAACTGTGGCATAAACTCCAAGCTATATGTGGTACACGTCGGAAACCTTCGATCAATCATCTTCGAAGAACACCCTCTGGCGAAGCCATCACTGAACCACAGATTATTGCAGATACTCTTGCATCTACCTTTTCTTCTGTATCCAGTGAATCCAAGGATAACCAGGCAGATTTTCTAACTCCTTGCCCCTTACAAACAACTCTTTCCTCGGCTTCCATAGATTTCAGTCAGCCCTTCAACGAAGACCTTACAATGGATGAAATGCTTGCTGAATTACATCACTGTAAGAGCAAAAGCGCTGGGCATAACAACATTCCTTATGCGCTTCTTAAAGAACTGCCGCATAGGGGGTTACAGTATTTATTGAAGGTATTCAATTACATCTGGAAAGCACAACGCTTTCCCAGTCAGTGGCGATCGTCTATTGTGATTCCTATACCTAAGGCAAACAAGGAGCATTCGAATCCTAACAACTATCGCCCTATTTCACTGACATGCACCATGTATAAAATGCTAGAGAAGATCATTAACAGAAGATTGCGATGGTTTTTGGAACACAACAAATTCTTCAACGATTTACAAAGTGGCTTCCGCCAATACAGATCTACGATAGATACCTTGTTGATACTGGAGTCTGAAATGTGCAATGCTTTTGCCAGCCATCAGCACATGCTTACTGTGTGTCTCGACATGTCTAAAGCCTATGATACGGTGAAACGTCCTCACATCATTCTAGAGCTCCTTAAGACCAACGTCAAAGGAAATATGCTTGCATTTATTATTAACTTCCTTCAAGATCGAAGGATGTGTGTGAGAACCAATAGTGTCTTGTCACAAAGTGTTGTCCTTGATAAAGGTATACCGCAGGGCTCGGTATTGAGTGTAACACGTTTTTTAGTGGCTGTTAACTCAGTATTTTCATGTATTCAACCTCCAGTAAAGGCTGTACTGTTTGCTGATGACCTGACAATATATTGTAAAGGAAAGAATATTACTACTACACAAGAGCTACTACAATCAACACTCAACAATTTTAAAAATTGGAGCCACAACACTGGCCTTATTTTTTCTTCCCAAAGAAGTCAAGCTATTCTTTTCTCCAGATTGAAAACTCCTAGCCCAAACCCCATACTACACATTACCAACTGCCAACTCCCAGTGGTAAATACCGTCCGTATACTGGGCATGCACTTTGATCATAAGTTGACTTGGATACACCATCTTAAGCTTCTTAAAGCTGATTGTATTAGGCGGTTTAATCTTTTAAAAGTCTTATCTGCCAAAGGGTGGGGAGCCGATCTCAGTGTTCTACTTCGCACTTACAGAATGACCATCCTCTCCAAGTCTGATTATGGTTCTATTGTTTATAACTCCGCCAAACTATCAAGTCTTAAAATGCTGGACACTGTTCAAACCACAGCTCTAAGAATTGCACTTGGGGCATTCCATACTAGTCCTACAGAGAGTCTAAAAATTGCAGCAGATGAACCACCACTTTCTTTCCGACGTAAAATGTTAAGTCTTACTTATTTTACCAAGACCTTAACCAGACCTAATTCTGGTGCAGTTGCTCATATATCACGCCAAGATAATATTCAACCCAAAGGGTTCCCTATCCAACCCTTCTCCCAAAGAATTGTTACATACCTTGAAGAGTTTAATCTGACTATTCCTTCTTTCATTTTCCGTACCTTCAACATAAATGATATACCATGGAGAATAAAATTACCTGTCATCAACACCACTTTGACAAAATATGTGAAGGCTCATACCCAAAAATCTTGTTTTACCATGCTGTTCAAAGAATTGTGTGACACGTATGCCAATTTTGAGCCAATTTATACCGATGGTTCCCGGTGTGACAACAATAATGGCTGTGCGGTGGTTGCTCCTAACCACACCATGATGTATAGTCTACCAAACACTCTCACCATTTTCTCTAGTGAACTGTTTGCTATAAGTTTCGCCATGGACTATATATCAAAGAATGGAGACTTCAAATCATTCATTATATACACAGATTCCCTTAGTGCATTAATAGCTATACAACAACGATCTCCTTGCCACACCTTGGTAAGGGAGATACGTGAATTATACAGTGAGCTTATTTCATCAGGTAAACAACTAATCTTGGCATGGATACCATCTCACTGTAACATACCAGGAAATGATCTTGCTGACACTGCCGCAAAAGAAGCTACCAAGCATCCTCCAAGCTTACCAGATCTTAAGCTACCACATGAAGACTATTTACGGCATCTTAAAAGAACTATCCTACACCAATGGAAGACAGATTGGACAACTACATCCAACAGCAAACTGCATGATATCTGTCCAATACCTAACCTGTCCACAACAATTAGAACACTAACCCGGCGAGACCAGGTGCTATTAACCCGATTATGCATTGGCCACACTGCGGTCACTCATTCCTACATTCTGTCCTGTGAACTTCCTCCTAAATGTACTCTGAGTGATTCTACTCTTACCGTTCAGCATCTGCTCACTGCTTGCCCAAGATACACTCACCAGCGACTTCAGTATGGAGTTCCTGAGAACCATCAGCTAGCTTTGGGTGATCAACAATATCACAAGAAAATCATCAAGTTCATCAAAGCATGCAAATTTAATGTTTAAATTCATTGTAAACTTCATGATATGTTTCCTCCTTTTTTCCCTCAATGTTTAGTCGCGATATGTCTTTTATGTTGAAGCGACTTCAAATAATAAATTAAAACAAAAAAACAAAAAAAATGATGGAGCGGACGGTGAAGAGTTGCAGTTTTGCAGAAAAAGTTACGGCCAGACACTGGTAGACCCGGGTGATAAGGAATTTGAAGAGACGTTGCAGTGGAAGGAGGAGCTGACTATTTTGCAAATTCCTAACATTATGGGTCCGGGAGCTGGTGTAAATGTCCCAAATGAGTGAGTGAGTGTAGTGAAGTGAGGGGAGGGACTTTTCCTTCCCCATTTATAATTTATAAATAAAATTGGAGAATGGTAAAGTGGTTTAAAATGTATAATGATATTTTATGTGTGGGATTAGGACTTTGTTTGGATTTGATGAGAGGAGATTGTGATTTGGTGACTTAGAGGAGAGTTTTGTAAGTTTTTAGTTTAAGTGAATGTTTTGATGTGGTGTATTAGCGATTTTGCTTAGGTGTTTACGAGAATGGGTTTTTTATTTTTTAGATAAAATGTGGATTGGTGAAGTGGAGGTATTTTATGTGATGTGAAAGGATGTAAAGGTATATGATTTATATTGAGTGAAGAATATTATATATGTATGTGTGTAATTA
>JAUKNM010000020.1:0-275000 GCA_030765045.1 Tenodera sinensis
GTATAGTGGAGGATGTAGTATAGTGGAGGATGTAGTATAGTGGAGGATGAGATAGTGGAGGATGAGTAGTGGAGGATGTAGTATAGTGGAGGATGTAGAATAGTGGAGGATGTAGTATAGTGGAGGATGTAGAGTGGAGGTGAGGGAGGATGAGTATAGTGGTGGATGTAGTATAGTGGAGGATGTAGTATAGTGGAGGATGTAGTATAGTGGAGGATGTAGTATAGTGGAGGATGTAGTATAGTGGAGGATGAGAGTGGAGGATGTAGTTAGTGGAGGATGTAGTATAGTGGAGGATGTAGTATAGTGGAGGATGTAGTATAGTGGAGGATGTAGTATAGTGGAGGATGAGTAGTGGAGGATGAGTAGTGGAGGATGTAGTATAGTGGAGGATGTAGTATAGTGGAGGATGTAGTATAGTGGAGGATGAGAGTGGAGGATGAGTATAGTGGAGGATGTAGTATAGTGGAGGATGTAGTATAGTGGAGGATGTAGTATAGTGGAGGATGTAGTATTGTGGAGGATGTAGTATAGTGGAGGATGTAGTATAGTGGAGGATGTAGTATAGTGGAGGAAGTAGTATAGTGGAGGATGAGAAGTGGAGGATGAGTATAGTGGAGGATGTAGTTTAGTGGAGGATGAGAGTGGAGGATGTAGTATAGTGGAGGATGTAGTATAGTGGAGGATGTAGTATAGTGGAGGATGTAGTATAGTGGAGGATGTAGTATAGTGGAGGATGAGAGTGGAGGATGAGTATAGTGGAGGATGTAGTATAGTGGAGGATGTAGTATAGTGGAGGATGTAGTATAGTGGAGGATGTAGTATAGTGGAGGATGTAGTATAGTGGAGGATGAGTATAGTGGAGGAAGTAGTATAGTGGAGGATGTAGTATAGTGGAGGATGTAGTATAGTGGAGGATGTAGTATAGTGGAGGATGTAGTATAGTGGAGGATGAGAGTGGAGGATGAGTATAGTGGAGGATGTAGTATAGTGGAGGATGTAGTATAGTGGAGGATGTAGTATAGTGGAGGATGAGTAGTGGAGGATGTAGTTTGTGGAGGTAGTAGAGTGGAGGATGTAGTATAGTGGAGGATGTAGTATAGTGGAGGATGTAGTATAGTGGAGGATGAGTAGTGGAGGATGTAGTATAGTGGAGGATGTAGTATAGTGGAGGATGTAGTATAGTGGAGGATGTAGTATAGTGGAGGATGAGTATAGTGGAGGATGTAGTATAGTGGAGGATGAGTGTGGAGGATGTAGTATAGTGGAGGATGTAGTATAGTGGAGGATGTAGTATAGTGGAGGATGTAGTATAGTGGAGGATGTAGTATAGTGGAGGATGAGAGTGGAGGATGTAGTATAGTGGAGGATGAGTATAGTGGAGGATGTAGTATAGTGGAGGATGTAGTATAGTGGAGGATGAGTATAGTGGAGGATGTAGTATAGTGGGGTTGAGGAGGAGTTGAGTATAGTGGAGGATGTAGTATAGTGGAGGATGAGAGTGGAGGATGTAGTATAGTGGAGGATGGTATAGTGGAGGATGTGTTAGTGGAGGATGTAGTATAGTGGGTGTTGTTTAGTGGAGGATGTAGTATAGTGGAGGATGAGAGTGGAGGTTGTATAGTGGAGGATGTTATAGTGGAGGATGTAGTATAGTGGTGGTTGTAGTATAGGGGAGGATGTAGTATAGTGGTGGTTGTAGTTTAGGTGGAGGATGTAGTTTAGTGGAGGATGAGTATAGTGGAGGATGAGTATAGTGGAGGATGTAGTATTGTGGAGGATGTGTTAGTGGAGGATGTAGTATAGTGGAGGATGTAGTTAGTGGAGGATGTAGTATAGTGGAGGATGTAGTATTGTGGAGGATGTGTATAGTGGAGGATGTAGTATAGTGGAGGATGAGTGGGGGATGAGTATGTGGAGGTGTAGTATAGTGGTGGATGTAGTTTTGTGGTGGATGTAGTTTAGTGGGTGATGTAGTATTGTGGAGGATGTAGTATAGTGGAGGAGTAGTATAGTGGAGGTTGTAGTATAGTGGAGGATGTAGTATAGTGGAGATGAGAGTGGAGGATGAGTATAGTGGAGGATGTAGTATAGGTGGAGGTTGAGGAGTGGAGGATGTAGTATAGTGGAGGATGTGTATAGTGGTGGTTGTAGTATAGTGGAGGATGTGTTTAGTGGAGGATGAGTATAGTGGAGGATGTGGAGTGGAGGATGAGTATAGTGGTGGATGTAGTATAGTGGAGGATGTAGTATAGTGGAGGATGTAGTATAGTGGAGGATGTAGTATAGTGGAGGATGTAGTATAGTGGAGGATGTAGTTTGTTGAGGATGAGTATAGTGGAGGATGTAGTATAGTGGAGGATGTAGTAGTGGAGGATGTAGTATAGTGGAGGATGAGTAAGTGGAGGATGAGTATAGTGGAGGATGTAGTATAGTGGAGGATGTAGTATAGTGGAGGATGTTAGTATAGTGGAGGATGAGAGTGGAGGATGTAGTATAGTGGAGGATGTAGTATAGTGGAGGATGAGTAGTGGAGGATGTTGAGTGGAGGATGAGTATAGTGGAGGATGTAGTATAGTGGAGGATGTAGTATAGTGGAGGATGTAGTATAGTGGAGGATGAGTATAGTGGAGGATGTAGTATAGTGGAGGATGTAGTATAGTGGAGGATGTAGTATAGTGGAGGATGAGAGTGGAGGATGTAGTATAGTGGAGGATGTAGTATAGTGGAGGATGTAGTATAGTGGAGGATGTAGTATAGTGGAGGATGTAGTATAGTGGAGGATGTAGTATAGTGGAGGATGTAGTATAGTGGAGGATGTAGTATAGTGGAGGATGTGAGTGGAGGTGAGTTAGTGGAGGATGTAGTTAGTGGAGGATGTAGTATGGGAGGATGTAGTATAGTGGAGGATGTAGTAGTGGAGGATGTAGTATAGTGGAGGATGAGTTTGTGGGGATGAGTATAGTGGAGGATGAGTTAGTGGAGGATGTAGTATAGTGGAGGATGTAGTTAGTGGAGGATGTGTATAGTGGTGGATGTAGTATAGTGGAGGATGTAGTATAGTGGAGGATGGTAGTATAGTGGAGGATGTAGTATAGTGGAGGATGTAGTATAGTGGAGGATGAGTAGTGGAGGATGTTGTATAGTGGAGGATGTAGTATAGTGGAGGATGAGAGTGGAGGATGTAGTATAGTGGAGGATGTAGTATAGTGGAGGATGAGTATAGTGGAGGATGGAGTGGAGGATGAGTATTGTGGAGGATGTAGTATAGTGGAGGATGTAGTATAGTGGAGGATGTAGTATAGTGGAGGATGTAGTATAGTGAGGATGTAGTATAGTGGAGGTGTAGTATAGTGGAGGATGTGTATAGTGGAGGATGAGAGTGGAGGATGAGTATAGTGGAGGATGTAGTATAGTGGAGGATGTAGTAGTGGAGGATGTAGTATAGTGGAGGATGTAGTATAGTGGAGGATGTAGTATAGTGGAGGATGTAGTATAGTGGAGGATGTAGTATAGTGGAGGATGAGTATAGTGGAGGATGTAGTATAGTGGAGGATGTAGTATTGTGGAGGATGTAGTATAGTGGAGGATGTAGTATAGTGGAGGATGTTGTTTGTGGAGGATGTAGTATAGTGGAGGATGTAGTATAGTGGAGGATGTAGTATGTGGAGGATGTAGTATAGTGGAGGATGTAGTATAGTGGAGGATGTAGTATAGTGGAGGATGTAGTATAGTGGAGGATGAGAGTGGAGGATGAGTGATGTGGGGTGTGTTGTAGTTAGTGGAGGATGTAGTATAGTGGAGGATGTAGTATAGTGGAGGATGTAGTTATTGTGGAGGATGTAGTATAGTGGAGGATGTAGTATAGTGGAGGATGTAGTATAGTGGAGGATGAGTAGTGGAGGATGAGTATAGTGGAGGATGTAGTATAGTGGAGGTTGTGAGTGGAGGATGTGTTTAGTGGAGGATGTAGTATAGTGGAGGATGTTGTATAGTGGAGGATGTTGTTTAGTGGAGGATGTAGTATAGTTGGAGGATGTAGTATAGTGGAGGATGTAGAGTGGAGGATGAGTATAGTGGAGGATGTAGTATAGTGGAGGATGTAGTATAGTGGAGGATGTAGTATAGTGGAGGATGTAGTATAGTGGAGGTTGTAGTATAGTGGAGGATGTAGTATAGTGGAGGATGTAGTATAGTGGAGGATGTAGTATAGTGGAGGATGTTGTATAGTGGAGGATGTAGTATAGTGGAGGATGTAGTATAGTGGAGGATGTAGTATAGTGGAGGATGTAGTATAGTGGAGGGTGAGAGTGGAGGATGTAGTATAGTGAGGATGTAGTATAGTGGAGGATGTAGTATAGTGGAGGATGTAGTATAGTGGAGGATGTAGTATAGTGGAGGATGTAGTAAGTGGAGGATGTAGTATAGTGGAGGATGTAGTATAGTGGAGGATGTAGTATAGTGGAGGTGTGTATAGTGGGAGGATGTGTATAGTGGAGGATGTAGTATAGTGGAGGATGTAGTATAGTGGAGGATGTAGTATAGTGTGAGGTATGTGGAGTTGAGAGTGGAGGATGAGTATAGTGGAGGATGTAGTATAGTGGAGGATGTAGTATAGTGGAGGATGTAGTATAGTGGAGGATGTAGTATAGTGGAGGATGTAGTATAGTGGAGGATGTAGTATAGTGGAGGATGAGTAGTGGAGGATGAGTATAGTGGAGGATGTAGTATAGTGGAGGATGAGAGTGGAGGATGTAGTATAGTGGAGGATGTAGTATAGTGGAGGATGTAGTATAGTGGAGGATGTAGTATAGTGGAGGATGTAGTATAGTGGAGGATGTAGTATAGTGGAGGATGTAGTATAGTGGAGGATGAGTATAGTGGAGGATGTAGTAAGTGGAGGATGTAGTATGGGGATGTAGTTAGTGGAGGATGTAGTATAGTGGAGGATGTAGTATAGTGGAGGATGAGTATAGTGGAGGATGTAGTATAGTGGAGGATGTAGTATAGTGGAGATGTAGTATAGTGGAGGATGTAGTATAGTGGAGGATGTAGATAGTGGAGGATGAGAGTGGAGGATGAGAGTGGAGGATGTAGTATAGTGGAGGATGTAGTATAAGTGGAGGATGTAGTATAGTGGAGGATGTAGGATAGTGGAGGATGTAGTATAGTGGAGGATGTGTATTTTGGATAGTGGAGGATGTAGTATAGTGGAGGATGAGTATAGTGGAGGTGGAGTGTAGTATAGTGGAGGATGTAGTATAGTGGAGGATGTAGTATAGTGGAGGATGTAGTATAGTGGAGGATGTAGTATAGTGGAGGATGAGAGTGGAGGATGAGAGTGGAGGATGTAGTATAGTGGAGGATGTAGTATAGTGGAGGATGTAGTATAGTGGAGGATGTAGTATAGTGGAGGATGTAGTATAGTGGAGGATGAGTATAGTGGAGGATGAGAGTGGAGGATGAGTATAGTGGAGGATGTAGTATAGTGGAGGATGTAGTATAGTGGAGGATGTAGTATAGTGGAGGATGTAGTATAGTGGAGGATGTAGTATAGTGGAGGATGTAGTATAGTGGAGGATGTAGTATAGTGGAGGATGAGTATAGTGGAGGATGTAGTATAGTGGAGGATGTAGTATAGTGGAGGATGTAGTATAGTGGAGGATGTAGTATAGTGGAGGATGAGTAGTGGAGGATGAGTATAGTGGAGGATGTAGTATAGTGGAGGATGAGAGTGGAGGATGAGTATAGTGGAGGATGTAGTATAGTGGAGGATGTAGTATAGTGGAGGATGTAGTATAGTGGAGGATGTAGTATAGTGGAGGATGTAGTATAGTGGAGGATGTAGTATAGTGGAGGATGTAGTATAGTGGAGGATGTAGTATAGTGGAGGATGTAGTATAGTGGAGGATGTAGTATAGTGGAGGATGTAGTATAGTGGAGGATGTAGTATAGTGGAGGATGAGAGTGGAGGATGTAGTATAGTGGAGGATGTAGTATAGTGGAGGATGTAGTATAGTGGAGGATGTAGTATAGTGGAGGATGTAGTATAGATTGTAGTATAGTGGGAGAGTATAGTGGAGGATGATAGTGGAGGATGTAGTATAGTGGAGGATGTAGTATAGTGGAGGATGTAGTATAGTGGAGGATGTAGTATTAGTGGAGGATGAGTATAGTGGAGGATGAGGAGTGGAGGATGTAGTATAGTGGAGGATGTAGTATAGTGGAGGATGTAGTATAGTGGAGGATGAGTTAGTGGAGGATGTAGTATAGTGGAGGATGTAGTATAGTGGAGGATGTAGTATAGTGGAGGATGTAGTATAGTGGAGGATGTAGTATAGTGGAGGATGTAGTATAGTGGAGGATGTAGTATAGTGGAGGATGTAGTATAGTGGAGGATGTAGTATAGTGGAGGATGTAGTATAGTGGAGGATGAGAGTGGAGGATGAGAGTGGAGGATGTAGTATAGTGGAGGATGTAGTATAGTGGAGGATGTAGTATAGTGGAGGATGAGTATAGTGGAGGATGTAGTATAGTGGAGGATGTAGTATAGTGGAGGATGTAGTATAGTGGAGGATGTAGTATAGTGGAGGATGAGTATAGTGGAGGATGTAGTATAGTGGAGGATGTAGTATAGTGGAGGATGTAGTATAGTGGAGGATGTAGTATAGTGGAGGATGTAGTATAGTGGAGGATGTAGTATAGTGGAGGATGTAGTATAGTGGAGGATGTAGTATAGTGGAGGATGAGAGTGGAGGATGTAGTATAGTGGAGGATGTAGTATAGTGGAGGATGTAGTATAGTGGAGATGAGTATAGTGGAGGATGTAGTATAGTGGAGGATGTAGTATAGTGGAGGATGTAGTATAGTGGAGGATGTAGTATAGTGGAGGATGAGTATAGTGGAGGATGTAGTATAGTGGAGGATGTAGTATAGTGGAGGATGTAGTATAGTGGAGGATGTAGTATAGTGGAGGATGTAGTATAGTGGAGGATGTAGTATAGTGGAGGATGTAGTATAGTGGAGGATGAGTATAGTGGAGGATGAGAGTGGAGGGATGTAGTATAGTGGAGGATGTAGTATAGTGGAGGATGTAGTATAGTGGAGGATGAGTATAGTGGAGGATGAGTATAGTGGAGGATGTAGTATAGTGGAGGATGTAGTATAGTGGAGGATGTAGTATAGTGGAGGATGAGTATAGTGGAGGATGTAGTATAGTGGAGGATGTAGTATAGTGGAGGATGTAGTATAGTGGAGGATGTAGTATAGTGGAGGATGTAGTATAGTGGAGGATGTAGTATAGTGGAGGATGTAGTATAGTGGAGGATGAGTATAGTGGAGGATGAGAGTGGAGGATGTAGTATAGTGGAGGATGTAGTATAGTGGAGGATGTAGTATAGTGGAGGATGAGAGTGGAGGATGAGAGTGGAGGATGTAGTATAGTGGAGGATGTAGTATAGTGGAGGATGTAGTATAGTGGAGGATGTAGTATAGTGGAGGATGTAGTATAGTGGAGGATGTAGTATAGTGGAGGATGTAGTATAGTGGAGGATGTAGTATAGTGGAGGATGTAGTATAGTGGAGGATGTAGTATAGTGGAGGATGAGAGTGGAGGATGAGAGTGGAGGATGTAGTATAGTGGAGGATGTAGTATAGTGGAGGATGTAGTATAGTGGAGGATGTAGTATAGTGGAGGATGAGTATAGTGGAGGATGTAGTATAGTGGAGGATGTAGTATAGTGGAGGATGTAGTATAGTGGAGGATGAGTATAGTGGAGGATGTAGTATAGTGGAGGATGTAGTATAGTGGAGGATGTAGTATAGTGGAGGATGTAGTATAGTGGAGGATGTAGTATAGTGGAGGATGTAGTATAGTGGAGGATGTAGTATAGTGGAGGATGAGTATAGTGGAGGATGAGAGTGGAGGATGTAGTATAGTGGAGGATGTAGTATAGTGGAGGATGTAGTATAGTGGAGGATGAGTATAGTGGAGGATGTAGTATAGTGGAGGATGTAGTATAGTGGAGGATGTAGTATAGTGGAGGATGTAGTATAGTGGAGGATGAGTATAGTGGAGGATGTAGTATAGTGGAGGATGTAGTATAGTGGAGGATGTAGTATAGTGGAGGATGTAGTATAGTGGAGGATGTAGTATAGTGGAGGATGTAGTATAGTGGAGGATGTAGTATAGTGGAGGATGAGAGTGGAGGATGAGAGTGGAGGATGTAGTATAGTGGAGGATGTAGTATAGTGGAGGATGTAGTATAGTGGAGGATGTAGTATAGTGGAGGATGAGTATAGTGGAGGATGTAGTATAGTGGAGGATGTAGTATAGTGGAGGATGTAGTATAGTGGAGGATGTAGTATAGTGGAGGATGTAGTATAGTGGAGGATGTAGTATAGTGGAGGATGTAGTATAGTGGAGGATGAGAGTGGAGGATGAGAGTGGAGGATGTAGTATAGTGGAGGATGTAGTATAGTGGAGGATGTAGTATAGTGGAGGATGTAGTATAGTGGAGGATGAGTATAGTGGAGGATGTAGTATAGTGGAGGATGTAGTATAGTGGAGGATGTAGTATAGTGGAGGATGAGTATAGTGGAGGATGTAGTATAGTGGAGGATGTAGTATAGTGGAGGATGTAGTATAGTGGAGGATGTAGTATAGTGGAGGATGTAGTATAGTGGAGGATGTAGTATAGTGGAGGATGTAGTATAGTGGAGGATGTAGTATAGTGGAGGATGTAGTATAGTGGAGGATGTAGTATAGTGGAGGATGTAGTATAGTGGAGGATGTAGTATAGTGGAGGATGTAGTATAGTGGAGGATGTAGTATAGTGGAGGATGAGTATAGTGGAGGATGTAGTATAGTGGAGGATGTAGTATAGTGGAGGATGTAGTATAGTGGAGGATGTAGTATAGTGGAGGATGAGTATAGTGGAGGATGTAGTATAGTGGAGGATGAGTAGTGGAGGATGTAGTATAGTGGAGGATGAGAGTGGAGGATGAGAGTGGAGGATGTAGTATAGTGGAGGATGAGAGTGGAGGATGAGTATAGTGGAGGATGTAGTATAGTGGAGGATGTAGTATAGTGGAGGATGAGAGTGGAGGATGAGAGTGGAGGATGTAGTATAGTGGAGGATGAGAGTGGAGGATGTAGTATAGTGGAGGATGAGAGTGGAGGATGAGTATAGTGGAGGATGTAGTATAGTGGAGGATGAGAGTGGAGGATGTAGTATAGTGGAGGATGAGAGTGGAGGATGAGAGTGGAGGATGTAGTATAGTGGAGGATGAGAGTGGAGGATGAGTATAGTGGAGGATGTAGTATAGTGGAGGATGTAGTATAGTGGAGGATGAGATAGAGTGGAGGATGAGTATAGTGGAGGATGAGTATAGTGGAGGATGTAGTATAGTGGAGGATGTAGTATAGTGGAGGATGTAGTATAGTGGAGGATGTAGTATAGTGGGAGATGTAGTATAGTGGATGGATGTAGTATAGTGGAGGATGTAGTATAGTGGAGGATTTAGTATAGTGGAGGATGTAGTATAGTGGAGTGGAGGATGTAGTATAGTGGAGGATGTAGTATAGTGGAGGATGTAGTATAGTGGAGGATGAGTATATTGGAGGATGTAGTATAAGTGGAGATGTAGTATAGTGGAGGATGTAGTATAGTGGAGGATGTAGTATAGTGGAGGATGTAGTATAGTGGAGGATGTAGTATAGTGGAGGATGTAGTATAGTGGAGGATGTAGTATAGTGGAGGATGAGTATAGTGGAGGATGTAGTATAGTGGAGATGTAGTATAGTGGAGGATGTAGTATAGTGGAGGATGTAGTATAGTGGAGGATGTAGTATAGTGGAGGATGTAGTATAGTGGAGGATGTAGTATAGTGGAGGAGTATAGTGGAGGATGAGAGTGGAGATGAGAGTGGAGGATGTAGTATAGTGGAGGATGTAGTATAGTGGAGGATGAGAGTGGAGGATGAGAGTGAGGATGTAGTATAGTGGGAGGATGAGTATAGATTGGAGGATGTAGTATAGTGGAGGATGTAGTATAGTGGAGGATGTAGTATAGTGGAGGATGTAGTATAGTGGAGGATGTAGTATAGTGAGGATGTAGTATAGTGGAGGAGTGAGTATAGTGGAGGATGAGTATAG
This sequence comes from Tenodera sinensis, assembly GCA_030765045.1. Lineage (NCBI taxonomy): Eukaryota > Metazoa > Arthropoda > Insecta > Mantodea > Mantidae > Tenodera > Tenodera sinensis. Next base: position 10,157 of record JAUKNM010000020.1, read on the forward strand.
TGGAGGATGTAGTATAGTGGAGGATGTAGTATAGTGGAGGATGTAGTATAGTGGAGGATGTAGTATAGTGGAGGATGTAGTATAGTGGAGGATGTAGTATAGTGGAGGATGTAGTATAGTGGAGGATGTAGTATAGTGGAGGATGAGAGTGGAGGATGAGAGTGGAGGATGTAGTATAGTGGAGGATGAGTATAGTGGAGGATGTAGTATAGTGGAGGATGAGTATAGTGGAGGATGTAGTATAGTGGAGGATGAGTATAGTGGAGGATGTAGTATAGTGGAGGATGTAGTATAGTGGAGGATGTAGTATAGTGGAGGATGTAGTATAGTGGAGGATGTAGTATAGTGGAGGATGTAGTATAGTGGAGGATGTAGTATAGTGGAGGATGAGAGTGGAGGATGAGAGTGGAGGATGAGTATAGTGGAGGATGAGAGTGGAGGATGTAGTATAGTGGAGGATGTAGTATAGTGGAGGATGTAGTATAGTGGAGGATGTAGTATAGTGGAGGATGAGTATAGTGGAGGATGTAGTATAGTGGAGGATGAGTATAGTGGAGGATGTAGTATAGTGGAGGATGTAGTATAGTGGAGGATGTAGTATAGTGGAGGATGTAGTATAGTGGAGGATGTAGTATAGTGGAGGATGAGAGTGGAGGATGAGAGTGGAGGATGAGTATAGTGGAGGATGTAGTATAGTGGAGGATGAGAGTGGAGGATGAGAGTGGAGGATGAGAGTGGAGGATGTAGTATAGTGGAGGATGAGAGTGGAGGATGTACTATAGTGGAGGATGTAGTATAGTGGAGGATGAGAGTGGAGGATGAGAGTGGAGGATGAGAGTGGAGGATGTAGTATAGTGGAGGATGTAGTATAGTGGAGGATGTAGTATAGTGGAGGATGTAGTATAGTGGAGGATGTAGTATAGTGGAGGATGTAGTATAGTGGAGGATGTACTATAGTGGAGGATGTAGTATAGTGGAGGATGTAGTATAGTGGAGGATGAGTATAGTGGAGGATGTAGTATAGTGGAGGATGTAGTATAGTGGAGGATGTAGTATAGTGGAGGATGTAGTATAGTGGAGGATGTAGTATAGTGGAGGATGTAGTATAGTGGAGGATGTAGTATAGTGGAGGATGTAGTATAGTGGAGGATGTAGTATAGTGGAGGATGTAGTATAGTGGAGGATGAGTAGAGTGGAGGATGTAGTATAGTGGAGGATGTACTATAGTGGAGGATGTAGTATAGTGGAGGATGTAGTATAGTGGAGGATGTAGTATAGTGGAGGATGAGTATAGTGGAGGATGTAGTATAGTGGAGGATGTAGTATAGTGGAGGATGAGTATAGTGGAGGATGTAGTATAGTGGAGGATGTAGTATAGTGGAGGATGTAGTATAGTGGAGGATGTAGTATAGTGGAGGATGTAGTATAGTGGAGGATGTAGTATAGTGGAGGATGTAGTATAGTGGAGGATGTACTATAGTGGAGGATGTAGTATAGTGGAGGATGTAGTATAGTGGAGGATGTAGTATAGTGGAGGATGTACTATAGTGGAGGATGTAGTATAGTGGAGGATGTAGTATAGTGGAGGATGAGTATAGTGGAGGATGTAGTATAGTGGAGGATGTAGTATAGTGGAGGATGTAGTATAGTGGAGGATGTAGTATAGTGGAGGATGTAGTATAGTGGAGGATGTAGTATAGTGGAGGATGTAGTATAGTGGAGGATGTAGTATAGTGGAGGATGTAGTATAGTGGAGGATGGAGTGGAGTGCAGGATGGCATGGAGTGGAGGATGGAGTGGAGTGGAGGATGGAGTAGATTTGAGGATGGAGTGCAGGATGGCATGGAGTGGAGGATGTAGTATAGTGGAGGATGGAGTGGAGTGGAGAATGGCATGGAGTGGAGGATGGAGTGGAGTGGAGGATGGAGTGGAGTGGAGAATGGAGTGGAGTGGAGGATGGAGTAGATTTGAGGATGGAGTGCAGGATGGCATGGAGTGGAGGATGGAGTGGAGTGGAGTCGAGTGCTGGATGGCATGGCGTGGAGGATGGAATGGAGTTTAGTTTGTTAGTGCATGATGAGTATAGAAACAGCAAATATCGGACTTCTATTGAAAAAAACGTTTTCTGAAGAAATTTGGGCCTAAAGAAATGTATAATGACTCTTAAAAGGATATAACCTGATAGAGAAAAAAATTCTGCATATGATGTGTTCAAATCTGAAATTTATAACAAATGAATATTTATACCATGCTATTAGGAATCTGGCAACAGCGCGAGGTTAGAAAAGGACGGAGCTAATGGCAACTTGTGTGCGCTAGATAGAGACAGATATATCCCATTGAACTCCATACTGTCTTGTAAGAGTGGAACGCTATATAGTTATGAAAGTGAGTCAGCCAGCCTGTCAGCGAATGTGTATGTGGCGTTGAGCGATTGTATTCTAATAGTAAACAAACAAGAGGCAGTGAAACTAGAGAAAGACATTGAAAGAACTGAATTGTAATAGTACACAAGATCATAAACTGTGTCAGTAACCAGAAGGAGATTGTGCATTTGTAGTTAAATTTAGAGGAAAATAAAGTGCTAGAAAAAGGAAACAGACTTTGCATTTTGCCAGATTTTTGTTTCAATATTTATTTTAAAAATTACTATTTTTATACAAGCCGCTAAATCATTTGAATAACATACCTTCATATGTTGATGGCATTTTTTCCTTAGATCATCGACCGTGATGTTTGATCTAGCATATCCATAGAATGTTGTATTGTTGGGAAGGAGCTTGTCTCTATATAGCCACCAAAGTGTGGGGTAAATCTTCTTAGTTGCGAGATCACCCTTCAAACAAAATTATTCATCATTATTTGATGGTACAGTGTGCACAATTTTACTTTGGTTATTATATGAAATACATTGCATAGGACACTAGTTCTGCAGAGAAATAACCAATTCTAGGAAAACACGCATTACGTACAGTACCTAAGTTGACTAATCTGAAATACTCATAGTTCCCCTGCTGTCTTACAGGGCATGATATGGACTTGGGGATTACCAGTACTTGCTACTTGTCATTAACTTGGCAATAACAATAACAATATTACCATTAGTATTAGTATTGTCACCGCGCTCGATGCATCTAATTGCCGACAACAGCAGTGTCACCCATCGCATTATTGTCGGCACTACCGCAAAGGAGCCGAAGGAAAGAGACAGAGAATGGCTGCATTGTTGGGGCGCTTGCCGAAAGGGAGAAAAGGATAGAGGCTTCTGGAGTCTACTACTTTGTATCTCGCCGCAATAACTGAACGTTCCTGAAGCTTCCAGAATAGTGCCTGGGAGATATAAATAGCGGTAAAGTGCGACAGAAGTCAGACGTGTGTGAAGCGTTGAGTAGTCGTGCCGACGGAGAGGACAGACGTATGTGAAGGTTGAGGAGTCGTGCCGACGGAGAGGACAGACGTATGTGAAGGTTGAGGAGACGTGCCGACGGAGAGGACAGACGTATGTGAAGGTTGAGGAGTCGTGCCGACGGAGAGGACAGACGTATGTGAAGGTTGAGGAGTCGTGCCGACGGAGAGGACAGACGTATGTGAAGGTTGAGGAGTCGTGCCGACGGAGAGGACAGACGTATGTGAAGGTTGAGTAGTCGTGCCGACGGAGAGGACAGACGATGTGAAGCATTGAGTAGTCGTGCCGACGGAGAGGACAGACGTATGTGAAGGTTGAGTAGTCGTGTCGACGGAGAGGACAGACGAATGTGAAGGTTGAGTAGTCGTGCCGACGGAGAGGACAGACGTATGTGAAGGTTGAGTAGTCGTGCCGACGGAGTGGACAGACGATGTGAAGGTTGAGGAGTCGTGCCGACGGAGAGGACAGACGTATGTGAAGGTTGAGGAGTCGTGCCGACGGAGAGGACAGACGTATGTGAAGGTTGAGGAGTCGTGCCGACGGAGAGGACAGACGTATGTGAAGGTTGAGGAGTCGTGCCGACGGAGAGGACAGACGTATGTGAAGGTTGAGTAGTCGTGCCGACGGAGAGGACAGACGTATGTGAAGGTTGAGGAGTCGTGCCGACGGAGAGGACAGACGTATGTGAAGGTTGAGTAGTCGTGCCGACGGAGAGGACAGACGTATGTGAAGCATTGAGTAGTCGTGCCGACGGAGAGGACAGACGTATGTGAAGGTTGAGTAGTCGTGCCGACGGAGAGGACAGACGTATGTGAAGGTTGAGGAGTCGTGCCGACGGAGAGCACAGACGTATGTGAAGGTTGAGGAGTCGTGCCGACGGAGAGGACAGACGTATGTGAAGCATTGAGTAGTCGTGCCGACGGAGAGGACAGACATATGTGAAGGTTGAGGAGTCGTGCCGACGGAGAGGACAGACGTATGTGAAGGTTGAGGAGTCGTGCCGACGGAGAGGACAGGCGTATGTGAAGGTTGAGGAGTCGTGCCGACGGAGAGGACAGACGTATGTGAAGGTTGAGGAGTCGTGCCGACGGAGAGGACAGACGTATGTGAAGGTTGAGGAGTCGTGCCGACGGAGAGGACAGACGTATGTGAAGGTTGAGGAGTCGTGCCGACGGAGAGGACAGACGTATGTGAAGGTTGAGTAGTCGTGCCGACGGAGAGGACAGACGTATGTGAAGGTTGAGGAGTCGTGCCGACGGAGAGGACAGACGTATGTGAAGGTTGAGTAGTCGTGCCGACGGAGAGGACAGACGTATGTGAAGCATTGAGTAGTCGTGCCGACGGAGAGGACAGACGTATGTGAAGGTTGAGTAGTCGTGCCGACGGAGAGGACAGACGTATGTGAAGGTTGAGGAGTCGTGCCGACGGAGAGGACAGACGTATGTGAAGCATTGAGTAGTCGTGCCGACGGAGAGGACAGACGTATGTGAAGGTTGAGGAGTCGTGCCGACGGAGAGGACAGACGTATGTGAAGGTTGAGGAGTCGTGCCGACGGAGAGGACAGGCGTATGTGAAAGTTGAGGAGTCGTGCCGACGGAGAGGACAGACGTATGTGAAGGTTGAGGAGTCGTGCCGACGGAGAAGAGTTAGTTCTTTGTGTTACGAGTTCGGAGCCGTGCTGTTGGAGAATCGGAAAAGACTTTCTTGCTGTTGCAACGAGTGTACAAAGTTACTGTTTACGGAAATAAAAGTGTTTCTTTATCTCGACTACATCTGTCTACTTTACTTCACACCCACAACCAAAAAGTTACAGTATTATTAGTATTAGTAGTAGTAGTAGTAGTAGTAGTAGTAGTAGTAGTAGTAGTAGTAGTAGTAGTAGTAGTAGTAGTAGTAGTAGTAGTAGTAGTAGTAGTATTATAATGATGATCATGATGATGATCATGATTATGATCATCACTAGGGCTAGGAAGTTCATGCATTTGCATGTTTTTTCATAGGGGTTAAAAATGTATGCTTTTACATTATGTGCACCACGAAAAGTTGATCAGACTCCAATTCAATACATGGCACAAGAGAAATTTTACACATACACTAAAGACTCAGGAGAGCTTTCTTTCCAAAATTCAAGACATCAAGAAGGATGTACACCTTCCTAATTCAAAGGAAAACTTCATATCTAAAGTCAATCCAACACAAACATTAGACATCACATATTATTTACACCTGACAGAAGAAGTTAAGAAAAGTGATACTCCAACTAGTGTTCTAAAATTATTGGCATTAGAGACAATCCATACTAGATTTCCAGAACATGAGTGGCTCCATATTTATACTGATGGATCATTGATATCAAACCAAGATGGAGCAGGTGCTGGAGTCACATGTCGCCTCGTTTCCTATTACAAATCTTTAAGTTATGGAACTACTAACTTTGATGGAGAAATTGAAGCAATTCAAATGGCCCTACAAAATCTTTTGTACAGAATTTCACATTTTCAGCAAGCAGTTATTCTCTCAGATTCCAGGGCAGCAATTATAGCAATTACTTCCAAGTCCTCACCAAAAAACCAAACTGTTATAGAATTTTGGAAGATGCTTAGCCATCTAACAGCACTTCAAAAACACCTAGTCTTCCAATGGATACCGGCTCACTGTGGACTGAGTGGTAATGAGAAAGCTGATTTTCTTGCAAAAAAGGGTACCAGCGGTGTACAAAAATCTATAGTTAATTTACCATTCTATGCAGCTAAAAGATTAGTCAACTCTGAATTCAAAAAAATTATTACAAAATACTACTATGAAAAATCAAAGAATAAAAGATGGGAACTACCAAACATTCAAACAGTGATTCCTGAGTATCCTCGAAAAGCAGCAGTTGCAACCTTCAGGTTGATTACAGGACATGATTGTCTGGCAAAACATTTAAACAGAATTGGGATATATTCTTCACCACTCTGTCCTCTATGTGATCTGCAAGAGGAAATGGACCGAGACCACCTTCAAATATGCCCGTCCACTTCTAGTGCCCCATCCATCAGTGAAAAATATTGGAGAGCAAGAGGATTAATGACTTCATTGTCAGAAATCCAGCATTAGCTAACAACAACATTATGTGCACGAATTATGGAATTGTAAGTTATTTGGACGTGATTTTATTGTGCATATAATTGCATATTTTCTTGATTTTGATAAATGCATATTATTTCAATACTATAGCCTCTATATAGCATATTTTAATGATTTTTATGGGTTTTTTTTTCCACCTGGATAATATTTTTCATATTGGCAATGTTGCATATGATGATGCAATTCGCCAGGTGGCGAGAAGCAATGCTGAGTCATGTTGTTATGTAGTGAATCCCCTGTTTCCATCCTTTCATTATATGTATGTGCATAGAGAATAATCAATGCGTTATCTGAGGGTTTATATTAACAAAGATAAAATGCAGGTCAACGTTTTGAGCAGCACGATTATATAAAACGCTTGCCTCTGTGTGTTCCTCAAACGTAACAGTGTTGTGAACTGGTTCCCTCCAAATTAAATTAGGCGTATAAAATGTTAAAAAGCTCTTCAAATATCGAAAATAAAACCAACTTTGAGTGCTAGATTAATTAATTTACAGAAAGATTTTTCGGGTGATTTAATATCTACAGAGGGTACTGTTTTGTGGAGCGTGTGGCAAAAATATAGGGAGTGAGAAAAGATTTCAAATAGTTCAGCACATAAACACAGCAAAACATAAGGAGAATTTAATCAGAAAACTGGCAAACAAACAATCTGTTCCAAAATAATTAGTAGAGTGTTTAGGAAGTAGGGTTACTGAACTTTCCTATGACTTGTGACAAGTATTTTTAGCTGCTGATATTCCCTTGTTCAAAATTAATAATCCTATATTTAAAAACTTTCTTGCCAAGTGTACTCAACAAAATGTGCCTGAAGAAAGTACACTGCATAAGACTTATGTAGGGCATTGTTACAATAACATATTGTCGAATATACAAAATTTAGAGGATCAGTTTGTGAGGTTGTCTGTTGATGAAACCTCTGATTCTGAATGCCGTTCTACTGCTAATATAATCGATGGGTACCTTAAATAATGAACAAAAGACTACAGCTTATCTCCTTAATATGTGCAAATTGTCGGCCACTGACAATGTAACTGTGACACAATTTGTGATGGACTCTTTGAAATTACAATGCCCATGTGGAATCGAATACAACTGGTTGCTTTTATTCGTTACCTTGTATGGTAAAATCAGGAAAAACTCTGAAAGGTATTTTTCCTAACTTAATTCATATAAGTTGTTAGGCACACGCTCTTCATCAAATTTCTGAGACAATACGCGATTCTTTCCCACTGGTAGATAGATTTGTGTCCAGTACAAAGAGAATTTTTGTTAAATCTCCTAAAAGAGTTAGGTTGTTTAGATCAACAGCACCTAATATCCGACTTCCTCCTGCACCAGTGTTAACTCAATGGGGAACATGGGTCGATGCAGTTTTATATTATGCTGAGCACACAAATATAATCGAAGAGGTTGTTAATTCATTGGACTCGAACGATGCTTCATCAATACAAACTGTGCAAAATATTCTGTCAGGCACTGGGTTAAAGAAGGATCTTAGTTTCATATCTGCCCATTTTTCTTTCTTACCAACAGCCATAACGGCATTGGAAGCTGTAGGATTTCCTTTGCACGAATCACTTACTGTGCTTGAAAAAATAATGTGTGATCTAAGTTCGGTTCCTGGTAGCATAGGACAAAAAGTGAAAGAAAAGTGAATAATGTAATTTCAAAAAATTCTGGTGATAAACAGATGTGCGATATTCGAGACATCCTCGAAAGAAAACCATCTGTCATACCAAGAGACTTCACTCTCTCTGTGAAAAGTTAACATCATTTAAATATGCCCCTATAACATCTTGTGACGTGTAAAGAAGTTTTTCACGTTACAAAAGTATTTTGCCAGACAATAGACAATGTTTTACTGTTGAAAATTTGTGCAAAGTGTTGGTTGTGAACTGCAATTTAGCAGTTAATACTAGCAGCGGAACCACTTCTGCTTCAACCTCTAAGGAATAAGGTAACTTTATTATTTACACTAACTCATCTACTGTTAAGGGACATGAACTGTTCTAATGAAATAGTGCATATTTCTTGGCATATTTTGAAGTTTTAAGAGCATATTTGCATGCATATTTCAGTGTTTTTTAGGGCATGAACTTCCGAGCCCTAATCATCACCATCACCATCACCATCACCATCTTCATATTATTATTTATTTCATCTAGTTTATTATACATATGATTTTGGACATGTCAGAAATACAATTACATATTTAAAAACTGGTTTCTCAGATTTCCTTCAAGGGGACAAGGTAGTGATTTGTACACGATTTCAGTATTTCAAAACATAACTTTAGTTGAGGATATCTAAGCTTCTACTGCTCAGATCAAAATTTAATTTGGGATGAATATTCAGTGATTCATTGTGATTACATTGATATAGAGAACATCAAAACAATTATTTAAAACGGGCATGTAATCAGGCAAGAACTGATAACATGTTTTTGAAAAAATATAATATATATAGTACTAATGGTACAAATTCCTTCTACAACATTCAAGCATGTGTTGAAACATTTGTAGTGCACTAGGCAATGTATATTCATAGCTGTTAACCTAAATTTACTTAAATATCTCTGGCTATATTCAAAAGAAAAAATATTTAACTTTTGTAAAAAAAAAAGTAAATTTTTTTTGCACAAATATTTTTTTTAAATTTTCTGTTTTGGATTTTTCCAATAACCATGCATTACGTTTATAGAGTACATGCTTCTGGAACTACTGTAAACTTTTCATTCAAATAGGTTCAGTGGTTTTGAAAAAAACATGTACCTGAGTTTGAAAAATGTCAAGTTACAGAAAACTACATTTAAAGAAAAGTGTGTCATCCTTGAAGCCCTCAAAACCCAGCATGGCCCAGCACTCTGCCATATTTAAATGGGGTAATTTAAAGCCTTAAATGTACCGGTAGCCTTACAATATATATATAATTTTGAAGAGGAAGGTTTTTACTTTTTTAAAGATGAAAAACAAAAAATTGACTTTTTGACCCCAAATCACTACGCGGTCCCCTTCAAGTGGTATAAACATTTATTAATCAGATAAATCCTTAATTTCCTTTCAAATTTCTGTTTAGAAACATCAGCTACCGATTTAATATCTTGTGGTAGTTTGTTGTAAAGCATAATTCCGGAAATATATACTCTTTCAGAGATACACTTTTATTCACACTATGCCTAAAATAGTCCATGTTTCCTCTTGCATAGTGATCATGAATTTGGTTGTTTTTGATTGGTTTAAACTTATCTATTACATACATTATTGCTCTGAATGCATAGAGAGAGTAGATGGTAAGTAGTTTATTATTAATAAAGGTTACCTTACATGATTCCCTTGCTTTTAGGTTAAACATGATTTGTCCATATGCGTTTTTGCAGCAGTACCCAATCCCATAAAGTATGTGTGGATAGAAACATCCATAATCGTATATTAGTTTCAATATATTACCACCGTCACTGCAATTGCCCAAGTATCTAAGTAGATATACTGTTTTACTAATTTTCCCACATATATGTTCAATATATTCAGCCCAGTTAGCCTATTATCAACAACAAGACCTAAAAATTTGTATGTTTTTGCTTCAAGAATAGTGTTACTATCTACTTTTAGTGTCATATTTATTGAATTGCACCATTTTAGGTTTTTGCATGTTGCAGTGTAGATTTATTGATTGAAAGTAATTTAACAGCCAAAAAGTGGTATTATTTTATGTAGTATTTTATCCTTGTACCATGACAGCACCGTGGCCGAGCGGTTAGCGTGCTCGCCTACCACCTAGGTGGCCCGGATTCGATCCCAGGGACCCACATGTGGTATTCGTGGTGGACGAAGCGGCGTCGGGGCGGGTTTTCTCCGGGTGCTCCGGTTTACCCTGCCATCTCATTCCACCGGTGCTCCATCTTCATTCCATATGTCATCAGTGTCACCACCTGCGGTGCCATAGTCATAAAAGCGGGCGTTAAACACTACAACACATCCTTGTACCATTTTATTCCAACATACAGCTGTGGTATCATCTGCATAAGTTACGACTTAAGTATTCAGGGGATTTTTAATATCATTAATGTAAATAATAAACAGTAAAGGCCCCTGTACCTTGCAGTACACCATACTTCACAGTTTCCAAATTTTATTTTACTTTTTATTATATATCTCCCTTTTTGCACGATATTTCAGTAAACTGCTTTCTTCCAATCAGATAACTATGAATTAAATCCAAGGGTAATCCTCTTATGCCATAGTTTTCCAATTTACTACTTAAAATATTATGGTTGACGCAATCAAAGGCCTTAAATAAATAAAAAATAATGTACTGACCTTCTCGTCATTTTCTAGATTCTCAATTATTTCATGTATGGATTGAAAAGCTGAAATAGTGGATCTACCTTTTCTAAATCCATGTTGAAAGTTCTGTAATATATTAAATTTACTCAAGTAGTTATTTAATCTTAACAACAAAATCCTTTCGAACAATTTGGCTATTTCAGATGTATAGCTATAGGTCTGTAATTATCAACACTTAATTCATCTCCCTTTTTAAATATTCGCCTAATTATTCCTAATTTCAACATTTCTGGAAAATATCCCTATTCTATTGAGAAATTAATTAGATGAGTTGCTGGTTTTGCAAGGATACCTACGGATACCTCTTTTTAATAAAAATGAGCTAATTTCATCCCACCCACTACTCTTTCTATTTGGTAAATTATTGATTATCTTAATGCTTTCATCTTCTGTGACTGGTTTGAGAAAGAAGATGTAGTGTTTACATTTACAGAATTTCCCCCACTAGCCGGGTGCGTGGGCATATTTATGAAATAGTCATTAAACTTTTGGCTTATAGTAACAGGATCATCAACCACATCCCCATTTAGGTTTAATTTTATAATTTTATGTAAACCAGTATATCTTCTAGCTTCATTCATTAAACCCCAAACTGTTTAGCTGACATTTTTTGACTTCTGCATCTTCTCTCTATATGCATCAATTTTAACAGCTTTTAAATTCTTGAGACACTCACATCAAACTGCTTTATAACTATTTTTGTATTATTGAAGTGTAAACTTTTATACAAAATATACATATCTTTCATTTCTTCTTTCAATTTCATTGTTGTTAAAGGTAATTTTACTCTTTTCATTCCAATATTGTTTACATCCACATTTACTTTTGGACATGTAGCATCAAAATACAATTAAAATAAATTATAGAATTGACTCCATTTATCATATACATTACCACACTCACATAATGAACTTTCCCAATCTATTACAGCTAAACTATTTGTTAAATTCTACAAATTTTCATTACTTAAATCCCTCACAATTCTTCTTTCTTTACTGTCTAGCTAGCCCATGGTAAGCTACATTAAAGGTAGTTAATTGGGCATAGTGATCAGAAATATGAGTTTCACACATGACAGAAGATCTTTCGCTTACATTTGATGCAGTATGGTCTACGGTAGATGAGGTACTGGAAGTTACTCTAGTAGGTTCTTAAGTCTTTTATATTATATGAATTAAACACCTCTTTTAAAGGTTACAGCAGCAGCAAGTAGAGTGGAAGGTGTATGGTTCAAGGTTACAGCAGCAAGTAGAGTGGAAGGTGTATGGTTCAAGGTTACAGCAGGAAGTAGAGTGAAGGGTGTATGGTTCAAGGTTACAGCAGTAGCACGTAGTGTGGAGGGTGCATGGTTCAAGGTTACAGCAGGAAGTAGAGTGAAGGGTGTATGGTTCAAGGTTACAGCAGTAGCACGTAGTGTGGAGGGTGTATGGTTCAAGGTTACAGCAGCAAATAGAGAGGAGGGCGTATGGTTCAAGGTTACAGCAGCAAGTAGAGTGGAGGGTGTATGGTTCAAGGTTACAGCAGCAAGAAGAGTGGAGGGTGTATGGTTCAAGGTTACAGCAGCAAGTAGAGTGGAGGGCGTATCTTTCAAGGTTACAGCAGCAAGTAGGGTGGAGGGTGTATGGTTCAAGCTTACAGCAGCAAGTAGAGTGGAGAGTGTCTGGATCAAGGCTACAGCAGCAAAAAGAGTGGAGGCTGTATGGTTCAAGGTTACAGCAACAAGTAGAGTGGAGGGTGTATTGTTCAAGGTTACACCAGGAAGTAGAGCAAAGGGTGTATGGTTCAAGCTTACAGCAGCACGTAGAGCGGAAGGTGTATGGTTCAAGGTTACAGCAGCAAGTAGAGTGGAGGGTGTATGGTTCAAGGTTACAGCAGGAACTAGAGTGGAGGGCGTATGGTTCAAGGTTACAGCAGCAAGTAGAGTGGAGGGTGTATTGTTCAAGGTTACACCAGGAAGTAGAGCGAAGGGTGTATGGTTCAAGCTTACAGCAGCACGTAGAGCGGAAGGTGTATGACTCAAGGTTACAGCTGGAAGTAGAGTGGAGGGTGTATGGTTCAACGTTACAGCAGCAAGTAGAGTGGAGGGTGTATGGTTCAACGTTACAGCAGCAAGTAGAGTGGAGGGTGTATGGTTCAAGGTTACAGCAGGAAGTAGAGTGGAGGGTGTATGGTTCAAGGTTACAGCAGCAAGTAGAGTGGAGGGTGTATGGTTCAAGGTTACAGCAGGAACTAGAGTGGAGGCTGTATGGTTCAAGGTTACAGCAGCAAGTAGAGTGGAGGGTGTATTGTTCAAGGTTACAACAGGAAGTAGAGCGAAGGGTGTATGGTTCAAGCTTACAGCAGCACGTAGAGCGGAAGGTGTATGATTCAAGGCTACAGCAGCACGTAGAGTGCAAGGTGTATGGTTCAAGGTTACAGCAGGAAGTAGAGTGGAGGGTGTATGGTTCAACGTTACAGCAGCACGTAGAGTGGAGGGTGTATGGTTCAAGTTACAGCAGCAGTACGTAGAGTGGAGGGTGTATGGTTCAAGGTTACAGCAGCACGTAGACTGGAGGGTGTATGGTTCAAGTTAGAGCAGCAGTACGTAGAGTGGAGGGTGTATGGTTCAAGGTTACAACAGCAAGTAGAGTGGAGGGTGTATGGTTCAAGGTTACAGCAGCAAGAAGAGTGGAGGGTGTATGGTTCAAGGTTACAGCAGCAAGTAGCGTGGAGGGCGTATCTTTCAAGGTTACAGCAGCAAGCAGAGTGGAGGGTGTATGGATCAAGGTTACAGCAGCAAAAAGAGTGGAGGGTGTATGGTTCAAGGTTACAGCAACAGTAGAGTGGAGGGTGTATGGTTCAAGGTTACAACAGCAAGTAGAGTGGAGGGTGTATGGATCAAGGTTACAGCAGCAAAAAGAGTGGAGGGTGTATGGTTCAAGGTTACAGCAGCAAGTAGAGTGGAGGGTGTATGGTTCAAGGTTACAGCAGCAAGTAGAGAGGACGGTGTATGGTTCAAGTTAGAGCAGCAGTACGTAGAGTGGAGGGTGTATGGTTCAAGGTTACAGCAGCAAGTAGAGTGGAGGGTGTATTGTTCAAGGTTACACCAGGAAGTAGAGCGAAGGGTGTATGGTTCAAGCTTTCAGCAGCACGTAGAGCGGAAGGTGTATCATTCAAGGTTACAGCAGCACGTAGAGTTCAAGGTGTATGGTTCAAGGTTACAGCAGGAAGTAGAGTGGAGGGTGTATGGTTCAAGGTTACAGCAGCACGTAGAGTGGAGGGTGTATGGTTCAAGTTACAGCAGCAGTACGTAGAGTGGAGGGTGTATGGTTCAAGGTTACAGCACTAGCACGTAGAGTGGCGGGTGTATGGTTCAAAGTTACAGCAGCACGTAGAGTGGAGGGTGTGTGGATCAAGGTTACAGCAGCAAAAAGAGTGGAGGGTGTATGGTTGAAGGTTACAGCAGCAACTAGGGTGGAGGGTGTATGGTTCAAGGTTACAGCAGCAGCACGTAGAGTGGAGGGTGTATCGTTCAAGGTTACAACAGAAAGTAGAGAGGAGGGTGTATGGTTCAAGTTACAGCAGCAAAGAGACTGGAGGGTGTACGGTTCAAGGTTACAGCAGTAGCACGTAGAGTGGAGGGTGTATGGCTCAAGGTTACAGCAGCAAGTAGAGTGGAGGGTGTATGGTTCAAGGTTACAGCAGTACGCAGGGTGGAGGGTGTATGGTTCAAGGTTACAGCAGCAAGTACAGTGGAGTGTGTATGGTTCCAGGTTAGAGCAGCAGCACGTAGAGTGGAGGGTGTATGGTTCAAGGTTACAGCAGCAGCACTTAGAGTGGAGGGTGTATAGTTCAAGATTACAGCATTACGTAGAGTGGACGGTGTATGGTTCAAGGTTACAGCAGTAGCACGTAGTGTAGAGGGTGAATCGTTCAAGGTTACAGCAGCAGGTAGAGTGGAGGGTGTATGCTTCAAGGTTACAGAAGCAGCAAGTAGAGTGGAGGGTGTATCGTCCAAGGTTACAGAAGAATTCAGAGTGGAGGGTGTATGGCTCAAGGCTACAGCAGTACGTAGAGTGGAGGGTGTATGGTTCAACGTTACAGCAGCACGTAGAGTAGAGGGTCTATGGTTCAAGGTTACAGCAGCAAGTAGAGTGGAGGGTGTATGGTTCAAGGTTACAGCAGCAGGTAGAGTGGAGGGTGTATGCTTCAAGGTTACAGCAGCAGCAAGTAGAGCGGAGGGTGTATCGTCCAAGGTTACAGAAGAATTCAAAGTGGAGGGTGTATGGTTCAAGGCTACAGCAGTACGTAGAGTGGAGGGTGTATGGTTCAACGTTACAGCAGCACGTAGAGTAGAGGGTCTATGGTTCAAGGTTACAGCAGCAAGTAGAGTGGACGGTGTATGGTTCAAGGTTACAGCAGTATGTAGTGTGGAGGGTGTATGGTTCAAGGTTACAGCAGTAGCACGTAGTGTAGAGGGTGAATCGTTCAAGGTTACAGAAGCAGGTAGAGTGGAGGGTGTATGGCTCAAGCTTACAGCAGCAAGTAGAGTGGAGAGTGTATGGTTAAAGGTTACAGCAGTACGTAGAGTGAAGGGTGTATGGTTCAAGATTACAGCAGTAGCACGTAGTGTAGAGGGTGTATCGTTCAAGGTTACAGCAGCAGGTAGAGTGGAGGGTGTATGGTTCAAGGTTACAGAAGCAAGTAGGGTGGAGGGTGTATGGTTCAAGGTTACAGCAGCAGCAAGTAGAGTGGAGGGTGTATGTTTCAAGGTTACAGCAGCACGTAGAGTAGAGGGTGTATGGTTCAAGGTTACAGCAGCAGGTAGAGTGGAAGTTGTATCGTTTAAGGTTACAACATAAAGTAGAGAGGACGGTGTATGGTTCAAGTTAGAGCAGCAGTACGTAGAGTGGAGGGTGTATGGTTCAAGGTTACAGCAGCAGCACGTAGAGTGGAGGGTGTATCGTTCAAGGTTACAACAGAAAGTAGAGAGGAGGGTGTATGGTTCAAGGTTACAGCAGTACGTAGGGTGGAGGGTGTATGGTTCAAGGTTACAGCAGCAAGTAGAGTGGAGGGTGTATGTTTCAAGGTTACAGCAGCACGTAGAGTAGAGGGTGTATGGTTCAAGGTTACAGCAGCAAGTAGAGTGGAGGGTGTATGGTTCAAGGTTACAGCAGCAAGTAGAGTGGAGGGTGTATGTTTCAAGGTTACAGCAGCACGTAGAGTAGAGGGTGTATGGTTCAAGATTACAGCAGCAGCACGTAGAGTGGAGGGTGTATCTTTCAAGGTTACAGCAGCACGTAGAGTAGAGGGTGTATGGTTCAAGGTTACAGCAGCAGCACGTAGAGTGGAGGGTGGATGGTTCAAGGTTACAGCAGCAGGTAGAGTGGAAGTTGTATCGTTTAAGGTTACAACATAAAGTAGAGAGGACGGTGTATGGTTCAAGTTAGAGCAGCAGTACGTAGAGTGGAGGGTGTATGGTTCCAGGTTACAGCAGCAGCAAGTAGAGTGGAGGGTGTATGTTTCAAGGTTACAGCAGCACGTAGAGTAGAGGGTGTATGGTTCAAGGTTACAGCAGCAGCAAGTAGAGTGGAGGGTGTATGTTTCAAGGTTACAGCAGCACGTAGAGTAGAGGGTGTATGGTTCAAGGTTACAGCAGCAGCACGTAGAGTGGAGGGTGTATGGTTCAAGGTTACAGCAGCAGGTAGAGTGGAAGTTGTATCGTTTAAGGTTACAACATAAAGTAGAGAGGACGGTGTATGGTTCAAGTTAGAGCAGCAGTACGTAGAGTGGAGGGTGTATGGTTCAAGGTTACAGCAGTAGCACTTAGAGTGGACGGTGTATGGTTCCAGGTTACAGCAGCAGCACGTAGAGTGGAGGGTGTATGGTTCAAGGTTACAGCAGCAAGTAGAGTGGAGGGTGTATGCTTCAAGGTTACAGCAGTACGTAGAGTGGAGGGTGTATGGTTCAAGATTACAGCAGTAGCACGTAGTGTAGAGGGTGTATCGTTCAAGGTTACAGCAGCAGGTAGAGTGGAGGGTGTATGGTTCAAGGTTACAGCAGCAAGTAGGGTGGAGGGTGTATGGTTCAAGGTTACAGCAGCAAGTAGAGTGGAGGGTGTCTGGTTCAAGGTTACAGCAGCAGGTAGAGTGGAGTGTGTATGGTTCAAGGTTACAGCAGTAGCACGTAGTGTAGTGGGTGTATGGTTCAAGATTACAGCAAGTATAGTGGAGGGTGTATGGTTCAAGGTTACAGCAGCAAGTAGAGTGGAGGGTGTATGGTTCAAGGTTACAGCAGCAAGTAGGGTGGAGGGTGTATGGTTCAAGGTTACAGCAGCACGTAGAGTGGAGGGTGTGTGGTTCAAGATTACAGCAGTAGCACGTAGTGTAGAGGGTGTATGGTTCAAGATTACAGCAGCAAGTAGAGTGGAGGGTGTATGGTTCAAGGTTACAGCAGCAAGTAGGGTTGAGGGTGTATGGTTCAAGGTTACGGCAGCAAGTAGAGTGCAGGGTGTATGGTTCAAGGTTACAGCAGCACGTAGAGCGGAGGGTGTATGGCTCAAGGTTACAGCAGCAAGTAGAGTGGAAGGTGTATGGTTCAATGTTACAGCAGCATGTAGAGTGGAGGATGTATGGTTCAAGATTACAGCAGCAAGTAGAGTGGAGGGTGAATGGTTCAAGGCTACAGCAGCACGTAGGGCAGAGGGTGTACGGTTCAAGGTTACAGCAGCAAGTAGAGTGGAGGGTGTATTCTTCAAGGTTACAGCAGCAAGTAGGGTGGAGGGTGTATGGTTCAAGGTTACAGCAGCTAGTAGAGTGGACGGTGTATTCTTCAAGGTTACAGCAGCAAGTAGGGTGGAGGGTGTATGGTTCAAGGTTACAGCAGCAAGTAGAGTGGAGGGTGGATGGTTGAAGGTTACAGCAGCAAGTAGAGTGGAAGGTGTATGGTTCAATGTTACAGCATCACGTAGAGTGGAGGGTGGATGGTTCAAGATTACAGCAGCAAGTAGAGCGGAGGGTGTATGGCTCAAGGTTACAGCAGCAAGTAGAGTGGAAGGTGTATGGTTCAATGTTACAGCAGCATGTAGAGTGGAGGATGTATGGTTCAAGATTACAGCAGCAAGTAGAGTGGAGGGTGAATGGTTCAAGGCTACAGCAGCACGTAGGGCAGAGGGTGTACGGTTCAAGGTTACAGCAGCAAGTAGAGTGGAGGGTGTATTCTTCAAGGTTACAGCAGCAAGTAGGGTGGAGGGTGTATGGTTCAAGGTTACAGCAGCTAGTAGAGTGGACGGTGTATTCTTCAAGGTTACAGCAGCAAGTAGGGTGGAGGGTGTATGGTTCAAGGTTACAGCAGCAAGTAGAGTGGAGGGTGGATGGTTGAAGGTTACAGCAGCAAGTAGAGTGGAAGGTGTATGGTTCAATGTTACAGCATCACGTAGAGTGGAGGGTGGATGGTTCAAGATTACAGCAGCAAGTAGAGTGCAGGGTGTATGGTTCAAGGCTACAGCAGCACGCAGAGTGGAGGTTGTATCGTTCAAGGTTACAACATAAAGTAGAGTGGAGGGTGTATTCTTCAAGGTTACAGCAGCAAGTAGGGTGGAGGGTGTACGGTTCAAGGTTACAGCAGCAAGTAGAGTGGAGGGTGTATCGTTCAAGGTTACAACATAAAGTAGAGTGGAGGGTGTATTCTTCAAGGCTACAGCAGCACATAGAGTGGAGGGTGTACGGTTCAAGGTTACAGCAGCAAGTAGAGTGGAGGGTGTATTCTTCAAGGTTACAGCAGCAAGTAGGGTGGAGGGTGTATGGTTCAAGGTTACAGCAGCAAGTAGAATGGAGGGTGTATTGTTCAAGGTTACAACAGCAAGTAGAGTGGAGGGTGTATTCTTCAAGGTTACAGCAGCAAGTAGGGTGGCGAGTGTATGGTTCAAGGTTACAGCAGCAAGTAGAGTGGAGGGTGGATGGTTGAAGGTTACAGCAGCAAGTAGAGTGGAAGGTGTATGGTTCAAGATTACAGCAGCAAGTAGAGTGGGGGGTGTATGTTTCAAGGCTACAGCAGCACGTAGATTGGGGGGTGTACGGTTCAAGATTACAGCAGTAAGTAGAGTGGAGGGTGTATTGTTCAAGGTTACAACAGCAAGTAGAGTGGAGGCTGTATTCTTCAAGGTTACAGCAGCAAGTAGAGTGGAGGGTGTATGGTTCAAGGTTACAGCAGCAAGTAGAGTGGAAGGTGTATGGATCAATGTTACAGCAGCACGTAGAGTGGAGGGTGTATGGTTCAAGATTACAGCAGCACGTAGAGTGGAGGGTGTATCGTTCAAGGTTACAACATAAAGTAGAGTGGAGGGTGTATGGTTCAAGATTACAGCAGCAAGTAGAGTGGAGGTGTATGGTTCAAGGTTACAGCAGCAAGTAGAGTGCAGGGTGTATGGTTCAAGATTACAGCAGCAAGTAGAGTGGAGGTGTATGGTTCAAGGTTACAGCAGCAAGTAGAGTGCAGGGTGTATGGTTCAAGATTACAGCAGCAAGTAGAGTGCAGGGTGTATGGTTCAAGGTTACAGCAGCAAGTAGAATGCAGGGTGTATGGTACAAGGCTACAGCAGCACGTAGAGTGGAGGGTGTATCGTTCAAGGTTACAACATAAAGTAGAGTGGAGGGTGTATGGTTCAAGATTACAGCAGCAAGTAGAGTGGAGGTGTATGGTTCAAGGTTACAGCAGCAAGTAGAGTGCAGGGTGTATGGTACAAGGCTACAGCAGCACGTAGAGTGGAGGGTGTATCGTTCAAGGTTACAACATAAAGTAGAGTGGAGGGTGTATGGTTCAAGATTACAGCAGCAAGTAGAGTGGAGGTGTATGGTTCAAGGTTACAGCAGCAAGTAGAGTGCAGGGTGTATGGTTCAAGATTACAGCAGCAAGTAGAGTGGAGGTGTATGGTTCAAGGTTACAGCAGCAAGTAGAGTGCAGGGTGTATGGTTCAAGATTACAGCAGCAAGTGGAGTGCAGGGTGTATGGTTCAAGGTTACAGCAGCAAGTAGAATGCAGGGTGTATGGTTCAAGGTTACAGCAGCAAGTAGAGTGGAGGGTGTATGGGTCAAGGTTACAGCAGCAGGTAGAGTTGAGGGTGTATGGTTAAAGGCTACAGCAGCAAGTAGAGTGGAGGGTGTATGGTTCAACGTTACAGCAGCACGTAGAGTTGGAGGGTGTATGGTCAAGGCTACAGCAGCAGGTAGAGTTGAGGGTGTATGGTTCAACGTTACAGCAGCACGTAGAGTGGAGGGTGTATGGTCAAGGTTACAGCAGCACGTAGAGTGGAGGGTGTATGGTTAAAGGCTACAGCAGCACGTAGAGTGGAGGGTGTATGGTTAAAGGCTACAGCAGCAAGTAGAGTGGAGGGTGTATGGTTAAAGGCTACAGCAGCACGTAGAGTTGAGGGTGTACGGTTCAAGGTTGCAGTAGTTGCGGTAGTAGCAGCACGTAGAGTGGAAGCCTTTCATAGAAGCAGTTTGTACATCGACTAACACATGTAGCAGGGCAGAAAAGGTCATGTGAGAATAACACAGTAAAAGTACAGATTACTTACCGAGGCTCCCAGGGTAATGAACAAATGAGGCACACTCCCTTCGAAGTTTGATCCTGACTGGGCCATGTTGGCTGATCTCAGAGAGCGCCTGATCAGAGCTAAGCACTCTGCAGATGAAGTTCCTGTCAATAATGGATACAACATCTGTAATAAACACTCATGTTTGGCCCGTTAGTGTACAAATATTGATTATTGCTGTTCATTCAACTTATTGTTAACATACGTGAAGAAGTAGCTGCAAATGTTTAAGCGCAAAAACGACAATTCATTATAATACAGACTAGTAATAGTCAGACTTCTCACCGTTTTCTATTAAAATATCTGCGATCACATGACATGATACTACAAGACAAGCTGCTAAAAACAGGCCTTCTGCAGGCTTCAGTGCACTAATATATTTATAAATACGCAACACCTCAGACCCCCCACCCGCTCCGCAACCCATCATAGAGAAAAAAGACCGCTCTGTACCTGCTCTACCTGGCTTATCCATGCAAAAGCGCCGAGCTTGCACAGCAACTCCTCCCGTCCCTGTTTGTACTGTACCTAGTCTATCTCACTCATGTATACAACAGTACCAAACTTACACAACATCTCCTACAGTCTCTGTTCTTTTATGGGGATTGTTGCTTGTACCCTTGCTAAGTTAGGGGACATCCAATCTTGCATTGGCGCATCTTGGGTTATGAATTGGCGTAATAAAGTTACAATACCGATCTTTTAACTTTTATAGCATTTTTTATTGTTTGGGAACGTGTTGCGCTGTAATGTGTTTGCTATCCGTGTTAAATTGAATGTTTGCGGGGCTTACTCAAGCAGTTGAAGCTTTTTCTGATATTTCTCACGTTTTCCCCCCAAAATTTCTGTAAATGTTGTAATATAAAATCTGCTGCACATATGTTATGCATTTTCTAAATTTCGTGACTTAAGTAAACTTATATCCTATTTCATAACAAATACATAAGCAAAATTGCATGCCAGTTTCACGAGTAAAATGTCCAATGCTGTTTTCTTGGTTATAATAATTGAGGCTTTGTTCAGTGTTTAATGTGCTCAAAGTGAGACTTACGTCAACTAAAACTTGCTATGCACTTATTAATGTAAGGTATGTCAAAAAGTACCCTGGAGAGGTCGACGCGCCAGGAGGTGGTACAGCATCATGGGAGGTCGAGCTTAGAAGTAATCCGCCTAATATTCGCCGTCGCCGCCATCCACAATCGATGCATAGCTGATAGCTCATTTACAGAATTGGGCGACAGAAGTACTAAACGCGATTCCGTTGTCGGCGGACGTTCGGAAATCATGGTCTGCCCGCAGCTTGTCGCAGCCAGCTTAAGCCCAGGCTGCAACAGATATGGGAGACGCTGTCCCAGAAACCTGCCTATTCCTTCGTTGACTGGGTGTGTGACATCTGCATCCACGATGCGCTGACGACTGGGTTGAGGGTGAAGGCGAAGGTGACCGCGATCCTGTGGACCAGGAGGGGTTGTGTGTGCTGGGGATGTACCAGCCAGGAAGTCTGATGAGGCACTTCCAATAGGCGGAAACGAGTGAGTACGGGCGTGACGAGGGGTATGTCGACTCCTCCAGTGACTGCACGCAGGTCAACTCCAGCCAGGCCTCCTCTTCCACGGCAAGGCTTCGCCCGATAGGGGTGATCTGGTTTCCTCGATGGCAAGCCCTCTGCCACGTCAGGTGGGATCACGTCCACCAGTATAGCACAGCTTTCTCTATATTCTGCCGTCCGCGATGAGGTCCTCCATTTTCCTGTTCAAGGCACACCGTTCCCCATGCCACGGTGGTCCACACTCGTTTCTCGCTTGCTTGTGGACTTTGTTGCTGAGAGACCTTCACAACGTTTTCTGGTTGCCCACACCTCCCACACTATCTGTCTTCCAGAGCGCTAAACCGGTCCTCGATGTCTTCCAAGGCGTTTACGCGTTGGCCGAGGTTTCCCACGCCTTCCTTCACGTAGTGGAGTTGCCCGTAAATCTTCCCCGATACCTCCATCTTCATCTTGGTCATATCGGTCTTCACTTCGTCTTCAACAGCCATCACTTGCCTTCATTTCTTTCTTCACACCATTCACTTGCGTTTTCATTTCTTCCATTCCGGAGTTTACGTTTCACAATTCAACTTTAATTTCCGTCTCCATCTTCTGCATTCCGACTAAGATCTTTTCCAGCATTGCCTTCATAGTGGCTTTTTATGTCACTCTATTTCCCTTAAAACTGAATCACAAAACACAATTCGTGATGTCGCAACTCGACAGCTGCTCTGATCTATCGTAACCTTGACACAAGCACTGCCCAATCGTACACACAATTGTCGCTCTGACATCTCTATCCGTGCCTACCCGTTGATACAGCCGAGAATTAGGTGCCGGCAATTTTTCTGGAAATCACTTCGCGAAGCTTCTCGGTCCAAGCCCTGCATTCTGTAACGGCATTTTCCCGTGTTGCGTAGGAACGTAGTGTTATGAGATAGCTGACCATCGGCCTCGTTTGATGTTAGGTTGGCACCACAATAGTCTAAAGCTCACTCCCTCAGCTTTAGGCCCCTACATGTACTCTAGCATTGTTACGAAGTTACTCGAGACACCCACACCTGTAGCGTGGTGCTAGCGTGTCTGCCTCAAGTACAAGAGGTCGCGAGTTCGAATCTCGCTTAGGATGAGTTATCCGGATAAGGTTTTTACCAAGGTTTGCCCCCTTATCCTGAGAAGACGAATGTCGGGTACCTTAAAGCTCTATGGCCCTCGGGCTCAGTTGGGCATCATTTAACCCACCATCCTATATGACAGTACGTTGGAGGACGTCAATAAAAGAAAACAGGGCACCTTGTATCGATTAACTTGCGAGTGTATTATGCAAAAAACATTGAATTTTTATTTAGCAGTTAACATTTGATCACTTGTTCTCGTAGTATTTTGTTTGTTTTACATTTAGGTAAACTTCATATTTGTTCCCCTTATGCTACTTTACTGTACTACATTCTCACGCTCTTTTTTCGTATTTTTCTTAGATTTAATTGTTATTGCTGTTTTGTTGTGTGTATGTATGTGCGTCTGTGTGTGTGTGTGTGTGCGAGGGTGTGTATGTGCGTGTAAGGGTGTGTGTGTGTCTGTGAGGGTGTGTGTGTATTCAAGTGTGTGTGTGTGTGTGTGTGCGACAGTGTGTGTGTGAGGGTGTGTGTGTGTGCGAGGGTGTGTATGCGCGAGGGTGTGTATTTTTTTTTTAAAGATTCTTTATTGTTCTACATGTTCCATTACAATATGTAATACTACATATTGGATTTGCTTACAAACTAAACTAATAATCATGTATTAATTAAGATGAATAAATGTATAGATTTGTACAATTCAATTATTTTTCGTTAGATCAATTGCATTTTCATACTGAACATATTCTTTAAAATAACTTTTAGCAATTTCGGCTTTAGTTGGTGTCCATTTTCCTCTTAGTAGGGTAGTTCAGGGAAGGTTGGCACACTTTTTATGGGCAAGATGGCCGCCATATGTAATCTAAGCATTACTAGGTAATGCACACGCACACACACACGCACACACACCATACCTCACACACACCCTCGTACACACACACCCTCGCACATACACACCCTCACACACATACACTCGCATACACGCACTCGCACACACACACCCTCGTACGCACACCCTCGCATACACACGCTCGCACACAGTTGCACATACACACTCTCGTACACACACCCTCGCAGACACACACACTTGCACATACATAACCTCACACACACACTCGCATACACACCCTCGGACACACCCTCGCACACACACCCTTACACACACACACTCTCACACACACACTCGCACATACGTACCCTCGGACACACCCTCACACACACCCTCGCACACACACCCTCACACACACACACTCTCACACAAACACTCGCACATACACACCCTCGGACACACCCTCACACACACACACCCTCACACACACACTCTCACACACACTCGCATACACACCCTCACACACACCCTCGCACACACACCCTCACACACACACACTCTCACACACACTCGCACACACACACCCTTGCACACACACCCTCGCACACACACCCTCACACCCTCGGACACACACCCTCGGACACACACCCTCGCATACACGCACACACTTACACATACACACACGCACACACACACCCTCGCACACACACACTTACACATACACACACCCTCACACACACTCGCATACACACACCCTCGGACACATACCCTCGGACACACAACCTCGGACACACACCCTCACACACACCCTCGCACACACACCCTCACACACACTCGCATATACACACACCCTCGGACACACACTCACACACACCCTAGCACACACACCCTCACACACACTCGCATACACACACCCTCGGACACACACCCTCACAC
This sequence comes from Tenodera sinensis, assembly GCA_030765045.1. Classification (NCBI taxonomy): domain Eukaryota; kingdom Metazoa; phylum Arthropoda; class Insecta; order Mantodea; family Mantidae; genus Tenodera; species Tenodera sinensis. Next base: position 35,020 of record JAUKNM010000020.1, read on the forward strand.
ACATCCTCGCACACACACTTACATATACGCACACACCCTCACACACACTCGCATACACACACCCTCGGACACACACCCTTACACACATCCTCGCACACACACACTCTTACATATACACACACACTCTCACACACACACACCCTCACACATACACACCCTCACAGACACCCTCACACACACACCCTCACACACACACACACCCTCAGTCACCCACTCCCACATACACAACCTCGCACACACACCCACCATCGAACACACACCCACCCTTGCACACACACCCTCACACACACACTCGCACACACACCCTCACACACACCCTCAGTCACACACTTCCACATACACACCCTCGCACACACACCCACCCTCGCACACACACCCACCCTCGCACACACACCCACCCTCGCACACACACTAGCATACAAACACCCTCGGACACACGCCCTCACACACACCCTCACACACACATCCTCAGACACACCCTCACACACACACTCGCATACAAACACCCTCGGACAGACGCCCTCACACACACCCTCACACACACACATCCTCATACACACCCTCACACACACACTCGCATACAAAGACCCTCGGACACACGCCCTCACACACACCCTCACACACACATCCTCAGACACACCCTCACACACACACTCGCATAGAAACACCCTCGGACACACGCCCTCACACACACCCTCACACACACATCCTCAGACACACCCTCACACACACACTCGCATACAAACACCCTCGGACACACGCCCTCACACACACCCTCATACACACATCCTCAGACACACCCTCACACACACACACTCGCATACAAACACCCTCGGACACACGCCCTCACACACACATCCTCAGACACACCCTCACACACACGCTCGCATACAAACACCCTCGGACATACGCCCTCACGCACACACCCTCAGACACACCCTCATTCAGGACCACATCCACTGAAGCACTATCCATTATAACGGTACTTACACCTATTACAATTAAACTTCAGGAAATTGCCAATGAATATACAATATTGAAACAAAACTCTGAGAACAAATTAGACAAACGTGTAGAATATAGGAAATGGTGTCATCCAGCCTACATACCAATAATAAAAGAAATAAATCAGAATAAAACGTATGCACTGGAAATTTACACAGATGGCAGTAAAACAGAAGGAGTTGGTTCTGGAGTAGCAATTTATCATCAGAACAAACTGAAATATCAGCTACAATATAAGTTAGAGAAACAGTGCTCCAATAACCAAGCTGAACAATTTGCAGTGTTGAAAGCATTAGAAACCGTTAGAAATATTCACTTAACTGAAGAAGATAACAAAACTGCAGCGATATACACGGACAGTAGAGTCACATTACAATCATTGCATAACTACAAAATTCACAGTTACCTAACAGAAGCAATTAGAACAGTGTTAAAAATTTTAGAAAAACAAAACTGGAATATAGAAATTGGGTGGGTCAAAGCACACATAGGGATACAAGGCAATGAAATTGCAGACCAACTAGCAAAGAGAGCAATTACAAACGAAGAGGAATGCAGCTATAATAGACTTCCAAAGAGTTTTGTTAGAAGAACGCTAAGACAAGAAAGTCTAAAACATTGGGAAAGTCAATGGCAAGAAACAACTAAAGGTCAGGAAACAAAGCAATACTTTCCTACTGTAGCAGACAGACTGAAGTTAACGGCAAACCTTACAACACTACGGACAGGACACGGAAGACTTAAAGCATACTACTATAGGTTCCACATCACAGATGACCCAAGTTGTTCATGTAATGGAGGAGAGCAAACAACAGACCATATATTATATGACTGCAAAAATCTCGAAGAAAAAAGAAGAGCATTCAGAAGGAAAATAATTGAAAGAAGAGGAGTAGGGTAGTTGAGGGAAGGCTGGCACATTTCTATGGGCAAGATGGCCGCCATACGTAATCTAAGCATTACTAGGTAAGGTGGTAGGGGAAGCAGGACGTTGTAGGTGTTTGAATGAACCTCTAGCGATAACTTTTAAAGCCTATAGCAGTGTATGCTAGTTTATGAGCGTTCATGGTAGTTGAGTATGCCGTTCACTATATCGATGTAAACCACCTAACGCAAGAGCTTTCTATCTTGATTGAATATGTTACCCCAACATAATGACACCTCGCCCCCCCCCCCCGCATCCTCGCGCTAACCTAACCTAACCTAACTTAACCTAATCTAACCTAGCCTAAGCCCCCATACTTCTATTGGTCTAACCTAAGCTAACCTAACCTAGCTCCCACTCTTTTTACTCTCGTCTTTCATAATTTAACACAACCTAAGCCCCCATACTTCTACCCGTCTAACCTAATCTAATCTAACCTAACCTCACCTAAACCCCATACTTCTACTCGTGTAACCTACCCTAACGCTACTTAGCCTAAGCGAGTATAAACCCTCCTATTTATTAAAATATTTTAACCTAACAACCTATTTCACTCCTAGTTCACTTCAGCGTTCTATTCTTCTATAACCTATTCTAAAGTTTACACCACACCATTTCGCATTCGTTTACAGAAGTTTTTCAGCAACTTTAGATACTTTGAAGCTATTAGACCCCTGACGTGCGAACCCTAAGCATTTTCTAAACATTTCACGGTATGTCAATGCTATTTAGGAGTTTTGATAGGTATTTTAGCCAATTTTGCGTATCCTGGGGACTTTTACGAATTTTTGATCGTTTGTCCTGATTTTGTGGTGCTCTCACGTCTTTAGCATGTTTGATACTTTTAATGAGACTGTAGACCCCTTTTTGCGATTTGTTATGCTTTCATGGTCAAATTTCATTCTTTCGTAAGTTTATGATGTTCTTGTGTAGCGCATTGCCTACGATCTTTCTAAGACTAACCTAACTTAACTACAAGCCTCTTTAGAGATACTTCTTCATCGTTATTTTACATTATTCTGCATTTTCTAAACATTTCACGGTATGTCATTGCTATTTAGGAGTTTTAATACGTATTTTAGCCAATTTTGCGCATACTGGGGACTTTTACGAATTTTTGAACGTTTGTCCTGATTTTTCGGTGCTCTCACGTCTTTAGCATGTTTGATACTTTTAATGAAACTGTAGACCCCTTTTGCGATTTGTTATGCTTTCATGGTCAAATTTCATCCTTTCGTAAATTTATGATGTTCTTGTCTAGAGCATTGCTTACGATCTTTCTAAGACTAACCTACCTTAACTACAAGCCTCTTTAGAGATACTTCATCGTTATTTTACATTATTCATGTTTCTTCTCCCTCCTCCCACTGTTTCTTAAACTATCATTAGAAGACGCTGTAACCTTGTTGTTCAGCTAGCTGTTACCTCCGTCTTTGTACACTGTTACAGTATGCTATACATATTAACCTCATTTAAGATTCTTGTGCATAGTTCTGTATGTTCTAATGATAACACATCAAACGTTGCCTACATTCCTTCTAAGACTATCCTAACCTAACCTAACCCAACCAACAACCATCATCACCAGCGTAACTATAACCTGTACGACCATAAACATCTCCAGCACCAACACCTCCATCATCACCAGCGCTACGATAACCTACAGCACCATCATCACCATCATCACCAGCGTCACTACAACCTGTACCACCACAAACATCTCCGCCACCACCACCTCCATCATCACCAGCGCCACCATAAGCAACATCACAATCGCTGCCAGCACCCACCACCTCCACCATCACCAGCGCCACCATAGCCTACATCACCATCTCTAACGCCAACATATCCTACACCACTGCCATATTCTGCAGCTATTGTATATAGTATGTTCGACATTTTTCCATATGTAACCTGAGGAAGCTCTACGTTCCCTTTAGAGTATTATTTACAGTTTTATTCAGCTTTTTCCCCCCTATTCTCCCCCTTTAGAGAGCTTTAAACTTCTACTAGAAGATGTCCTAACCATTGATGTTGAATTACTCATTATACCTATTTTGCCGTCTACCACAGAATTTTATTCAGTTGTATGATCCTTTCGCTTAGTTCTACATGTTCTAGAGGTATCATCTCGAACACACCGAGTAGTTTTTCTAAGTCTAACCCCAGCTATTATGATCTAACCTGCTTTTTAAACATTCTTTTCAGCGTTATCCAACTTTGTTTTCCTAAGCCTTTATAGAGCTTTAAACCATCACTAAAAGATTATCTTTCCGCAGATGTTGAGGTACTTATAGCTCAGTAATTTTAAGAGATATTCAGCAATATCTTTGATAGTATTTTTATACAATCTTCTGTTTATATAAAGTTAATCAGGGTATACTTACTTTAAGGTAGTAGGGTAGACGCCTCTCCTCTTTTATCTGGGCTGGAGACCAGCACTAGAGTTAAAGTCTAGTGGCAGAGCTAACGCCTCCCTTTATAATTTCCATTTTTCTTCTTTCTTCAACAAGCATCATGGGAGCACGGAGAGCCCACGTGAGCATTTTTTTTTATTTTTTCTTCTTTCTTCGTCAGACATCATTGGAGGCGTGAAGGAGTCAGTTGATTAAATTTTCATGTGCTACAGGAGGCGTAATGGAGAAAATAATTATCTTAGGGGTCTAAGTTGCATTCTCTTACGTATGGGTTGCAACGTTGAGCGCCCTTAAACCTAATCCAATCAAAACGCTGCAATGCCCGTGCGCATACGTTGATATTCCATCCTCTGCAATTACTCCCTTGTCATCATGAGGCGACAGAGCTATTTTATTAGATTCAACTGTGGAAACATTATGATGTTGCGATAGGATTAAGTTCATAGGGGTTCTTACGATTTTTAAAGTTTTAGGGCACTCCATATAGCTGTTGAAGCTGATGTATTGCTTAATGGCGCTATGTTTTATGCCTTTGATCATTTTTATCACAGAGCCATCAATATCGAGAGCATACATTTTAGGTCTGAGACCAACGAAACGGCGAATGATTTTACCACTTGCTTCATCTTTAAACTTTCCCAACACTTTCTTGTTTTGTGTAGAATAGCATATATGGTTAGCAGGGTAATCCGCTGTATCCAGATGTTCAAGCATCTGTAATTTATCCTGGTATATATCAGCTGTAGTCACTCGATGGATGAAGGAATCTGTATCCGTATATAACAGCTTAAGATTCTCAGCTCCATAATATGGAAGTAACACATCGTATTGATACGAATACATTAGCGTCTTGGAGATGTCTAGTACGCTCATACCAATGTATATGGGCTTGTTGAATACGATTTTACGAGAAGCCATATGAACAGCTGCGAGATTTGAACCGTATATAGTTCGATCGATAAATGTAGGCTTGGCTATTAGTTTTTCTAATGTTTTGCTGTTTGCTACAAGAGGTATATCCATACGATTACGAATATTTTCCATTGTTTTTCCAAACATCGCATTATTGAAAAGTTTGTACAAATCCTTCTCGAAATCGTTTCTTGCTTGCTGTCGTAGGCGGTTATTAAATTCGACGTAAGGTTTTAACCAACAAGATTGAAGGAATTTTAGCGCTCGATGAATCTTTGACAGTCGTAGACCATGACTAAGAGCCTGTTTCAAGGACATGTAATGAACCACATACTTCTTTCGGGATCCAAGATGGGCAATTAGTTTCTTTGAAGACGATTCCCCCGGTTTCATACTCTCGGGCAGAAAGGGTAAATCATTATGTTGTTCATGCAGCTCTGCAGGATATGCCACATCAACCTCCAAGATATATCCAAAGGAATCATCCCTCTTCAACGAGCCGAGATGTATATCTTCAGGAGAAACCCACGTAAATCCTCCATAAGGAAGAGCGTGACACATAGCCCATCCGTACTGGTTATTGGCGTCTTCGTACGTAATAAAATGAGAGGGTTTACGAGGATCATACTGCTCCATATAGATGTTGTTAGCCTCAGCATACCGGTGAGAAACCTGGCATAACCCTCCTCTTATACCAGATTCGACCATGAGTAGCTGATCGTAATCAAAAAGCAATTCCAACTCGATTCCAGTATACAGCAGCATAGCATCCCATGTAAGTCCTGGAGAAGTAAAATAATGTGCAGGATCCACTTTATGAGTTTTCAGGGTTTGGTCTCTAAATGTCTCGAAGACATTCGCTAGGAGAAGAACATCCGAAATTGAGTACAAATCGCTGTACTCGCCAAGGTTTCGGACGTTAAAGTGCTTCCACACGTTCAGAGCATGATCATAGTCCTCGCTGCTGATTTCTTCGCTGTTTAACCTGTTGTAGAAGGCATCCCTAGGAGGCAAACATGTATCGTTCAGGGCATCCCACGATGTTACGTAATCATAGGGAAATACCCCCTTACGAGTCATCAAGCCAATATTCTCTGCTCCAAAGTACTTCGCTGTTTCAGGATGCGTTTCAAGGTTCTTTGCAAGCTTCTCCAAGCTCGTACTGAGGAAGCGGAAAGTATCCACAAACCTGAGTTTAATATCCCCAACACACTTGGAGAATGATATATAACTTTCCTCTGAATTTGGTATAACCTCTATCTTTCGCTAGTACACCCCAGTTCCTTAACAATGAAATGAGAGTCATACCCACTCAGGTTATGCATGAAGACAGGTATATAATTAGGTGTTTTACAAGCCAGGTTACAGTTATTGTGTAAAGATCTTCTGTACACCCCTGTCACGTGATCGTGATCGCGAACCTTCCAATTATCTTCTGGAAATTCATGTTCACACAGGTAGCATATTGTAGAAGCATCGAATGATTCTTGTTCTTCAGCTGTAAGATTCAGAGGTTTCGCAGATTTGTATAAGCCACTAATTTTATTTGCCAGATCCATCAGGCATTCCATAAACTTCTGTGCAGCGTCAGGCCCTCGGTAAACATGCGGTTCAGTAGGAAGAGCTGTTTCTAGTTATTCAACACTGGATGATGGCTTCACATAAACACAAAAGCTCATAGGAGAATGACTTTGATAGGGAGTTGTGTAGGAGGTTTCAGGGTTAGAGGAGCAGGTATAGAAAGGGGTGAGAATGCATTCAAAATCGGCGTAGATAACATAGGGCAGTTTCATCATCCTCTCAACATTCTTGAATTTAACGATAGAGTTATCCTTTGTAGGCATAACGCATCTAGCAATACCATGTTGTCTACATATTTCGCTGTGCTCTTGCAATTTTTCCATTCCACATCGTCCATGTTGGTCATCAAAATGACTGAAACATCTTTTACATGTATATATCTGTCCATGATGTTTAGTTTTCTGACGACGAATAAGCTTCTCAAAATCTTTTATATACACATAGTGATGCTTACCAGCTGAATCACTCAACAGAAGAAAGTCGCGGTGATCATCTAATTCTTCATCAATCACCTTTATTGGAAACACTTCATGTTTATCATCCACTCCAAACACATTTATGGATATATTATTGAGTTTTTCAAATTTAGCGATTTCGCCCAAGCTCGTAGGAAACGAAACGCATGAGAAGTGGTATTTTTCTTGATGATCCTTGTACTTCCTTACACGCTGAGGATTCTTTTGAATGAACTTAGCAAGCACAGCGTACATAAAGCATTTCTCATCCTTGTAGTTCTGAGGGTTTATACAGGCTTTTCTTGCATCCAAAGATGACGGTAGAGGAATATAGCTGGTCCCTCGAAGAAGATTATACTTGTTAATACGTAGTCGAATGCCATCAACTGCCAGTAGAGCCCAATTACTGCCTTTCAACTTACTTTCCTCCATTTCAACACGAAGTTTCTCGAATTTTTTTTCCAAGATGGCATCCAAGTCACTGTCTAAAAACACGGCATGATTACGCGTTTTGAAGGCTTTGTTAGTGATGTCCCCAACAGCATTAACAAACTTACATTCAGCCATAATGTTAATTTTCAAACTTTTATGAGCCCGCAGCTCCTTCTGAACAGCATGAATTATACGCTGCTTAGCCTGCTGCAGGTATGAATTTAGATCCTGACTTGCTGGGCATTGGATGAAAAACGATTTCAGGCGATCCTGAAAAGCCGTTTCATATTCTACAACATCATCTTCATAAGGAGACATTAACAATAATTTATGCTTAGTGGGTTCGAATTTGAATTTCTTAGCATCTAGAGCCCTATCACAGCGTCCTTCATGTACATCCCTTCGATATTCAGTACCGTAAACATCACCACAATGTCTACACTCGAAAAACTCACCACATATCAGCTCATGCCTCTTCTTATGATAGCCGCGTAGAAAACTCTTGTCACATTTGCTGCACCTATAATCTGGTATAGCATTCAGAACCGATTCCATTACTCCATCACTCCACATTTTTATAATATCTAGTGCAACACTTGTAAATTATATAAATGAATCAATGCTTATAGCATTTTCCACTGACTCACCTCGATAACTTATCAAAGTTATTGAACGATAATATCGCTAAGAGAGGCTGATGTGATCAACTCGGAGGTTAATTACTGAATAACTATGTAAGCTCAAGCAAACCCTACTTATTCCACTAGCACGTACCTTATAAACGACTACGTGAGTCAAGATTAACTTGTTTCGTTTTTATTTGCCTGTTCAACGTTAACATGCATTTCCCCTCATTTTTTAAGTTTAAACAAGGTAAATGATATATCAACCACTGTATTTATACAAATAAATGTTTATAATTTTAATACGTTCATGCCGAACACTAATCATTACTTGTCTCTTTCAGGTGCCTTATTCTTTCATTGTTCTCTTTTCTTTCTTTTTATCGCTATTTGCCTCATATTAACATACTTTGAAGTTAGCGTGTTAAGACGTGTTTAAATATGTTTATTTCGCGGTGATAGTTAAAATTATGTCTTTGTTGTTGAAATGATGGTACTTAGAAACATACTCATCGTTTCATGTTTTAATTTGACGCTTGATTCTTCTTAAAGTGAGTAAAAATGGAGAAAGAATTATAAAAATACGGGATATTTGTTTCTTTAAGCGTTTAATTAGCAAGGTTTAAGTGACCGCTGATAGTTAGATCATTAGAAGTCTCATATAAATAGAAAAAAAACGGCGAAAACTCAAAATATGTCTAAAGATGTCTAATGTTGAGTTAAGTAGCCTTCTCTATGATGTGTACGTACATTATTCGTCCTGTCGGAACGTGAGTGTTACGTCATAAAGCTAAATTAAGTTATACATCTAATGCTCAAATTGATTAAATATAATCTAAACTTGGTTTTTTTAAAGCGTTTAAATAGTGTTTCGGTGCTTCCATTACTGTCATCCGATATCGCTAAAAGGAATGTGTTTGTTACTTAAAAGATACATAACAGTCGTTTCGCGTCTTAATGTTTCTGTAGGATTCGTCCCAAAGTATGTAAAAACTGTGGAAAACCATAAAAATAATGACAATTTGAGGGCTAATATATAATTTACCGTCATAAAAGTATAAAATCTGTCGAATGTGCGTTTTAGTACTGACTGAAACCGCTATACGGCGTTGCAATTGTGATCTTGAATTATCGTGAGTCATCTGATATTGATAAAAGTAAAGTTACTTAAAGATACATAACCGCCGTTTCGCGTCTTAATTTTTCTGTTGGATTCGTTTCAAAGTACATTAAACCGGAGAAAAAGTCATAAAAATAATAAGAGTTGATGAAATATAGCAAAATTGGTTTTTTTTAAGCGTTTCAATATTGTTTAGATGGTTCCATTACTGCCATCCGATATCGATAAAAGAAATGTTACTTAAAGATACATAGCCGCCGTTTCGCACCTTAATTTTGTGTGTGAGGATGTGTGTGTGTATGTGTGTGTGTATGTGTGTGTGCGTGCGTGTGTGTGTGTGTGTGTGTGTGTGTGTGTGTGTGTGTTCAGCATGAACGTATTAAAATTATAAACATTTATTTGTATAAATACAGTGGTTGATATATCATTTACCTTGTTTAAACTTAAAAAATGAGGGGAAATGCATGTTAACGTTGAACAGGCAAATAAAAACGAAACAAGTTAATCTTGACTCACGTAGTCGTTTATAAGGTACGTGCTAGTGGAATAAGTAGGGTTTGCTTGAGCTTACATAGTTATTCAGTAATTAACCTCCGAGTTGATCACATCAGCCTCTCTTAGCGATATTATCGTTCAATAACTTTGATAAGTTATCGAGGTGAGTCAGTGGAAAATGCTATAAGCATTGATTCATTTATATAATTTACAAGTGTTGCACTAGATATTATAAAAATGTGGAGTGATGGAGTAATGGAATCGGTTCTGAATGCTATACCAGATTATAGGTGCAGCAAATGTGACAAGAGTTTTCTACGCGGCTATCATAAGAAGAGGCATGAGCTGATATGTGGTGAGTTTTTCGAGTGTAGACATTGTGGTGATGTTTACGGTACTGAATATCGAAGGGATGTACATGAAGGACGCTGTGATAGGGCTCTAGATGCTAAGAAATTCAAATTCGAACCCACTAAGCATAAATTATTGTTAATGTCTCCTTATGAAGATGATGTTGTAGAATATGAAACGGCTTTTCAGGATCGCCTGAAATCGTTTTTCATCCAATGCCCAGCAAGTCAGGATCTAAATTCATACCTGCAGCAGGCTAAGCAGCGTATAATTCATGCTGTTCAGAAGGAGCTGCGGGCTCATAAAAGTTTGAAAATTAACATTATGGCTGAATGTAAGTTTGTTAATGCTGTTGGGGACATCACTAACAAAGCCTTCAAAACGCGTAATCATGCCGTGTTTTTAGACAGTGACTTGGATGCCATCTTGGAAAAAAAATTCGAGAAACTTCGTGTTGAAATGGAGGAAAGTAAGTTGAAAGGCAGTAATTGGGCTCTACTGGCAGTTGATGGCATTCGACTACGTATTAACAAGTATAATCTTCTTCGAGGGACCAGCTATATTCCTCTACCGTCATCTTTGGATGCAAGAAAAGCCTGTATAAACCCTCAGAACTACAAGGATGAGAAATGCTTTATGTACGCTGTGCTTGCTAAGTTCATTCAAAAGAATCCTCAGCGTGTAAGGAAGTACAAGGATCATCAAGAAAAATACCACTTCTCATGCGTTTCGTTTCCTACGAGCTTGGGCGAAATCGCTAAATTTGAAAAACTCAATAATATATCCATAAATGTGTTTGGAGTGGATGATAAACATGAAGTGTTTCCAATAAAGGTGATTGATGAAGAATTAGATGATCACCGCGACTTTCTTCTGTTGAGTGATTCAGCTGGTAAGCATCACTATGTGTATATAAAAGATTTTGAGAAGCTTATTCGTCGTCAGAAAACTAAACATCATGGACAGATATATACATGTAAAAGATGTTTCAGTCATTTTGATGACCAACATGGACGATGTGGAATGGAAAAATTGCAAGAGCACAGCGAAATATGTAGACAACATGGTATTGCTAGATGCGTTATGCCTACAAAGGATAACTCTATCGTTAAATTCAAGAATGTTGAGAGGATGATGAAACTGCCCTATGTTATCTACGCCGATTTTGAATGCATTCTCACCCCTTTCTATACCTGCTCCTCTAACCCTGAAACCTCCTACACAACTCCCTATCAAAGTCATTCTCCTATGAGCTTTTGTGTTTATGTGAAGCCATCATCCAGTGTTGAATAACTAGAAACAGCTCTTCCTACTGAACCGCATGTTTACCGAGGGCCTGACGCTGCACAGAAGTTTATGGAATGCCTGATGGATCTGGCAAATAAAATTAGTGGCTTATACAAATCTGCGAAACCTCTGAATCTTACAGCTGAAGAACAAGAATCATTCGATGCTTCTACAATATGCTACCTGTGTGAACATGAATTTCCAGAAGATAATTGGAAGGTTCGCGATCACGATCACGTGACAGGGGTGTACAGAAGATCTTTACACAATAACTGTAACCTGGCTTGTAAAACACCTAATTATATACCTGTCTTCATGCATAACCTGAGTGGGTATGACTCTCATTTCATTGTTAAGGAACTGGGGTGTACTAGCGAAAGATAGAGGTTATACCAAATTCAGAGGAAAGTTATATATCATTCTCCAAGTGTGTTGGGGATATTAAACTCAGGTTTGTGGATACTTTCCGCTTCCTCAGTACGAGCTTGGAGAAGCTTGCAAAGAACCTTGAAACGCATCCTGAAACAGCGAAGTACTTTGGAGCAGAGAATATTGGCTTGATGACTCGTAAGGGGGTATTTCCCTATGATTACGTAACATCGTGGGATGCCCTGAACGATACATGTTTGCCTCCTAGGGATGCCTTCTACAACAGGTTAAACAGCGAAGAAATCAGCAGCGAGGACTATGATCATGCTCTGAACGTGTGGAAGCACTTTAACGTCCGAAACCTTGGCGAGTACAGCGATTTGTACTCAATTTCGGATGTTCTTCTCCTAGCGAATGTCTTCGAGACATTTAGAGACCAAACCCTGAAAACTCATAAAGTGGATCCTGCACATTATTTTACTTCTCCAGGACTTACATGGGATGCTATGCTGCTGTATACTGGAATCGAGTTGGAATTGCTTTTTGATTACGATCAGCTACTCATGGTCGAATCTGGTATAAGAGGAGGGTTATGCCAGGTTTCTCACCGGTATGCTGAGGCTAACAACATCTATATGGAGCAGTATGATCCTCGTAAACCCTCTCATTTTATTACGTACGAAGACGCCAATAACCAGTACGGTTGGGCTATGTGTCACGCTCTTCCTTATGGAGGATTTACGTGGGTTTCTCCTGAAGATATACATCTCGGCTCGTTGAAGAGGGATGATTCCTTTGGATATATCTTGGAGGTTGATGTGGAATATCCTGCAGAGCTGCATGAACAACATAATGATTTACCCTTTCTGCCCGAGAGTATGAAACCGGGGGAATCATCTTCAAAGAAACTAATTGCCCATCTTGGATCCCGAAAGAAGTATGTGGTTCATTACATGTCCTTGAAACAGGCTCTTAGTCATGGTCTACGACTGTCAAAGATTCATCGAGCGCTAAAATTCCTTCAATCTTGTTGGTCAAAACCTTACGTCGAATTTAATAACCGCCTACGACAACAAGCAAGAAACGATTTCGAGAAGGATTTGTACAAACTTTTCAATAATGCGATGTTATGGAAAAACAAGTGAAAATATTCGTAATCGTATGGATATACCTCTTGTAGCAAACAGCAAAACATTAGAAAAACTAATAGCCAAGCCTACATTTATCGATCGAACTATATAGGTTCAAATCTCGCAGCTGTTCATATGGCTTCTCGTAAAATCGTGTTCAACAAGCCCATATACATTGGTATGAGCGTACTAGACATCTCCAAGACGCTAATGTATTCGTATCAATACGATGTGTTACTTCCATATTATGGAGCTGAGAATCTTAAGCTGTTATATACGGATACAGATTCCTTCATCCATCGAGTGACTACAGCTGATATATACCAGGATAAATTACAGATGCTTGAACATCTGGATACAGCGGATTACCCTGCTAACCATATATGCTATTCTACACAAAACAAGAAAGTGTTGGGAAAGTTTAAAGATGAAGCAAGTGGTAAAATCATTCGCCGTTTCGTTGGTCTCAGACCTAAAATGTATGCTCTCGATATTGATGGCTCTGTGATAAAAAAGATCAAAGGCATAAAACATAGCGCCATTAAGCAATACATCAGCTTCAACAGCTATATGGAGTGCCCTAAAACTTTAAAAATCGTAAGAACCCCTACGAACTTAATCCTATCGCAACATCATAATGTTTCCACAGTTGAATCTAATAAAATAGCTCTGTCGCCTCATGATGACAAGAGAGTAATTGCAGAGGATGGACTATCACGTATGCGTACGGGCATTGCAGCGTTGCAACCCATACGTAAGAGAATGCAACTTAGACCCCAAGATAATTATTTTCTCCATTATGCCTCCTGCAGCACATGAAAAAAAAAATGAAGAAAAATGGAAATTATAAAGGGAGGCGTTAGCTCTGCCACTAGACTTTAACTCTAGTGCTGGTCTCCAGCCCAGATAAAAGAGGAGAGGCGTCTGCCCTACTACCTTAAAGTAAGTATAGCCTGATTAACTTTATATAAACACAAGATTGTGTAAAAATACTATCAAAGATATTGCTGAATATCTCTTAAAAATACTGAGCTATAAGTACCTCAACATCTGCGGAAAGATAATCTTTTAGTGATAGTTTAAAGCTCTATAAAGGCTTAGGAAAACAAAGTTGGATAACGCTGAAAAGAATGTTTAAAAAGCAGGTTAGATCATAATAGCTGGGGTTAGACTTAGAAAAACTACTCGGTGTGTTCGAGATGATACCTCTAGAACATGTAGAACTAAGCGAAAGGATCATACAACTGAATAAAATTCTGTGGTAGACGGCAAAATAGGTATAATGAGTAATTCAACATCAATGGTTAGGACATCTTCTAGTAGAAGTTTAAAGCTCTCTAAAGGGGGAGAATAGGGGGGGGGAAGCTGAATAAAACTGTAAATAATACTCTAAAGGGAACGTAGAGCTTCCTCAGGTTACATATGGAAAAATGTCGAACATACTATATACAATAGCTGCAGAATATGGCAGTGGTGTAGGATATGTTGGCGTTAGAGATGGTGATGTAGGCTATGGTGGCGCTGGTGATGGTGGAGGTGGTGGGTGCTGGCAGCGATTGTGATGTTGCTTATGGTGGCGCTGGTGATGATGGAGGTGGTGGTGGCGGAGATGTTTGTGGTGGTACAGGTTATAGTGACGCTGGTGATGATGGTGATGATGGTGCTGTAGGTTATCGTAGCGCTGGTGATGATGGAGGTGTTGGTGCTGGAGATGTTTGTGGTCGTACAGGTTATAGTTACGCTGGTGATGATGGTTGTTGGTTGGGTTAGGTTAGGTTAGGATAGTCTTAGAAGGAATGTAGGCAACGTTTGATGTGTTATCATTAGAACATACAGAACTATGCACAAGAATCTTAAATGAGGTTAATATGTATAGCATACTGTAACAGTGTACAAAGACGGAGGTAACAGCTAGCTGAACAACAAGGTTACAGCGTCTTCTAATGATAGTTTAAGAAACAGTGGGAGGAGGGAGAAGAAACATGAATAATGTAAAATAACGATGAAGTATCTCTAAAGAGGCTTGTAGTTAAGGTAGGTTAGTCTTAGAAAGATCGTAAGCAATGCTCTAGACAAGAACATCATAAATTTACGAAAGGATGAAATTTGACCATGAAAGCATAACAAATCGCAAAAGGGGTCTACAGTTTCATTAAAAGTATCAAACATGCTAAAGACGTGAGAGCACCGAAAAATCAGGACAAACGTTCAAAAATTCGTAAAAGTCCCCAGTATGCGCAAAATTGGCTAAAATACGTATTAAAACTCCTAAATAGCAATGACATACCGTGAAATGTTTAGAAAATGCAGAATAATGTAAAATAACGATGAAGAAGTATCTCTAAAGAGGCTTGTAGTTAAGTTAGGTTAGTCTTAGAAAGATCGTAGGCAATGCGCTACACAAGAACATCATAAACTTACGAAAGAATGAAATTTGACCATGAAAGCATAACAAATCGCAAAAAGGGGTCTACAGTCTCATTAAAAGTATCAAACATGCTAAAGACGTGAGAGCACCACAAAATCAGGACAAACGATCAAAAATTCGTAAAGTCCCCAGGATACGCAAAATTGGCTAAAATACCTATCAAAACTCCTAAATAGCATTGACATACCGTGAAATGTTTAGAAAATGCTTAGGGTTCGCACGTCAGGGGTCTAATAGCTTCAAAGTATCTAAAGTTGCTGAAAAACTTCTGTAAACGAATGCGAAATGGTGTGGTGTAAACTTTAGAATAGGTTATAGAAGAATAGAACGCTGAAGTGAACTAGGAGTGAAATAGGTTGTTAGGTTAAAATATTTTAATAAATAGGAGGGTTTATACTCGCTTAGGCTAAGTAGCGTTAGGGTAGGTTACACGAGTAGAAGTATGGGGTTTAGGTGAGGTTAGGTTAGATTAGATTAGGTTAGACGGGTAGAAGTATGGGGGCTTAGGTTGTGTTAAATTATGAAAGACGAGAGTAAAAAGAGTGGGAGCTAGGTTAGGTTAGCTTAGGTTAGACCAATAGAAGTATGGGGGCTTAGGCTAGGTTAGATTAGGTTAAGTTAGGTTAGGTTAGGTTAGCGCGAGGATGCGGGGGGGGGGGGCGAGGTGTCATTATGTTGGGGTAACATATTCAATCAAGATAGAAAGCTCTTGCGTTAGGTGGTTTACATCGATATAGTGAACGGCATACTCAACTACCATGAACGCTCATAAACTAGCATACACTGCTATAGGCTTTAAAAGTTATCGCTAGAGGTTCATTCAAACACCTACAACGTCCTGCTTCCCCTACCACCTTACCTAGTAATGCTTAGATTACGTATGGCGGCCATCTTGTCCATAGAAATGTGCCAGCCTTCCCTCAACTACCCTACTCCTCTTCTTTCAATTATTTTCCTTCTGAATGTTCTTCTTTTTTCTTCGAGATTTCTGCAGTCATATAATATATGGTCTGTTGTTTGCTCTCCTCCATTACATGAACAACTTGGGTCATCTGTGATGTGGAACCTATAGTAGTATGCTTTAAGTCTTCCGTGTCCTGTCAGTAGTGTTGTAAGGTTTGCCGTTAAATTCAGTCTGTCTGCTACAGTAGGAAAGTATTGCTTTGTTTCCTGACCTTTAGTTGTTTCTTGCCATTGACTTTCCCAATGTTTTAGACTTTCTTGTCTTAGCGTTCTTCTAACAAAACTCTTTGGAAGTCTATTATAGCTGCATTCCTCTTCGTTTGTAATTGCTCTCTTTGCTAGTCGGTCTGCAATTTCATTGCCTTGTATCCCTATGTGTGCTTTGACCCACCCAATTTCTATATTCCAGTTTTGTTTTTCTAAAATTTTTAACACTGTTCTAATTGCTTCTGTCAGGTAACTGTGAATTTTATAGTTTTGCAATGATTGAAATGTGACTCTACTGTCCGTGTATATCGCTGCAGTTTTGTTATCTTCTTCAGTTAAGTGAATATTTCTAACGGTTTCTAATGCTTTCAACACTGCAAATTGTTCAGCTTGGTTATTGGAGCACTGTTTCTCTAACTTATATTGTAGCTGATATTTCAGTTTGTTCTGATGATAAATTGCTACTCCAGAACCAACTCCTTCTGTTTTACTGCCATCTGTGTAAATTTCCAGTGCATACGTTTTATTCTGATTTATTTCTTTTATTATTGGTATGTAGGCTGGATGACACCATTTCCTATATTCTACACGTTTGTCTAATTTGTTCTCAGAGTTTTGTTTCAATATTGTATATTCATTGGCAATTTCCTGAAGTTTAATTGTAATAGGTGTAAGTACCGTTATAATGGATAGTGCTTCAGTGGATGTGGTCCTGAATGAGGGTGTGTCTGAGGGTGTGTGCGTGAGGGCGTATGTCCGAGGGTGTTTGTATGCGAGTGTGTGTGTGAGGGTGTGTCTGAGGAATTGTGTGTGAGGGTGTGTGTGTGTGCGAGGGTGTGTATGTGGAAGTGTGTGACTGAGGGTGTGTGTGTGTGTGTGTGAGGGTGTGTGTGTGAGGGTGTGTGTGCGAGTGTGTGTGAGGGTGTGCGAGGGTAGGTTTGTGTGCGAGGGTGGGTGTGTGTGCGCGAGGGTGTGTGTGTGAGGGTGTGTGTGAGGGTGTGTATGTGTGAGGGTGTGTGTGTGAGGGTGTGTGTGTATATGTAAGTGTGTGTGCGAGGATGTGTGTCCGAGGGTGTGTGTATGCGAGTGTGTGTGAGGGTGTGTGCGTATATTTAAGTGTGCGTGTGCGAGGATGTGTGTGAGGGTGTGTGTCCGAGGGTGTGTGTATGCGAGTGTGTGTGCTAGGGTGTGTGTGAGGGCGTGTGTAAGGGTGTGTCCGAGGGTGTGTGTATGCGAGTGTGTGTGTGAGTGTGTGTGTGTATATGTAAGTGTGTGTGTGCGAGGATGTGTGTGAGGGTGTGTGTATGCGAGTGTGTGTGAGGGTGTGTGTCCGAGGTTGTGTGTCCGAGGGTGTGTGTCCAAGGGTGTGTGTGAGGGTGTGTATGTGTGAGGGTGTGTGTGTGAAGATGTGTGTCCGAGGGTGTGTGTCCGAGGTTGTGTGTCCGAGGGTGTGTGTATGCGAGTGTGTGTGAGGGTGTGTGTGCTAGGGTGTGTGTGAGGGTGTGTGTGTGTGAGGGTGTGTGTGTGTGAGGGGAGGGTGTGTGTGCGAGGGTGTGTGTGCGAGGGTGTGTGTCCGAGGGTGGTGTATGCGAGTGTGTGTGTGAGGGTGTGTGTGTATATGTAAGTGTGTGTGTGCGAGGATGTGTGTGAGGGTGTGTCCGAGGGTGTGTGTATGCGAGTGTGTGTGAGGGTGTGTGTGCGAGGGTGTGTGTGAGGGTGTGTGTCCGACGTTGTGTGTCCGAGGGTGTGAGTATGCGAGTGTGTGTGAGGGTGTGTGTGTGCGAAGGTGTGTGTGTGCGTGTGTATGTGTAAGTGTGTGCCTGTATGCGAGGGTGTGTCCGAGGGTGTGTGTGCGAGGGTGTGTATATGCGAGTGTGTGTGTGAGAGTGTGTGTGTGAGGGCGTGTGTGTGCGAGGGTGTGTCCGAGGGTGTGTATGCGAGTGTGTGTGAGGGTGTGTATGTGCAAGTGTGTGTGTCTGCGAGGGTGTGTGTGTACGAGAGTGTGTATGTGCAACTGTGTGCGAGAGTGGGTGTGCGTGTATGCGAGGGTGTGTGTGTGTGCGAGGGAGGGTGTGTGTGCGAGCGTTTGTTTGTGCTAGTGTGTTTGAGGGTGTGTGTGTGCGAGGGTGTGTGTGTGCGAGGGTGTGTGTGTGCGAGTGTGTTTTAGGGTGTGTGTGCGAGGGTGGGTGTGTTTGAGGGTGGGTGTGTCTGTATGCGAGTGTGTGTGTGGGTCTGTGTGTGTGCGTATGTGTGTGAGTGTGTGTGTGAGTGGGTGTGGGTCTGTGTGGGTGTGGGTCTGTGTGCGTATGTGTGTGAGTGTGTGTGCGTATGTGTGTGAGTGTGTGTGTGTCTGTGGGTGTGTGTGTGGGTCTGTGTGCGTATGTGTGTGAGTATGTATGAGTGTGAGTGTGTGTGTGTGTGAGTGGGTGTGGGTCTGTGTGCGTATGTGTGTGAGTGTGTGTGCGTATGTGTGTGAGTGTGTGTATGCGTATGTGTGTGTGAGTGTTGGGTGTGTGTGCGTATGTGTGTGTGCGTGTGTGTGCGTGTGTGTGTGAGTGTCTGAGTGTGAGTGTGTGTGAGTTTGAGTGTGTGTGTGAGTGTGTGTGCGTGTGCATATGTGTGTGTGCGTGTGTGTGCGTATGTGTGTGCGTGTGTGTGCGTGTGTGTGTGAGTGTCTGAGTGTGAGTGTGTGTGTGTGAGTGTGTGTGTGAGTGTGTGTGTGAGTGTGTGTGTGAGTGTGTGTGGGTCTGTGTGCGTATGTGTGTGAGTGTGTGTATGTGTGTGTGCGTATGTGTGTGAGTGTGTGTGTGGGTCTGTGTGCGTATGTGTGTGTGAGTGTGTGTGTGGATCTGTGTGCGTATGTGTGTGACTGTGTGTGTGAGTGTGTGTGTGAGTGTGTGTGTGCGTATGTGTGTGAGTGTATGTTTGCGTGTGTGTGTGAGTGTGTGTAAGTGCGTGTGTGGGTCTGTGTGTGTGGGTCTGTGTGTGTGAGTGTGAGTGTGTGTGAGTGTGTGTGTGGGTCTGTGTGCGTATGTGTGTGTGAGTTTGTGAGTGGGTCTGTGTGCGTATGTGTGTGAGTGTGAGTGTGTGTGTGAGTGTGTGTGAGAGTGTGAGTGTGTGTGAGAGTGTGTGTGAGTGTGAGTGTGTGTGAGTGTGTGTCAGTGTGTGTGAGTGTGAGTGTGTGTGAGTGTGAGTGTGTGTGTGTGAGTGTGTGTGTGAGTGTGAGTGTGAGTGTGTGTGTGTGAGTGTGGGTCTGTGTGCGTATGTGTGTGTGAGTGTGTGTGTGGGTCTGTGTGCGTATGTGTGTGTGTGTGTGTGAGTGTGAGTGTGAGTGTGTGAGTGTGTGTGTGAGTGTGTGTGTGGGTCTGTGTGTGTGAGTGTGTGTGTGTTTGTGAGTGTGTGTATGTGTGTGTTTGGGTCATTGTATGTGTGTATGTTATTTAAACACAGAAAAATTGAGGGGGAATGAGGAGGGAAAAGGTTGAATATTCCTGAGTGAAAATGTTCAGGTCAAAATCTCGGATAGGAACTTAAGGTATGATAATAAAAGTGTGTTGTGTTAAATATGGACATGTAAAATGATGTTGTAAATACCACATATTAAAATGTAGAGTAATCGGCGCATTTGCGAAGAGTTGTAAGATATTTAAATGGCAAGTGTCAAAGACAAGTAGGCTTCTTCATACAAAAGGTGAACATAAACTTGCTGTAGTCACTCTATAGTATTTAATATCGATAGGAGTTCGGAAAAATAAAAATTAACATTTTGAAGCTCTACAACGTTTGACGTTGCAAGTTGAAAATTTGGCAACAAATATGTTGGAAAAAGTTAGTGCCAAAAGCAGTTTGAGGAAGGCTAAGTGATGATTCTAATGTTTTTCTTCTATAGTTAACTATTTCTATAGAATTGTAAAATAATGAAGGTGAATTGTGGCGAGTTGTGCGCAGCGAGTCGCTCGCTACCTGAGCATGTAGAAGTATACTGGAGGTGGCCGTTACTTTATGCACATGGTGCATCACTTGGGCTCGTATTTTGTTTGCGTCCTAGTATGAACTTGAAACCGAGTTTAGTGTTGTGGATATTCACACCGGAGCAATTTATCTTTTATTGCAAATAAGAATGCATATTTTCTCATTTTTTTATTTAAATAAATATTTTGGGATATTCATATAAATTACACAAAAAACCGCATAAAGGAAACATTTGAAACATAATTTTGACATAAATCAATAAAAGCAGCAGGAAATTATTTTTAACAAGTCACCATCCACTTGTTTAATGCTCAATTACGTTTGTAGGTTGGATGTTGCAATTTGTTATTCATTATTGGAAGAACTGATATGGCAGCTATAGTATCCGAAAACATAAACATCCTGATTACTCAAGTAACATGAAATTCCTCCACTGCACAATCCGGCTAGTGCCAATACTTGTTAAACTGGACAGTCCATTTGTCATTTAGGAATCCGCAAAGTTGTGTTGTGTTGGCAAATTACAAATCGACAGTTTTGAGTTCACAATGGATTAAACATGTTTATAGTGAAAATTAGTGTAAGTGCAGCACTATACTACGAAATCTAAAAGACAAGTGTGTTAAGAAATGACTTGGCATACTTTCCCGCAAAACTTTGTTTTCTCCGTGATTCCATACAGAAACTGGAATCAGTAGGAATGTCTTTGGGAGAATCAGTTCAAGTAGTTCAGGATGTGGAGAGAGAAGATTAAAAAAAGATCTCAAAACTCAAAAGAAAATGCAAGGAAGTGTTCGAAAATCCTAGCACATTTAACATAGTCTGTAAAGTTTGATGGGTAACATAGTGTGAGCGACATAACATGTTATAATTATGTTAGACTTACTTCTTGGGATGTGGAACGACCATTTTCGAAACTCAAGGCAATTAATTCATCGTGACAATCTTTAGGGATGGAAAATTTAAGGAATCATGTAGTTGTTCAGAACTCGGTGATCCCTCCCAGGACTAATGTGTGGCGAGTACCACGTACCTTTATATTGCTTCGGCCATTCAGATCTTAATAAATTATCATTCAGATCTTAATAAATTACAGTTCATTTGTTTCAACACATTTTTATTTACTTCATACTTTTTAGCATATAAAAATAAATATTTCCCAAGTTTTTAGTAGCTAAAAATCCGAGTCGTGCTGAGGAAGTTTATTTCCTTACCTATGTATACACAGTTGAATAATGCCACATTCACAACACACACGCTGCAATGACCGCGACCCCAACACACTGGAATGATTACCTGCCTGTCCTGCTCTTGACTTGCACAAATCCAAGGTCAGGTAAACGTATGATCACGCCACTCGCCCAGCACGCTCTCTCTTCTACAGTCCAGTCCTTTACCCACTCAATAACAGTGTTCAACGTTTCTACATTTTCAACCATTATACTTAGGTTGATGCGGATCATCCCTTGGATAGAAGCATTCATTTAAATATTGAAAAAACTTACAAAAAGGTTTATTCTATAAACATAGGATGACTATATTTTGATTTCCCCAAACCTGGACACTAATCGTTGACCGCCAAAGAAAACCTCTCTGCACCTTCAGTCCATGTCACATTTATCGTTGTGGCCTTAAGAAACCAGAGACGCGGGGTGCAGTCACATTTTCTATGGCGCTCATTGTACAATGTCAGTTTCAATTCACAAACACATACAATTGGAGGTACTTTATCATGTTAATTCAAACACTTCTGTAACAAGCAAAACTAATAATCGCAGCAATTATAATATATTAAGTATAGTTAAACATCAAGATGATTTATATTTATACAAGCTCTTTCAATGGCAAGCAATACAAATTTAAACTTAATACAGCACCGCATTAAATAAAATTTGAAGGTTTAAATGATAAATACCAAAACAACATTTAAATAAGCAATGACACAAACTTCTGTCAACTGAAGAAAACGAGTTGTATTAAAATTAATTTCAAATCAATGTGATACATAATTCCCACGTACAGACCACGTGTATTGTCTACATGTTGGTACTCGTTACCAATCAAAGTGTTACATAATTCACAAGTACAGACCACGTGTATTGTCTACATGTTGGTACTCGTTACCAATCAAAGTGTTACATAATTCCCACGTACACACCACGTGTATTGTCTACATGTTGGTACTCGTTACCAATCAAAGTGTTACATAATTCCCACGTACACACCACGTGTATTGTCTACATGTTGGTACTCGTTACCAATCAAAGTGTTACATAATTCCCACGTACAGACCACGTGTATTGTCTACATGTTGGTACTCGTTACCAATCAAAGTGTTACATAATTCACAAGTACAGACCACGTGTATTGTCTACATGTTGGTACTCGTTACCAATCAAAGTGATACATAATTCCCACGTACAGACCACGTGTATTGTCTACATGTTGGTACTCGTTACCAATCAAAGTGTTACATAATTCACAAGTACAGACCACGTGTATTGTCTACATGTTGGTACTCGTTACCAATCAAAGTGTTACATAATTCACAAGTACAGACCACGTGTATTGTCTACATGTTGGTACTCGTTACCAATCAAAGTGTTACATAATTCACAAGTACAGACCACGTGTACTGTCTACATGTTGGTACTCGTTACCAATCAAAGTGATACATAATTCCCACGTACAGACCACGTGTATTGTCTACATGTTGGTACTCGTTACCAATCAAAGTGTTACATAATTCACAAGTACAGACCACGTGTATTGTCTACATGTTGGTACTCGTTACCAATCAAAGTGTTACATAATTCACAAGTACAGACCACGTGTACTGTCTACATGTTGGTACTCGTTACCAATCAAAGTGATACATAATTCCCACGTACAGACCACGTGTATTGTCTACATGTTGGTACTCGTTACCAATCAAAGTGTTACATAATTCACAAGTACAGACCACGTGTATTGTCTACATGTTGGTACTCGTTACCAATCAAAGTGTTACATAATTCACAAGTACAGACCACGTGTATTGTCTACATGTTGGTACTCGTTACCAATCAAAGTGTTACATAATTCCCACGTACAGACCACGTGTATTGTCTACATGTTGGTACTCGTTACCAATCAAAGTGTTACATAATTCACAAGTACAGACCACGTGTACTGTCTACATGTTGGTACTCGTTACCAATCAAAGTGATACATAATTCCCACGTACAGACCACGTGTATTGTCTACATGTTGGTACTCGTTACCAATCAAAGTGTTACATAATTCACAAGTACAGACCACGTGTATTGTCTACATGTTGGTACTCGTTACCAATCAAAGTGTTACATAATTCACAAGTACAGACCACGTGTATTGTCTACATGTTGGTACTCGTTACCAATCAAAGTGTTACATAATTCCCACGTACAGACCACGTGTATTGTCTACATGTTGGTACTCGTTACCAATCAAAGTGTTACATAATTCCCAAGTACAGACCACGTGTATTGTCTACATGTTGGTACTCGTTACCAATCAAAGTGTTACATAATTCACAAGTACAGACCACGTGTATTGTCTACATGTTGGTACTCGTTACCAATCAAAGTGTTACATAATTCCCACGTACAGACCACGTGTATTGTCTACATGTTGGTACTCGTTACCAATCAAAGTGTTACATAATTCCCACGTACAGACCACGTGTATTGTCTACATGTTGGTACTCGTTACCAATCAAAGTGTTACATAATTCCCACGTACAGACCACGTGTATTGTCTACATGTTGGTACTCGTTACCAATCAAAGTGTTACATAATTCACAAGTACAGACCACGTGTATTGTCTACATGTTGGTACTCGTTACCAATCAAAGTGTTACATAATTCCCACGTACAGACCACGTGTATTGTCTACATGTTGGTACTCGTTACCAATCAAAGTGTTACATAATTCCCACGTAAAGACCACGTGTATTGTCTACATGTTGGTACTCGTTACCAATCAAAGTGTTACATAATTCCCACGTAAAGACCACGTGTATTGTCTACATGTTGGTACTCGTTACCAATCAAAGTGTTACATAATTCCCACGTAAAGACCACGTGTATTGTCTACATGTTGGTACTCGTTACCAATCAAAGTGTTACATAATTCCCACGTAAAGACCACGTGTATTGTCTACATGTTGGTACTCGTTACCAATCAAAGTGTTACATAATTCCCACGTAAAGACCACGTGTATTGTCTACATGTTGGTACTCGTTACCAATCAAAGTGTTACATAATTCCCACGTAAAGACCACGTGTATTGTCTACATGTTGGTACTCGTTACCAATCAAAGTGTTACATAATTCCCACGTACACACCACGTGTATTGTCTACATGTTGGTACTCGTTACCAATCAAAGTGTTACATAATTCCCACGTAAAGACCACGTGTATTGTCTACATGTTGGTACTCGTTACCAATCAAAGTGTTACATAATTCCCACGTAAAGACCACGTGTATTGTCTACATGTTGGTACTCGTTACCAATCAAAGTGTTACATAATTCCCACGTACAGACCACGTGTATTGTCTACATGTTGGTACTCGTTACCAATCAAAGTGTTACATAATTCACAAGTACAGACCACGTGTACTGTCTACATGTTGGTACTCGTTACCAATCAAAGTGATACATAATTCCCACGTACAGACCACGTGTATTGTCTACATGTTGGTACTCGTTACCAATCAAAGTGTTACATAATTCACAAGTACAGACCACGTGTATTGTCTACATGTTGGTACTCGTTACCAATCAAAGTGTTACATAATTCACAAGTACAGACCACGTGTATTGTCTACATGTTGGTACTCGTTACCAATCAAAGTGTTACATAATTCCCACGTACACACCACGTGTATTGTCTTCATGTTGGTACTCGTTACCAATCAAAGTGTTACATAATTCACACGTACAGACCACGTGTATTGTCTACATGTTGGTACTCGTTACCAATCAAAGTGTTACATAATTCCCACGTACAGACCACGTGTATTGTCTACATGTTGGTACTCGTTACCAATCAAAGTGTTACATAATTCCCACGTAAAGACCACGTGTATTGTCTACATGTTGGTACTCGTTACCAATCAAAGTGTTACATAATTCACAAGTACAGACCACGTGTATTGTCTACATGTTGGTACTCGTTACCAATCAAAGTGTTACATAATTCACAAGTACAGACCACGTGTATTGTCTACATGTTGGTACTCGTTACCAATCAAAGTGTTACATAATTCCCACGTACAGACCACGTGTATTGTCTACATGTTGGTACTCGTTACCAATCAAAGTGTTACATAATTCCCACGTACAGACCACGTGTATTGTCTACATGTTGGTACTCGTTACCAATCAAAGTGTTACATAATTCACAAGTACAGACCACGTGTATTGTCTACATGTTGGTACTCGTTACCAATCAAAGGGTTACATAATTCGCAAGTACAGACCACGTGCATTGTCTACATGTTGATACTCGTTACCAATCAAAGTGTTAAATAATTCACAAGTACAGACCACATGTATTGTCTACATGTTGGTACTCGTTACCAATCAAAGTGTTACATAATTCCCAAGTACAGACCACGTGTATTGTCTACATGTTGGTACTCGTTACCAATCAAAGTGTTACATAATTTACAAGTACAGACCACGTGTATTGTCTACATGTTGGTACTCGTTACCAATCAAAGTGTTACATAATTCACACGTACAGACCACGTGTATTGTCTACATGTTGGTACTCGTTACCAATCAAAGTGTTACATAATTCACAAGTACAGACCACGTGTATTGTCTACATGTTGGTACTCGTTACCAATCAAAGTGTTACATAATTCACACAGTAACACTGTCTGTTACTCTCACTATCTCAGTAATGATACACATCACACAGTAACACTGTCTGTTACTCTCACTATCTCAGTAATGATACACATCACACAGTAACACTGTCTGTTGTCCTCACTATCTCAGTAATGATACACATCACACAGTAACACTGTCTGTTGTCCTCACTATCTCAGTAATGATACACATCACACAGTAATACTGTCTGTTACTCTCACTATCTCAGTAATGATACACATCACACAGTAACACTGTCTGTTGTCCTCACTATCTCAGTAATGATACACATCACACAGTAACACTGTCTGTTACTCTCACTATCTCAGTAATGATACACATCACACAGTAACACTGTCTGTTGTCCTCACTATCTCAGTAATGATACACATCACACAGTAACACTGTCTGTTGTCCTCACTATCTCAGTAATGATACACATCACACAGTAACACTGTCTGTTGTCCTCACTATCTCAGTAATGATACACATTACACAGTAACACTGTCTGTTGTCCTCACTATCTCAGTAATGATACACATCACACAGTAACACTGTCTGTTGTCCTCACTATCTCAGTAATGATACACATCACACAGTAACACTGTCTGTTGTCCTCACTATCTCAGTAATGATACACATCACACAGTAACACTGTCTGTTGTCCTCACTATCTCAGTAATGATACACATCACACAGTAACACTGTCTGATGTCTTCACTATCTCAGTAATGATACACATCACACAGTAACACTGTCTGTTGTCCTCACTATCTCAGTAATGATACACATCACACAGTAACACTGTCTGTTACTCTCACTATCTCAGTAATGATACACATCACACAGTAACACTGTCTGTTGTCCTCACTATCTCAGTAATGATACACATCACACAGTAACACTGTCTGTTGTCCTCACTATCTCAGTAATGATACACATCACACAGTAACACTGTCTGTTACTCTCACTATCTCAGTAATGATACACATCACACAGTAACACTGTCTGTTACTCTCACTATCTCAGTAATGATACACATCACACAGTAACACAGTCTGTTGTCCTCACTATCTCAGTAATGATACACATCACACAGTAACACTGTCTGTTGTCCTCACTATCTCAGTAATGATACACATCACACAGTAACACTGTCTGTTGTCCTCACTATCTCAGTAATGATACACATCACACAGTAACACTGTCTGTTACTCTCACTATCTCAGTAATGATACACATCACACAGTAACACTGTCTGTTACTCTCACTATCTCAGTAATGATACACATCACACAGTAACACTGTCTGTTGTCCTCACTATCTCAGTAATGATACACATCACACAGTAACACTGTCTGTTGTCCTCACTATCTCAGTAATGATACACATCACACAGTAACACTGTCTGTTACTCTCACTATCTCAGTAATGATACACATCACACAGTAACACTGTCTGTTACTCTCACTATCTCAGTAATGATACACATCACACAGTAACACTGTCTGATGTCCTCACTATCTCAGTAATGATACACATCACACAGTAACATTGTCTGTTGTCCTCACTATCTCAGTAATGATACACATCACACAGTAACACTGTCTGTTACTCTCACTATCTCAGTAATGATACACATCACACAGTAACACTGTCTGATGTCCTCACTATCTCAGTAATGATACACATCACACAGTAACATTGTCTGTTGTCCTCACTATCTCAGTAATGATACACATCACACAGTAACACTGTCTGTTACTCTCACTATCTCAGTAATGATACACATCACACAGTAACACTGTCTGTTGTCCTCACTATCTCAGTAATGATACACATCACACAGTAACACTGTCTGTTGTCCTCACTATCTCAGTAATGATACACATCACACAGTAACACTGTCTGATGTCCTCACTATCTCAGTAATGATACACATCACACAGTAACACTGTCTGTTGTCCTCACTATCTCAGAAATGATACACATCACACAGTAACACTGTCTGTTGTCCTCACTATCTCAGTAATGATACACATCACACAGTAACACTGTCTGTTACTCTCACTATCTCAGTAATGATACACATCACACAGTAACACTGTCTGTTGTCCTCACTATCTCAGTAATGATACACATCACACAGTAACACTGTCTGTTGTCCTCACTATCTCAGTAATGATACACATCACACAGTAACATTGTCTGTTGTCCTCACTATTTCAGTAATGATACACATCACACAGTAACACTGTCTGTTGTCCTCACTATCTCAGTAATGATACACATCACACAGTAACACTGTCTGTTACTCTCACTATCTCAGTAATGATACACATCACACAGTAACACTGTCTGTTGTCCTCACTATCTCAGTAATGATACACATCACACAGTAACACTGTCTGTTGTCCTCACTATCTCAGTAATGATACACATCACACAGTAACACTGTCTGTTACTCTCACTATCTCAGTAATGATACACATCACTCAGTAACACTGTCTGTTACTCTCACTATCTCAGTAATGATACACATCACACAGTAACACTGTCTGTTGTCCTCACTATCTCAGTAATGATACACATCACACAATAACACTGTCTGTTGTCCTCACTATCTCAGTAATGATACACATCACACAGTAACACTGTCTGTTACTCTCACTATCTCAGTAATGATACACATCACACAGTAACACTGTCTGTTACTCTCACTATCTCAGTAATGATACACATCACACAGTAACACTGTCTGTTGTCCTCACTATCTCAGTAATGATACACATCACACAGTGACACTGTCTGTTACTCTCACTATCTCAGTAATGATACACATCACACAGTAACACTGTCTGTTGTCCTCACTATCTCAGTAATGATACACATCACACAGTGACACTGTCTGTTACTCTCACTATCTCAGTAATGATACACATCACACAGTAACACTGTCTGTTACTCTCACTATCTCAGTAATGATACACATCACACAGTAACACTGTCTGTTGTCCTCACTATCTCAGTAATGATACACATCACACAGTAACACTGTCTGTTACTCTCACTATCTCAGTAATGATACACATCACACAGTAACACTGTCTGTTACTCTCACTATCTCAGTAATGATACACATCACACAGTAACACTGTCTGTTGTCCTCACTATCTCAGTAATGATACACATCACACAGTAACACTGTCTGTTACTCTCACTATCTCAGTAATGATACACATCACACAGTAACACTGTCTGTTACTCTCACTATCTCAGTAATGATACACATCACACAGTAACACTGTCTGTTGTCCTCACTATCTCAGTAATGATACACATCACACAGTAACACTGTCTGTTGTCCTCACTATCTCAGTAATGATACACATCACACAGTAACACTGTCTGTTACTCTCACTATCTCAGTAATGATACACATCACACAGTAACACTGTCTGTTACTCTCACTATCTCAGTAATGATACACATCACACAGTAACACTGTCTGTTACTCTCACTATCTCAGTAATGATACACATTACACAGTAACACTGTCTGTTGTCCTCACTATCTCAGTAATGATACACATCACACAGTAACACTGTCTTCTTTTTTTTTTTTTTTTTAAGATTCTTTATTGTTCTACATGTTCCTTTACAATATGTAATACTACATGTTGGGTTTGCTTACAAAGTAAACTGATAAATACATCTTAATTTAACATACATAATTACATAGATTTACATAGTTCAATTATTTTTTGTCAGGTTAATTGCATTGGCATACTGAATATATTCTTTAAAATAACTTTTAGCAATTTCGACTTTAGTTGGTGGCCATCTTCCTCTTCTTTGAATTATTTTCCTTCTGAATGTTCTTCTTTTTTCTTCGAGATTTTTGCAGTCATAAATTATATGGTCTGTTGTTTCCTCTCCTCCATTACAGGAACAACTTGGGTCATCTTTGATGTGGAACCTATAGTAGTATGCTTTAAGTCTTCCGTGTCCTGTCAGTAGTGTTGTAAGGTTTGCTGTTAAATTTCTCCTTAACTTCAGTCTGTCTGCTACAGTAGGAAAGTATTGCTTTGTTTCCTGACCTTTGGTTGTTTCTTCCCATTGACTTTCCCAATGTTTTAGACTTTCTTGTCTTAGCGTTCTTCTAACAAAGCTCTTTGGATGTCTATTATAGCTGCATTCCTCTTCGTTTGTAATTGCTCTCTTTGCTAGTCGGTCTGCAATTTCATTGCCTTGTATCCCTATGTGTGCTTTGACCCACCCAATTTCTACATTCCAGTTTTGTTTTTCTAAAATTTTTAACATTGTTCTAATTGCTTCTGTTAGGTGACTGTGAATTTTGTGGTTATGCAATGATTGTAATGTGACTCTACTGTCCGTGTATATCGCTGCAGTTTTGTTATCTTCTTCAGTTAAGTAAATATTTTCAACAGTTTCTAATGCTTTCAACACTGCAAATTGTTCAGCTTGGTTATTGGAGCACTGTTTATCTAACTTATATTGTAGCTGATATTTCAATTTGTTCTGATGATAAATTGCTACTCCAGAACCAACTCCTTCTTCTGTTTTACTGCCATCTGTATAAATTTCCAGTGCATACGTTTTATTCTGATTTATTTCTTTTATTATTGGTATGTCGGCTGGATGACACCATTTCCTATATTCTACAGGTTTGTCTAATTTGTTCTCGGAGTTTTGTTTCAATATTGTATATTCATTGGCGATTTCCTGAAGTTTAATTGTAATAGGTGTAAGTCCCGTTATAATGGATAGTGCTTCAGTAGATGTGGTCCTGAATGCTTTAGCAATTTTGATATTTATTTGTCTTTGCACTCTTGTAAACTTATTTGCATTATATTTTCTGTCAATGGCTTCTATCCATACTGGAGCTGCATAAGATAGTAATGGTAGAATTGCACCGTTGTACATAGTCTTTAAAGCCTGGTGTTTCAGTCCCCAATCTAGTTTTGCTGATTTAGATAAAATGTGTATCAATTTATTGGCTTTCTCTGTTACATACTGTCTGTTACTCTCACTATCTCAGTAATGATACACATCACACAGTAACACTGTCTGTTACTCTCACTATCTCAGTAATGATACACATCACACAGTAACACTGTCTGTTACTCTCACTATCTCAGTAATGATACACATCACACAGTAACACTGTCTGTTACTCTCACTATCTCAGTAATGATACACATCACACAGTAACACTGTCTGTTACTCTCACTATCTCAGTAATGATACACATCACACAGTAACACTGTCTGTTGTCCTCACTATCTCAGTAATGATACACATCACACAGTAACACTGTCTGTTACTCTCACTATCTCAGTAATGATACAAATCACACAGTAACACTGTCTGTTGTCCTCACTAACTCAGTAATGATACACATCACACAGTAACACTGTCTGTTACTCTCACTATCTCAGTAATGATACACATCACACAGTAACACTGTCTGTTGTCCTCACTATCTCAGTAATGATACACATCACACAGTAACACTGTCTGTTACTCTCACTATCTCAGTAATGATACACATCACACAGTAACACTGTCTGTTACCCTCATTATCTCAGTAATGATACACATCACACAGTAACACTGTCTGTTACTCTCACTATCTCAGTAATGATACACATCACACAGTAACACTGTCTGTTGTCCTCACTATCTCAGTAATGATACACATCACACAGTAACACTGTCTGTTGTCCTCACTATCTCAGTAATGATACACATCACACAGTAACACTGTCTGTTGTCCTCACTATCTCAGTAATGATACACATCACACAGTAACACTGTCTGTTACTCTCACTATCTCAGTAATGATACACATCACACAGTAACACTGTCTGATGTCCTCACTATCTCAGTAATGATACACATCACACAGTAACACTGTCTGTTACTCTCACTATCTCAGTAATGATACACATCACACAGTAACACTGTCTGTTACTCTCACTTTCTCAGTAATGATACACATCACACAGTAACACTGTCTGTTGTCCTCACTATCTCAGTAATGATACACATCACACAGTAACACTGTCTGTTGTCCTCACTATCTCAGTAATGATACACATCACACAGTAACACTGTCTGTTACTCTCACTATCTCAGTAATGATACACATCACACAGTAACACTGTCTGTTACCCTCACTAATGAACGTACAACCATATTTCAATGCAATACAGCGTCCAAAGCATGCATTTCCGGACGGGGGTTCCTATCTCAAAACGGATCAGTTTGCCGTCCAGCACAACATACTAGGCGTAGGTTTTTTTGGGGGGACACGCTGTTATATACTCGTATGTACCAGGTGAGTCAGCCGCGCCTTAGTTTTTTGGAAGGTAGGCCACCCAAAAAACGGCATGTGCACTTTAGCCCAGTTTTGTTCTTACTAAAATGTATTGCTTGACGTTCTTAAAGAGAGGAATGCGCAAAAGTGAGAACAACAGCGGCTTAATGGACAGAACGTACTCCTCGCTAAAGTACATCTCAAAAACATACGACTCGTTTACTGTGAGCGAATTCCGGTTTCCGGCCGATTTTACTAACTTTTTATTAGAGCATACATATCAACGTAATTCAGTAAACGCCTCGGAAAGAATGGACCTATCATATGAGTACACTAACAACGTCAGCTAAAAAGAAAATGGTGGTTTCTTTTACTCAGAGCTTCCAAAAATTGGGAAAATTTAGGGACACGCCTCATCCATCATGGACCCGTACAGTCAAAACGGACATATTATTAAAGAACAGTTTATTTACATTTTTGCGTGAACTACGCCTCGTGCATTTCAATTAATATGCATAACAGTTTTTGTCATTTAAGTAATAATATTAAAACGCGCAGTAAATGATTAAAACAGTCTTAAAAGGCTTCAAGCACGGAAACTCTTGAGGTGGCAATGTCATAGCTCCAGGCATACAAGTCCTACTATTGAACGCGGTACGTGCTTTCAGTAAGTCTCGAAATAGCTGAATAGGGTTGTGACGTGTCCTCTGAGCTAGCCCCCAATGACACAGGTTGAAGTCTCAGCATTATAAATGGTTTTTTTTTTTTTTTTTTTTTTTTTTTTTTTTTTTTTTTTTTTTTTTTTTTTTTTTTAATGTTCATCAAAACTTGGAAACCGAATTCACAATAATCGAATTATGAAGTCCCTGAGGGTTTAGGACATTGTAATTTAAATCGTTATTGGTTGTCTGCATTTTTAATTGAACAGGTATAATGACTTCTGCCCCACTGGACTGGCATGATGTGTTGTGTTGTGAATGCCGATCCCTGCGTTCTCCAAACGTATGCTGTCGCACAATATTTTGTGCCAGTCTTTCATTATGTATTCGACAGACGAGTACGTAGATATGCTTTTGATCTACGGAGAAGCAAGAACAAACACACCAGCGGTTCAGCATCTATATCGGGAGAGATATCCGAATAGACGACCACCAACAGCAAACACCTTCCGGAATGTTGAAAGGCGTCTACATGTAACGTCACTTGCAAGAATGCCTCCTCATAGACACGCACCAGCAGCATCGGGTGTTAATGCAGAAGCAGTTTTGAACGCCACCCAGAAGAATCCGCATACTGTACACGGGCACTTGCTCAGGAGCTGAACATCAGTCAGTCTTCAGTAGTGCGAATATTGAACACTAATAAGTTCCATCCTTATCGTTTGCACCTACACCAAGCACTTCACGGGAGAGATTTCCAAGCTCGAGTAATCTTTTCTGAATGGTTGCTGGAGCGAGTAGCAAGTGATGGGGGATTCGCATCCAGGATATTGTTTTCTGATGAATCAAGATTCCACAACAATGGAACTGAAAATCGTCACAATATGCGCTATTGGAGTGTTGATATTTCTCATTGGGTAAGGGAGGCAGCATTCCAAGAGCAGTGGGATGTAAATGTCTGGTGTGGAATCTTGGGATACCACCTTGTTGGACCATTATTCTTCTGGGGGCATCTAACTGGAGTACTCTACCTATAATTCCTCCGTAGCTCACCCCTTATTATTAGGGAATGTGCCACTGCAGGAGCGAATGACGATGTGGTTTCAACACGATGGCGCTCCTCCGTATCGGTCGAGGATCGTCTGCAATCATTTGAATGCTGCACATCCTGGTCATTGGATAGGAAGACAAGAACCAGTCTCCTGGCCTGCCAGATCACCTGATCTGACACCCCTTGACTTCTTTCTCTGGGATTATTTAAAAGAAGACATTTATGCAGAGGAGCTGGACCATCCAGAAACCCTTCGTCAGCGTATTACAGTGACCTGTAGATCTGTTCAACCCGCCATGCTACACCAGGTCAGGGGCTCCATCCAACAGCGTGCCCAGGCGTGCATTACCCAAGAAGGTCATCAGTTCGACCACTTGCTTCGTTAGAGGAGTCGTGTTCCAGGAATAGAAAAAGGGTCATTCCAGCGCCGCAAAACACATCACTATGAAACATTTTTAATAACACAATAATTCATTGTCTGCAAAATTGTGTTTAACTTCCATGTTAAACTCTGACAATTTAATTTCCTTGCTTTGTGTGTTCAAATGTGTATAAATGATCCTTATTTCAATTGCACCTACCTATAGGTGTGTTTAAACAACTACCTAATTGTAGTTCATCAATGCCATAAAACATAAATAAAATAAAAATTGAATATAATAACAGTTTTCAGAATAATAATTTGTAAATTGTGAGGATTGCATGGTAAAAAATTTAGTACATGCAGGTGATTTGAACCACCTTCACAGTAGACAGATTATGTCGGAGCCTTGCGCTCGTTCCAACTGAGCTACCTAGTAACGTGTGAAGTAAACATTCCATTTAAAATGTAATATTCGCTGGTTCCAGTGAACATTTGCACAAGTGCAAACGTCAGCTGTCTAATTAGGAATATATTAAAAGGCGATGTGATAACATCTATATTAGTACTAATTTCATCGAATGTTTAACATCCACTTTAAATACGTGGGTAGAATCTAGTAATGGGGTCGATGTTTTCATGTTGGAGTATAAAATGCGGATTGCATAAAACTCGAGAATAAGGGGCAGCTGACTCACCTGGTATACACACACACACACACACACACACACACACACACACACACACACACACATATATACACACACACAAGGTGTTAGGGGTATGAGTGCGCAGACTTCAAAGGCAACTTCCTGGCGTTAAACTGAAACATAAGTTCCTGTATCATTTTCCTCTATACTGCATAGTTTCATAAATAAAAATTAAAACTGGTCATAAGTGTGATTGCGAATATGTCCCCACTCCCTTATCGTCTACTTCTGCAATTAGAACAGCGAGGTAGAGCTGCAAAAGATGCGTTATTTATGTCTTTACCATATGTTGCTAAAGTGATTCGTTTAGCCACAAAATGATATGAAAGGACTGGATTCCAGCGTGTCTATTGGGATAAAGTCGTGGGCATACGCTTGGCAACCCCGCAACATTAGCCCGTGAGAAGCGCGGAAAGTGAGAGAGTGTTGACAGTACAACTACATCCGTGCACAACAGCAGGTTCTGTCAGTGCTTCAGGTGCGTTAAATGCATTCACAACTGTGGCAGTCTTTACAAATCAAGAGTATTTAGATATGCTTCTTGCTTAGGGCAAAACCGATTGCAACACACGTGAAGTGCAACACGTGTGTTTGAAGCAGCCCTAGAGATTGAGCAGAACACAGAAGCTCTAACGAGGGTAGGGCAAAATTGCCTAAGAAAATGCGATGCCTGCATAGATTCTCACGGAGCACATTTTGAACATCTACTGTAAAATACATCTTGTTGAATTTGAAGTTATTGACAATTAATAATTTTCTTCTTCTTCTTCTTCTTCTTCTTCTTCTTCTTCTTCTTCTTCTTCTTCTTCTTCTTCTTCTTCTTCTTCTTCTTCACGTCTTAGGCCATCTAGACTGTTCCGGCTCCAAAGTCGTGTTCTTTATA
Source organism: Tenodera sinensis (assembly GCA_030765045.1). Lineage (NCBI taxonomy): Eukaryota > Metazoa > Arthropoda > Insecta > Mantodea > Mantidae > Tenodera > Tenodera sinensis. Next base: position 71,603 of record JAUKNM010000020.1, read on the forward strand.
ATAGATTTTCCTGTTTATCAAACGGTAGTTCTTATTTAATTACACAATTACACGAATGAGGTATTTCCATACTTAACATTTGAAGTTGCTATCCTTGATCATCCGACTACACCTTATGCGTAGCCTCTTAGTTTAGTTCCCGTAAATACGATTGAATAGCTTAAAAGCAAACCACCATCCCTCGTTACTGGCATTAGCTGACAAGAAACACACAGACACGTGGCGAACCGGATTTCGAGCGCTAGCCTAGTTTAGACCTTCACCCGTTGCAGGTGTGAACGCATGCCTGGCCGCAAACCAAAGCAAAACATTCGGCCTGTGGTGCCACACTGTGCAGATAATGTATTCAATAATGTTCGATTATCTCCTTTAACTTTCAAGATAGATGGAGTTGTTATTGGACTTTATTATTAGTCATATTTGGATCTCCCAGCACGCGAAGTCTGCGCACTCATACCCCTAACACCCTGTATGTGTGTATATATATGTGTGTGTGTGTGTGTGTGTGTTTGTGTGTCTATTTGTGAGTGTGTTATACGTGAAGAGGAGATACTTAGCTTTTTGGAATTAAAAATAAGAGAGTGTTTACTTGGATTACTTTCAAATAAGTGGAAGAAGATAAAGTTAATTACTGTTAGGGGATGGCTATCTGCTCATCATATGCTGAGCTGATAATGTACAACATACTACTGCTGCGCGTAAGTCCGCCACTGCTTACTATGGGCCTCACATCTAAAGGCATTTTCACACAGTTATACTGCCAATTGTAGTCGGTTCACACAATATTCAACCATTTGCAGCTACTTTAGTTTCCATTGCATATTTCACAATTAGAGTGAATAAAGTACGAAGGAGAGGTTGATTATGTTATATAGGTAAGCAGTAAGGGAATATCGCATTGCAGCTGTCCTACAGAGAGACAGACAGACAGCGCAGCAATATGATTGCCGTCCCGTGCAGGAAGTCATGACCACATCCCGGTTTCTGCCAGCTAACACACACCTACAGTTAGATACTACATTACAATCATTCTCCCAGTTTTTAGCTTTCAACCAACTTTTTTTTTCTCCGTGTAATTAACAAATTGCAAGACATGTATTCGTTTTATGCTTCGTGAAGCAGAATATGTGAATATTACTGCACCTAAGAAAACCTAAATGAGCGATTGAAATAACGTTAGCAGCTATTTTGCCTAGGTATGGTGTATCTAGCGCGGGCGCGGGTGGGGGTGGGGTGGGGCAAGCACTTACATAATGGCCGCCACCCGTGCACGGTTTCACACCGTGATGGTGTTTCGACACCAATCGACCGACTTTACCATTCCACATATACATACGTACGTTTCACCGGAAATACTGGCAAACCTTTTCTTTTCTTTCTTTCTTTCTTTCTTTCTTTCTTTCTTTCTTTCTTTCTTTCTTTCTTTCTTTCTTTCTTTCTGTTTTTCTTAACGACACTATCAATTTGCGCCGCCGGAGTTGTTTTATTTGCAAGTAAAGCTCACCTCTAAGGTCGGGTTTATAACTTCAACCACCTATGTCAACAGCACAATTTGAAAATGTCGCACTTGCAACATTTTACATTTTCTCTTAATTCCTTTTTATCTGCTAAACCAGAAGATACAGAGAAACACAACGCAGAAAGGGTAGCTTTACTTAAAGCACAGTAAAATGTTGAGGTGGTGTCCTGAGTTGTTTCTCGCGATGTAAGAGTAAATATCTCACTATCCACTTTGTAGCTATTTATGCACGACTGTAGACTGTAACCGAATAATATCCACTATTCAACCAACTTTGTAGCTATTTATACACGACTGTAGACTGTAACCGAATAATATCCACTATTCAACCAACTTTGTAGCTATTTATGCACGACTGTAGACTGTAACCGAATAATATCCACTATTCAACCAACTTTGTAGCTATTTATGCACGACTGTAGACTGTAACCGAATAATATCCACTATTCAACCAACTTTGTAGCTATTTATGCACGACTGTAGACTGTAACCGAATAATATCCACTATTCAACCAACTTTGTAGCTATTTATGCACGACTGTAGACTGTAACCGAATAATATCCACTATTCAACCAACTTTGTAGCTATTTATGCACGACTGTAGACTGTAACCGAATAAATAACACTAAAGTCATTTCACACAACACAATATAATCTCAAGTTACAGCCCTGAAAAAATATAACATACACAATAGTGCAAAATATTAAAATATTTCGAGTAATAAAAGTCAAATACATATCTCAGTTTTATTATGTTAGTTGAAGTGCACGTGTCAAGGACAACAAATGTCAACTTGAACGCATCTGGTTACCTACGTCCTACTTGCAATTACTACATATATGTACCTACTCTATGGACAGAACAGCGGCCATTACGTGTGTGTGTTAACCTGATGTCATTAAGCCACATTCGCCTTCTCAGAATAAGGGAAAACCCTACCCTAAGCGAAGCAGACACGCTTGTATATCTTAGTTATATTAACCTCCCATATCCACAAAGGTCGACATATCCATCACATCTGCAGTCACAATACCTTAAATATAACGTATTTTGTCTAATCAAAGAAGCATTTTCTTTTTTGAAAAGATAAACAATATCGACCAATATTCCAACTAAACGGTACTTAGGGTTATCTTAAAAATATTCGTGTCGCATCTTTCGAATAAACACACTGAACTTAAGGCGAGGGTACAGCCAAAATCATATTTTCCATAAATTTCCTATAAAACTCCGAAAATACCATCTCACTATCATGACCATAATATAACTAACGCACAAATGTTCAACTCATTATTTGGTATTTAAATAAATTATACGTGTACCAATGTCTCACTGGCCCGCTGTTGTCTGTGTGTGATATAGCTGCCCAATAACGTGTACCAATGTCTCACTGGCCCGCTGTTGTCTGTGTGTGATATAGCTGCCCAATAACGTGTACCAATGTCTCACTGGCCCGCTGTTGTCTGTGTGTGATATAGCTGCACAATAACGTGTACCAATGTCTCACTGTTCCACTATTGTCTGTGTGTGATATAGCTGCACAATAACGTGTACCAATGTCTCACTGTTCCACTATTGTCTGTGTGTGATATAGCTGCCCAATACCATGTACCAATGTCTCACTGTTCCACTATTGTCTGTGTGTGATATAGCTGCCCAATAACGTGTACCAATGTCTCACTGTTCCACTGTTGTCTGTGTGTGATATAGCTGCCCAATAACGTGTACCAATGTCTCACTGTTCCACTATTGTCTGTGTGTGATATAGCTGCCCAATAACGTGTACCAATGTCTCACTGTTCCACTATTGTCTGTGTGTGATATAGCTGCCCAATAACGTGTACCAATGTCTCACTGTTCCACTATTGTCTGTGTGTGATATAGCTGCCCAATACCATGTACCAATGTCTCACTGTTCCACTGTTGTCTGTGTGTGATATAGCTGCCCAATAACGTGTACCAATGTCTCACTGGTCCACTACTCTCTGTGTGTGATATAGCTGCCCAATAACGTGTACCAATGTCTCACTGTTCCACTATTGTCTGTGTGTGATGTAGCTGCCCAATAACGTGTACCAATGTCTCACTGTTCCACTATTGTCTGTGTGTGATATAGCTGCCCAATAACGTGTACCAATGTCTCACTGGCCCGCTGTTGTCTGTGTGTGATATAGCTGCCCAATAACGTGTACCAATGTCTCACTGGCCCGCTGTTGTCTGTGTGTGATATAGCTGCCCAATAACGTGTACCAATGTCTCACTGGTCCGCTGTTGTCTGTGTGTGATGTAGCTGCCCAATAACGTGTACCAATGTCTCACTGTTCCACTATTGTCTGTGTGTGATATAGCTGCCCAATAACGTGTACCAATGTCTCACTGGCCCGCTGTTGTCTGTGTGTGATATAGCTGCCCAATAACGTGTACCAATGTCTCACTGGTCCGCTGTTGTCTGTGTGTGATATAGCTGCACAATAACGTGTACCAATGTCTCACTGTTCCACTATTGTCTGTGTGTGATATAGCTGCCCAATAACGTGTACCAATGTCTCACTGGTCCACTATTGTCTGTGTGTGATATAGCTGCACAATAACGTGTACCAATGTCTCACTGGTCCACTATTGTCTGTGTGTGATATAGCTGCACAATAACGTGTACCAATGTCTCACTGGTCCACTATTGTCTGTGTGTGATATAGCTGCCCGATAACGTGTACCAATGTCTCACTGGTCCGCTGTTGTCTGTGTGTGATATAGCTGCCCAATAACGTGTACCAATGTCTCACTGGTCCACTATTGTCTGTGTGTGATATAGCTGCCCGATAACGTGTACCAATGTCTCACTGGTCCACTATTGTCTGTGTGTGATATAGCTGCACAATAACGTGTACCAATGTCTCACTGGTCCACTATTGTCTGTGTGTGATATAGCTGCCCGATAACGTGTACCAATGTCTCACTGGTCCACTATTGTCTGTGTGTGATATAGCTGCCCGATAACGTGTACCAATGTCTCACTGGTCCGCTGTTGTCTGTGTGTGATATAGCTGCCCAATAACGTGTACCAATGTCTCACTGGTCCACTATTGTCTGTGTGTGATATAGCTGCCCGATAACGTGTACCAATGTCTCACTGGTCCACTACTGTCTGTGTGTGATATAGCTGCTCAATAACATGTACCAATGTCTCACTGGTCCACTACTGTCTGTGTGTGATATAGCTGCTCAATAACATGTACCAATGTCTCACTGGTCCACTACTGTCTGTGTGTGATATAGCTGCTCAATAACATGTACCAATGTCTCACTGGTCCACTATTGCCTGTGTGTGATATAGCTGCCCAATAACATGTACCAATGCCTCACTGGTCCACCATTGTCTGTGTGTGATATAGCTGCCCAATAACATGTACCAATGTCTCACTGGTCCACTATTGTCTGTGTGTGATATAGCTGCACAATAACGTGTACCAATGTCTCACTTGTCCACTATTGTCTGTGTGTGATATAGCTGCCCAATAACATGTACCAATGTCTCACTGGTCCACTACTGTCTGTGTGTGATATAGCTGCCCAATAACATGTACCAATGTCTCACTGGTCCACTATTGTCTGTGTGTGATATAGCTGCACAATAACGTGTACCAATGTCTCACTTGTCCACTATTGTCTGTGTGTGATATAGCTGCCCAATAACATGTACCAATGTCTCACTGGTCCACTACTGTCTGTGTGTGATATAGCTGCCCAATAACATGTACCAATGTCTCACTGGTCCACTATTGTCTGTGTGTGATATAGCTGCCCAATAACGTGTACCAATGTCTCAGTGGTCCACTATTGTCTGTGTGTGATATAGCTGCCCAATAACATGTACCAATTTCTCACTGGTCCACTATTGTCTGTGTGTGATATAGCTGCTCAATAACGTGTACCAATGCCTCACTGGTCCACCATTGTCTGTGTGTGATATAGCTGCCCAATAACATGTACCAATGTCTCACTGGTCCACTATTGTCTGTGTGTGATATAGCTGCACAATAACGTGTACCAATGCCTCACTGGTCCACTATTGTCTGTGTGTGATATAGCTGCTCAATAACATGTACCAATGCCTCACTGGTCCACTATTGTCTGTGTGTGATATAGCTGCTCAATAACATGTACCAATGTCTCACTGGTCCACTATTGTCTGTGTGTGATATAGCTGCACAATAACGTGTACCAATGCCTCACTGGTCCACTATTGTCTGTGTGTGATATAGCTGCTCAATAACATGTACCAATGTCTCACTGGTCCGCTATTGTCTGTGTGTGATATAGCTGCCCAATAACATGTACCAATGTCTCACTGGTCCACTTTTGTCTGTGTGTGATATAGCTGCACAATAACGCGCACCAATGTCTCATTGGTCCAATATTGTCTGTGTGTGATATAGCTGCTCAATAACGTGTACCAATGTCTCACTGGTCCGCTACTCTCTGTGTGTGATATAGCTCCCCAATAACGTGTACCAATGTCTCACTGGTCCACTATTGTCTGTGTGTGATATAGCTGCTCAATAACGTGTACCAATTTCTCACTGGTCCGCTATTGTCTGCGTGGGATATAGCTGCCCAATAACGTGTACCAATGTCTCACTGGTCCACTATTGTCTGTGTGTGATATAGCTGCCCAATAACATGTACCAATTTCTCACTGTTCCACTATTGTCTGTGTGTGATATAGCTGCCCAATAACATGTACCAATGTCTCACTGGTCCACTATTGTCTGTGTGTGATATAGCTGCCCAATAACGTGTACCAATGTCTCACTGGTCCACTATTGTCTGTGTGTGATATAGCTGCACAATAACGTGTACCAATGTCTCACTGGTCCACTATTGTCTGTGTGTGATATAGCTGCACAATAACGTGTACCAATGTCTCACTGGCCCGCTATTGTCTGTGTGTGATATAGCTGCCCAATAACGTGTACCAATGTCTCACTGGTCCACTATTGTCTGTGTGTGATATAGCTGCACAATAACGTGTACCAATGTCTCACTGGTCCGCTGTTGTCTGTGTGTGATATAGCTGCCCAATAACGTGTACCAATGTCTCACTGGTCCACTATTGTCTGTGTGTGATATAGCTGCCCGATAACGTGTACCAATGTCTCACTGGTCCACTACTGTCTGTGTGTGATATAGCTGCTCAATAACATGTACCAATGTCTCACTGGTCCACCATTGTCTGTGTGTGATATAGCTGCCCAATAACATGTACCAATGTCTCACTGGTCCACTATTGTCTGTGTGTGATATAGCTGCACAATAACGTGTACCAATGTCTCACTTGTCCACTATTGTCTGTGTGTGATATAGCTGCACAATAACATGTACCAATGCCTCACTGGTCCACTATTGTCTGTGTGTGATATAGCTGCTCAATAACATGTACCAATTTCTCACTGTTCCACTATTGTCTGTGTGTGATATAGCTGCCCAATAACATGTACCAATGCCTCACTGGTCCACTATTGTCTGTGTGTGATATAGCTGCTCAATAACGTGTACCAATGCCTCACTGGTCCACCATTGTCTGTGTGTGATATAGCTGCCCAATAACATGTACCAATGTCTCACTGGTCCACTATTGTCTGTGTGTGATATAGCTGCACAATAACGTGTACCAATGCCTCACTGGTCCACTATTGTCTGTGTGTGATATAGCTGCTCAATAACATGTACCAATGTCTCACTGGTCCGCTATTGTCTGTGTGTGATATAGCTGCCCAATAACATGTACCAATGTCTCACTGGTCCACTTTTGTCTGTGTGTGATATAGCTGCACAATAACGTGTACCAATGTCTCACTGGTCCACTATTGTCTGTGTGTGATATAGCTGCTCAATAACATGTACCAATGTCTCACTGGTCCGCTATTGTCTGTGTGTGATATAGCTGCCCAATAACATGTACCAATGTCTCACTGGTCCACTTTTGTCTGTGTGTGATATAGCTGCACAATAACGCGCACCAATGTCTCATTGGTCCAATATTGTCTGTGTGTGATATAGCTGCTCAATAACGTGTACCAATGTCTCACTGGTCCGCTACTCTCTGTGTGTGATATAGCTCCCCAATAACGTGTACCAATGTCTCACTGGTCCACTATTGTCTGTGTGTGATATAGCTGCCCAATAACATGTACCAATGTCTCACTGGTCCACTATTGTCTGTGTGTGATATAGCTGCCCAATAACATGTACCAATTTCTCACTGTTCCACTATTGTCTGTGTGTGATATAGCTGCTCAATAACATGTACCAATGTCTCACTGGTCCACTATTGTCTGTGTGTGATATAGCTGCTCAATAACATGTACCAATGTCTCACTGGTCCACTATTGTCTGTGTGTGATATAGCTGCCCAATAACGTGTACCAATTTCTCACTGGTCCACTATTGTCTGTGTGTGATATAGCTGCCCAATAACGTGTACCAATGTCTCACTGGTCCACTATTGTCTGTGTGTGATATAGCTGCTCAATAACGTGTACCAATTTCTCACTGGTCCGCTATTGTCTGTGTGTGATATAGCTGCTCAATAACGTGTACCAATGTCTCACTGGTCCACTATTGTCTGTGTGTGATATAGCTGCTCAATAACGTGTACCAATTTCTCACTGGTCCGCTATTGTCTGCGTGGGATATAGCTGCCCAATAACGTGTACCAATTTCTCACTGGTCCACTATTGTCTGTGTGTGATATAGCTGCCCAATAACGTGTACCAATGTCTCACTGGTCTACTATTGTCTGTGTGTGATATAGCTGCCCAATAACATGTACCAATTTCTCACTGGTCCGCTACTGTCTGTGTGTGATATAGCTGCTCAATAACATGTACCAATTTCTCACTGGTCCGCTATTGTCTGCGTGGGATATAGCTGCCCAATAACGTGTACCAATGTCTCACTGGTCCACTATTGTCTGTGTGTGATATAGCTGCCCAATAACATGTACCAATTTCTCACTGGTCCGCTACTGTCTGTGTGTGATATAGCTGCTCAATAACATGTACCAATTTCTCACTGGTCCGCTATTGTCTGCGTGGGATATAGCTGCCCAATAACGTGTACCAATGTCTCACTGGTCCACTATTGTCTGTGTGTGATATAGCTGCCCAATAACGTGTACCAATTTCTCACTGGTCCGCTATTGTCTGCGTGGGATATAGCTGCCCAATAACGTGTACCAATGTCTCACTGGTCCACTATTGTCTGTGTGTGATATAGCTGCTCAATAACGTGTACCAATTTCTCACTGGTCCGCTATTGTCTGCGTGGGATATAGCTGCTCAATAACGTGTACCAATTTCTCACTGGTCCACTATTGTCTGCGTGGGATATAGCTGCCCAATAACGTGTACCAATGTCTCACTGGTCCACTGTTGTCTTTGTGTGATATAGCTGCCCAATAACGTGTACCAATGTCTCACTGGCCCGCTATTGTCTGTGTGTGAGATAGCTGCCCAATAACATGTACCAATGTCTCACTGGTCCACTATTGTCTGTGTGTGATATAGCTGCCCAATAACATGTACCAATGTCTCACTGGTCCGCTATTGCCTGTGTGTGATATAGCTGCACAATAACGTGTACCAATGACTCATTGGTCCAATATTGTCTGTGTGTGATATAGCTGCACAATAACATGTACCAATGTCTCACTGGTCCACTATTGTCTGTGTGTGATATAGCTGCACAATAACGTGTACCAATGACTCACTGGACCACCATTGTCTGTGTGTGATATAGCTGCACAATAACGTGTACCAATGTCTCACTGGCCCACTATTGTCTGTGTGTGATATAGCTGCACAATAACGTGTACCAATGACTCATTGGTCCAATATTGTCTGTGTGTGATATAGCTGCACAATAACATGTACCAATGTCTCACTGGCCCACTATTGTCTGTGTGTGATATAGCTGCACAATAACGTGTACCAATGTCTCACTGGTCCACTATTGTCTGTGTGTGATATAGCTGCACAATAACGTGTACCAATGTCTCACTGGTCCACTATTGTCTGTGTGTGATATAGCTGCACAATAACGTGTACCAATGACTCACTGGACCACCATTGTCTGTGTGTGATATAGCTGCACAATAACGTGTACCAATGTCTCACTGGTCCACTATTGTCTGTGTGTGATATAGCTGCCCAAAAAACATCTACCAATGTCTCACTGGTCCACTATTGTCTGTGTGTGATATAGCTGCCCAAAAAACATGTACCAATGTCTCATTGGTCCACTATTGTCTGTGTGTGATATAGCTGCACAATAACGTGTACCAATGTCTCACTGGTCCACTATTGGCTGTGTGTGATATAGCTGCACAATAACGTGTACCACTGTCTCATTGGTCCACTATTGTCTGTGTGTGATATAGCTGCACAATAACGCGTACCACTGTCTCATTGGTCCACTATTGGCTGTGTGTGATATAGCTGCACAATAACGTGTACCAATGTCTCACTGGTCCACTATTGGCTGTGTGTGATATAGCTGCACAATAACGCGTACCACTGTCTCATTGGTCCACTATTGTCTGTGTGTGATATAGCTGCACAATAACGTGTACCAATGTCTCACTGGTCCACTATTGTCTGTGTGTGATATAGATTCCCAAAAAACATGTACCAATGTCTCACTGGTCCACTATTGTCTGTCTGTGATATAGCTGCCCAAAAAACATGTACCAATGTCTCATTGGTCCACTATTGTCTGTGTGTGACATAGCTGCCCAATAACGTGTACCAATGTCTCATTGGTCCACTATTGTCTGTGTGTGATATAGCTGCACAATAACGTGTACCAATGTCTCATTGGTCCAATATTGTCTGTGTGTGATATAGCTGCACAATAACGTGTACCAATGTCTCACTGGTCCACTATTGTCTGTGTGTGACATAGCTGCCCAATAACGTGTACCAATGTCTCATTGGTCCACTATTGTCTGTGTGTGATATAGCTGCCCAATAACGTGTACCAATGTCTCATTGGTCCACTATTGTCTGTGTGTGATATAGCTGCACAATAACGTGTACCAATGTCTCATTGGTCCAATATTGTCTGTGTGTGATATAGCTGCACAATAACGTGTACCAATGTCTCACTGGTCCACTATTGTCTGTGTGTGACATAGCTGCACAATAACGTATACCAATGTCTCACTGGTCCACTATTGGCTGTGTGATATAGCTGCGCAATAACGTGTACCAATGTCTCACTGGTCTACTACTGTTGGTGTGCGATTTAGCTGCATAATAACGTGTACCAATGTCTCACTGGTCCACTATTGTCTGTGTGTGATGTAGCTGCCCAATAACATGTACCAATGTCTCACTGGTACGCTATTGTCTGTGTGTGATATAGCTGCCCAATAACGTGTACCAATGTCTCACTGGTCCACTGTTGTCTGTGTGTGATATAGCTGCACAATAACGTGTACCAATGTCTCACTGGTCCACTGTTGTCTGTGTGTGATATAGCTGCCCAATAACGTGTACCAACTTCTCACTCGTCCACTATTGTCTGTGTGTGATATAGCTGCCCAATAACGTGTACCAATGCCTCACTGGTACGCTATTGTCTGTGTGTGATATAGCTGCCCAATAACGTGTACCAATGTCTCACTGGTCCACTGTTGTCTGTGTGTGATATAGCTGCCCAATAACGTGTACCAACTTCTCACTCGTCCACTATTGTCTGTGTGTGATATAGCTGCCCAATAACGTGTACCAACTTCTCACTCGTCCACTATTGTCTGTGTGTGATGTAGCTGCCCAATAACATGTACCAATGTCTCACTGGTACGCTATTGTCTGTGTGTGATATAGCTGCCCAATAACGTGTACCAATGTCTCACTGGTCCACTGTTGTCTGTGTGTGATATAGCTGCCCAATAACGTGTACCAACTTCTCACTCGTCCACTATTGTCTGTGTGTGATATAGCTGCCCAATAACGTGTACCAATGCCTCACTGGTCCACTATTGTCTGTGTGACATAGCTGCCGAATAACGTGTACCAATGTCTCACTGGTCCACTATTGTCTGTGTGTGATATAGCTGCCCGATACCGTGCACCAATGTCTCACTGGTCCTCTATTGTCTGTGTGTGATATAGCTGCCCAATACCATGTACCAATGTCTCACTGGTCCGCTATTGTCTGTGTGTGATATAGCTGCCCAATACCATGTACCAATGTCTCACTGGTCCACTATTGTCTGTGTGTGATATAGCTGCCCAATACCATGTACCAATGTCTCACTGTTCCACTATTGTCTGTGTGTGATATAGCTGCCCGATACCGTGCACCAATGTCTCACTGGTCCGCTATTGTCTGTGTGTGATATAGCTGCCCAATACCGTGCACCAATGTCTCACTGGTCCTCTATTGTCTGTGTGTGATATAGCTGCCCAATAACATGTACCAATGTCTCACTGGTCCACTATTGTCTGTGTGTGATATAGCTGCCCAATAACGTGTACCAATGTCTCACTTGTCCACTATTGTCTGTGTGTGATATAGCTGCTCAATAACGTGTACCAATGTCTCACTGGTCCACTATTGTCTGTGTGTGACATAGCTGCCCAATAACGTGTACCAATGTCTCACTGGTCCGCTATTGTCTGTGTGTGATATAGCTGCCCAATAACGTTTCCCAATGTCTCACTGGTCCACTATTGTCTGTGTGTGACATAGCTGCCCAATAACGTGTACCAATGTCTCACTGGTCCGCTATTGTCTGTGTGTGATATAGCTGCCCAATAACGTGTACCAATGTCTCACTGGTCCACTATTGTCTGTGTGTGATATAGCTGCCCAATAACGTGTACCAACTTCTCACTCGTCCACTATTGTCTGTGTGTGATATAGCTGCCCAATAACGTGTACCAATGCCTCACTGGTCCACTATTGTCTGTGTGACATAGCTGCCGAATAACGTGTACCAATGTCTCACTGGTCCACTATTGTCTGTGTGTGATATAGCTGCCCGATACCGTGCACCAATGTCTCACTGGTCCTCTATTGTCTGTGTGTGATATAGCTGCCCAATACCATGTACCAATGTCTCACTGGTCCGCTATTGTCTGTGTGTGATATAGCTGCCCAATACCATGTACCAATGTCTCACTGGTCCACTATTGTCTGTGTGTGATATAGCTGCCCAATACCATGTACCAATGTCTCACTGGTCCACTATTGTCTGTGTGTGATATAGCTGCCCGATACCGTGCACCAATGTCTCACTGGTCCGCTATTGTCTGTGTGTGATATAGCTGCCCAATACCGTGCACCAATGTCTCACTGGTCCTCTATTGTCTGTGTGTGATATAGCTGCCCAATAACATGTACCAATGTCTCACTGGTCCACTATTGTCTGTGTGTGATATAGCTGCCCAATAACGTGTACCAATGTCTCACTTGTCCACTATTGTCTGTGTGTGATATAGCTGCTCAATAACGTGTACCAATGTCTCACTGGTCCACTATTGTCTGTGTGTGACATAGCTGCCCAATAACGTGTACCAATGTCTCACTGGTCCGCTATTGTCTGTGTGTGACATAGCTGCCCAATAACGTGTACCAATGTCTCACTGGTCCACTACTCTCTGTGTGTGATATAGCTGCCCAATAACGTTTCCCAATGTCTCACTGGTCGACTATTGTCTGTGTGTGATATAGCTGCCCAATAACGTGTACCAATGTCTCACTGGTCCACTATTGTCTGTGTGTGATATAGCTGCCCAATAACGTGTACCAACTTCTCACTCGTCCACTATTGTCTGTGTGTGATATAGCTGCCGAATAACGTGTACCAATGTCTCACTGGTCCACTATTGTCTGTGTGTGATATAGCTGCCCGATACCGTGCACCAATGTCTCACTGGTCCTCTATTGTCTGTGTGTGATATAGCTGCCCAATACCATGTACCAATGTCTCACTGGTCCGCTATTGTCTGTGTGTGATATAGCTGCCCAATACCATGTACCAATGTCTCACTGGTCCACTATTGTCTGTGTGTGATATAGCTGCCCAATACCATGTACCAATGTCTCACTGGTCCACTATTGTCTGTGTGTGATATAGCTGCCCGATACCGTGCACCAATGTCTCACTGGTCCGCTATTGTCTGTGTGTGATATAGCTGCCCAATACCGTGCACCAATGTCTCACTGGTCCTCTATTGTCTGTGTGTGATATAGCTGCCCAATAACATGTACCAATGTCTCACTGGTCCACTATTGTCTGTGTGTGATATAGCTGCCCAATAACGTGTACCAATGTCTCACTTGTCCACTATTGTCTGTGTGTGATATAGCTGCTCAATAACGTGTACCAATGTCTCACTGGTCCACTATTGTCTGTGTGTGACATAGCTGCCCAATAACGTGTACCAATGTCTCACTGGTCCGCTATTGTCTGTGTGTGATATAGCTGCCCAATAACGTATAACAATGTCTCACTGGTCCACTATTGTCTGTGTGTGATATAGCTGCCCGATAACATGTACCAATGTCTCACTTGTCCACTATTGTCTGTGTGTGATATAGCTGCTCAATAACGTGTACCAATGTCTCACTGGTCCACTATTGTCTGTGTGTGACATAGCTGCCCAATAACGTGTACCAATGTCTCACTGGTCCACTATTGTCTGTGTGTGACATAGCTGCACAATAACATGTACCAATGTCTCACTGGTCCACTATTGTCTGTGTTTGATACTGCTGCCCAATAACGTGTACCAATGTCTCACTGGTCCACTATTGTCTGTGTGTGATATAGCTGCACAATAACGTGTAACAATGTCTCACTGGTCCACTATTGTCTTTGTGTGATATAGCTGATCAGTAACATGTACCCATGCCTCACTGGTCCGCTATTGTCTCTGTGTGACATAGCTGCCCAATAACGTGTACCAATGTCTCACTGGTCCACTATTGTCTGTGTGTGATATAGCTGCTCAATAACCTGTACCAATGTCTCATTGGTCCACTATTGTCTGTGTGTGATATAGCTGCCCAATAACGTGTACCAATGTCTCATTGGTCCACTATTGTCTGTGTGTGATATAGCTGGACAATAACGTGTACCAATGTCTCACTGGTCCGGTATTGTCTGTGTGTGATATAGCTGCATAATAACGTGTACCAATGCCTCACTGGTCCACTATTGTCTGTGTGTGATATAGCTGCTCAATAACCTGTACCAATGTCTCATTGGTCCACTATTGTCTGTGTGTGATATAGCTGCCCAATAACGTGTACCAATGTCTCACTGGTATTCTATTGTCTGTGTGTGAGATAGCTGCCCAATAACATGTACCAATGTCTCACTGGTCCACTTTTGTCTGTGTGTGATATAGCTGCACAATAACGCGTACCAATGTCTCACTGTTCCACTTTTGTCTGTGTGTGATATAGCTGCCCAATAACATGTACCAATGTCTCACTGGTCCACTATTGTCTGTGTGTGATATAGCTGCCCAATAACATGTACCAATGTCTCACTGGTCCACTTTTGTCTGTGTGTGATATAGCTGCCCAATAACATGTACCAATGTCTCACTGTTCCACTTTTGTCTGTGTGTGATATAGCTGCCCAATAACATGTACCAATGTCTCACTGTTCCACTATTGTCTGTGTGTGATATAGCTGCCCAATAACATGTACCAATGTCTCACTGGTCCACTTTTGTCTGTGTGTGATATAGCTGCTCAATAACCTGTACCAATGTCTCATTGGTCCACTTTTGTCTGTGTGTGATATAGCTGCCCAATAACGTGTACCAATGTCTCACTGGTATTCTATTGTCTGTGTGTGAGATAGCTGCCCAATAACATGTAACAATGTCTCATTGGTCCACTATTGTCTGTGTGTGACATAGCTGCCCAATAACATGTACCAATGTCTCACTGGTCCACTGTTGTCTGTGTGTGACATAGCTGCCCAATAACATGTCCCAATGTCTCACTGTTCCACTATTGTCTGTGTGTGATATAGCTGCCCAATAACGTGTACCAATGTCTCACTGGTCCACTATTGTCTGTGTGTGATATAGCTGCCCAATAACGTGTACCAATGTCTCACTGTTCCACTATTGTCTGTGTGTGATATAGCTGCCCAATAACGTGTAACAATGTCTCACTGTTCCACTATTGTCTGTGTGAGATATAGCTGCCCAATAACGTGTACCAATGTCTCACTGTTCCACTATTGTCTGTGTGAGATATAGCTGCCCAATAACGTGTACCAATGTCTCACTGTTCCACTATTGTCTGTGTGAGATATAGCTGCCCAATAACATGTCCCAATGTCTCACTGTTCCACTATTGTCTGTGTGAGATATAGCTGCCCAATAACGTGTACCAATGTCTCACTGTTCCACTATTGCCTGTGTGTGATATAGCTGCCCAATAACGTGTACCAATGTCTCACTGGTCCACTATTGTCTGTGTGTGATATAGCTGCCCAATAACGTGTAACAATGTCTCATTGGTCCACTGTTGTCTGTGTGTGATATAGCTGCCCAATAACGTGTACCAATGTCTCACTGTTCCACTATTGTCTGTGTGTGATATAGCTGCCCAATAACGTGTAACAATGTCTCACTGGTCCACTATTGCCTGTGTGTGATATAGCTGCCCAATAACGTGTACCAATGTCTCACTGGTCCACTATTGTCTGTGTGTGATATAGCTGCCCAATAACGTGTAACAATGTCTCATTGGTCCACTGTTGTCTGTGTGTGATATAGCTGCCCAATAACGTGTACCAATGTCTCACTGGTCCACTATTGTCTGTGTGTGATATAGCTGCCCAATAACGTGTAACAATGTCTCATTGGTCCACTGTTGTCTGTGTGTGATATAGCTGCCCAATAACGTGTACCAATGTCTCACTGTTCCACTATTGTCTGTGTGTGATATAGCTGCCCAATAACGTGTAACAATGTCTCACTGGTCCACTATTGCCTGTGTGTGATATAGCTGCCCAATAACGTGTACCAATGTCTCACTGGTCCACTATTGTCTGTGTGTGATATAGCTGCCCAATAACGTGTAACAATGTCTCACTGTTCCACTATTGTCTGTGTGAGATATAGCTGCCCAATAACGTGTACCAATGTCTCACTGTTCCACTATTGTCTGTGTGAGATATAGCTGCCCAATAACGTGTACCAATGTCTCACTGTTCCACTATTGTCTGTGTGAGATATAGCTGCCCAATAACATGTCCCAATGTCTCACTGTTCCACTATTGTCTGTGTGAGATATAGCTGCCCAATAACATGTCCCAATGTCTCACTGTTCCACTGTTGTCTGTGTGTGATATAGCTGCCCAATAACGTGTACCAATGTCTCACTGGTCCACTATTGTCTGTGTGTGATATAGCTGCCCAATAACGTGTACCAATGTCTCACTGGTCCACTATTGTCTGTGTGTGATATAGCTGCCCAATAACGTGTAACAATGTCTCATTGGTCCACTGTTGTCTGTGTGTGATATAGCTGCCCAATAACGTGTACCAATGTCTCACTGTTCCACTATTGTCTGTGTGTGATATAGCTGCCCAATAACGTGTAACAATGTCTCACTGGTCCACTATTGCCTGTGTGTGATATAGCTGCCCAATAACGTGTACCAATGTCTCACTGGTCCACTATTGTCTGTGTGTGATATAGCTGCCCAATAACGTGTAACAATGTCTCACTGTTCCACTATTGTCTGTGTGAGATATAGCTGCCCAATAACGTGTACCAATGTCTCACTGTTCCACTATTGTCTGTGTGAGATATAGCTGCCCAATAACGTGTACCAATGTCTCACTGTTCCACTATTGTCTGTGTGAGATATAGCTGCCCAATAACATGTCCCAATGTCTCACTGTTCCACTGTTGTCTGTGTGAGATATAGCTGCCCAATAACATGTCCCAATGTCTCACTGTTCCACTATTGTCTGTGTGAGATATAGCTGCCCAATAACATGTCCCAATGTCTCACTGTTCCACTGTTGTCTGTGTGTGATATAGCTGCCCAATAACGTGTACCAATGTCTCACTGGTCCACTATTGTCTGTGTGTGATATAGCTGCCCAATAACATGTCCCAATGTCTCACTGTTCCACTGTTGTCTGTGTGTGATATAGCTGCCCAATAACGTGTACCAATGTCTCACTGTTCCACTATTGTCTGTGTGAGATATAGCTGCCCAATAACATGTCCCAATGTCTCACTGTTCCACTGTTGTCTGTGTGTGATATAGCTGCCCAATAACGTGTACCAATGTCTCACTGGTCCACTATTGTCTGTGTGTGATATAGCTGCCCAATAACGTGTACCAATGTCTCACTGGTCCACTATTGTCTGTGTGTGATATAGCTGCCCAATAACGTGTACCAATGTCTCATTGGTCCACTGTTGTCTGTGTGTGATATAGCTGCCCAATAACGTGTACCAATGTCTCACTGTTCCACTATTGTCTGTGTGTGATATAGCTGCCCAATAACGTGTAACAATGTCTCACTGGTCCACTATTGCCTGTGTGTGATATAGCTGCCCAATAACGTGTACCAATGTCTCACTGGTCCACTATTGTCTGTGTGTGATATAGCTGCCCAATAACGTGTACCAATGTCTCACTGGTCCTCTATTGTCTGTGTGTGATATAGCTGCCCAATAACGTGTACCAATGTCTCACTGGTCCTCTATTGTCTGTGTGTGATATAGCTGCCCAATAACATGTACCAATGTCTCACTGGTCCACTATTGTCTGTGTGTGATATAGCTGCCCAATAACGTGTACCAATGTCTCACTGGTCCGCTATTGTCTGTGTGTGATATAGCTGCCCAATAACATGTACCAATGTCTCACTGGTCCACTATTGTCTGTGTGTGATATAGCTGCCCAATAACGTGTACCAATGTCTCACTGGTCCACTATTGTCTGTGTGTGATATAGCTGCCCAATAACATGTCCCAATGTCTCACTGGTCCTCTATTGTCTGTGTGTGATATAGCTGCCCAATAACGTATACCAATGTCTCACTGGTCCACTATTGTCTGTGTGTGATATAGCTGCCCAATAACGTGTACCAATGTCTTACTGTTCCACTATTGTCTGTGTGTGATATAGCTGCACAATAACGTGTAACAATGTCTCACTGGTCCACTATTTTCTTTGTGTGATATAGCTGCTCAATAACATGTACCCCGTCCTCACTGGTCCGCTATTGTCTCTGTGTGACATAGCTGCCCAATAACGTGTACCAATGTCTCACTGGTCCACTATTGTCTGTGTGTGATATAGCTGCTCAATAACCTGTACCAATGTCTCATTGGTCCACTATTGTCTGTGTGTGATATAGCTGCCCAATAACGTGTACCAATGTCTCACTGGTCCACTCGTAGGGGGGTCGTTAAGGGGTTATCCTCCCTATGGGAGGCGCCCTTGACTGCTACCATTCCGGGATTTACTCCCACGCTGGTATAGGGATGGGTTCTAATAAAAGATGGTGGGCAGACTGTGGAAAAGGGTTGTAGGGACAGAAATAAGTGGGTGCGTTTTATTTTTTTTTTTATTTTTTTTTTATTTTTTTTTTTATTTTTTTTTATTTTATTTTTTTTGTTTTTTTTTTTTTTTTTGTCTTGAGTCAGTTGTCTTTGTTAGTCTATTTCTGGGAAAGAAGAAGTCTTGGTCTCTTGTAAGTTTCTCCAGGGTCAATGTCGTACTCTCCAAGGCCGCGGATAAGATGGTTAAAGCTGGTAGGAAGGCCGGCGTAAAATGTAGTTGAAAGTTGTGTGATGTATTCTGTGAGTTTTGGGATGGAGAGGTCCTTGTGGATGTTGTCGTTCGGGACGTACCAGTCCGCGCCGACAGAAGTTCTCAGATAACGGTTTTGCAGCACCTGTAGCTGATGTAGGGTTGTTTTTGCCGCTGCACCCCAGACCTGGCAGGCATAGGTTAAGGCGGGCCGGATTACCTGCTTGTAAATGAGGAGTTTGTTCCTCAAGGACATTGGTGATTTGCAGTTGTAGAGGGGGTATAACATGGACATTCTTCTGCTGATCTTGGATGCGAGGGAGGAGACATGCGCTTTCCACGTTAAGCGCATATCCAGTAGAACTCCTAGATAGTTTGCTTCCGTGGACCAGGGCACTGTTCCATCTGCGAGGCGAAGATCTTCAACGTCTTGCAGGTGGCGTCGAGTAAATGTTATTGCTTTAGATTTAGTGGGGTTTATCTGTAGTCTCCATGTAGCAAACCAGACTGTGAGCATGTTGGCATATCGCTGGAGTTTTTGTACTGCGTTGTTATGGCGAGTAGAGTAGGTGGTGATTGCTGTATCATCGGCGAAAAGATACAGGTGGCAGCCCGGGAGAGAAGGAAGAGTATTTATATAGATTAAAAAGAGCAAGGGGCCCAGGACACTGCCCTGGGGGACTCCTGCGTGGATGGAAAAAGTAGGGGATAGAATGCTGTCTTTGGTAACGACAAAAGTTCGGTTGGTCAGGAAACTGTGAATGAGATGGATCAGATAGGAAGGGGTGCCATAAGCGATAAGCCGATGAAGATGGCCACCGTGCCACACGGAATCAAAAGCACGGGAAATGTCTAAAAAAAGAGCTGTTACATAGTGCCGGTTGTTGAAGCCAGTGATCACTTGGTCCACGAGGCGAAGGAGCTGGTGGGTGGTTGAATGCTGCTGCCTGAAGCCAAACTGCTCGGGGCGGAGGATGTTATGGCGGTCTAGTGTGCTCTGGAGGCGCTTTTGTAGGACTTTTTCAAATAGCTTACTTATCGCAGGCAACAGGCTGATGGGGCGATAGTTTTTCGGGTCTTTAGGATCTTTACCCGGTTTGGGCAGCGTAATGATGTGTGCATGCTTCCATGAAGCCGGGAAATGTGCGAAGCGGAGTAAGCTATTGAAGAGTTCAACTAGTACAGCCAGCCAGGTATCAGGAAGCGCCTTAAATGCTGCATATGGGAGGGTGTCATTTCCCGCAGCTTTGTAGGGCCTGACAAAGGCGATAAGATGTCTTAGTTCTTCTGTTGTGGTAAGGCAGATGTCATCGTGAGTAATAGGTTTGTCTAAGTAGTGGCGCACTGTTGTCTCAACTTCCTCAGCAAGCTCAACGTCAAGTGGTGCCGCTGGGTGAAATGTAGAGGCTAGGTGTTCAGCCAAAAGATTCACCTTCTCTCTCACGGACTGAGCAAGTCGGCGGCCGTCTGTTAGAGGAGGGTCTGAAGTAGGGATTCTAAGAATGGCTTTTGACATCCTCCAGAGGGAAGAGGCTGCCGTGTCCAGTGTGCCCAGACGACGTTCCCATTCCTCGTTGCAGTGATCGTGTAGTTCCATTCTGAGGATGGCCTGGAGGCGGTGCCACTCACGTTTGTCGATTGGGCTGCGCGTTTGTTGGAATTTTCGTCGAGCTCTGTTCTTATCTGAGATAAGGCGGCGAAGTTCTCGAGGTAGAGGTTTTTGTGGGGTGGAACATTTACGCCGAGGTGGGGTAGCCTCCGTCATGGCATTAACCATAGTGGTGGTGAGGGTGGATGCAAGATGGTCTGCATCGGTAGAGTTCTGGCATGGTAAGAAGATGGGTTTTTGTGCGGCCAGTATCGCGGTGTATTTGCCCCAGTCAGTCTTGCGGGGATTTAGGAGTTTAGCAGGAACTGTGTGTGAAGGGCGGTCTCGGAAGAGCAGAATGACGGGGTAGTGGTCAGATGATAGTTCAGGGAGGGAGAAGAGGTGGGGATGGTGGCGGATATTTTGAAGTAGAGCAATATCAAGCCAGTCAGGTGGGCGACGGTCACCATAATGAATTGTTGGAGATGCTGGAGCAAGCGCAACAAGGCCTCTGCTCTCAAGATAAGTTTCCAAGATCCTTCCTCTATGGTTTAGTATTGTAGAGTTCCATAAAGGGCTTTTTGCGTTAAAGTCGCCCAGGGCTATTGTGGTTGCGCCAGGTAGGAAGACAGCATCCAGGTCTGGTGTATAGATACGTCTTTTGGGCGGAATGTAAATAGAATATAAATTGAGTGGTCCTCTAGTAGTGGGCACTTGTATTCCGGTGCCTTCCAATCCCTCCGTGGGTGGAAGGTGTAGACGATGGTGCAGGATGTTTCTGCTAATGTATATGGCTGTACCGCCAAACCCGTCTTCGCGGTCGCTCCTGTGGCATAGCATGCCAGGTATCGTGGCTTTTTGGTGAGGAGATAGGTGAGTCTCCTGAACCATAAGAATGGTAATTTTGTTGACAGCAAGAAAGTTTTTCAGTTCTGTCAGTCTTCCACGTATACCGTTGGCATTCCAAGTGCAGATCCTTAAACAGTGAACGTTGGGGAATGAGTTATGTCTGCCTGCCATACTGGGACATGAAGTTGTAGACTGTGTATACCAATACAGTTTCTGCTGCTATTGTAGCCGGCCGCTGAGTAAGGGCCTCAGCAAGGATGGTGGCGAATCTCGCTTGTAGATGTAGGGGAATCTGGGCCATTAAGGTAAGAAATCCTTCATCAGGGATGAGCGCATTTGGTTGAGTAGTTTGCAGTGACGGTGGGTGCGTTAACAGGCGCTTTTGTGCAGATTCGCGTGGTGGAAGTGGCATGGATTGACCGGCCGCGAAGGGTGTTTCGTGGTGTGTCCTGGTAGTAACTGCAGGTAGGGTGGCAGCTTTGGAGGAGTGGGGAAAAGAAGGCTGTTGAGGAGCAGATTTAGAAGCCGGTAAGGTTGTCGGGTGTGTTTCCTGTGGAATGGGAGCTGCAGGTGATGGCGTGGGCCTCAAAGAGGGAGCAGATTCAGACGTGAGGGCTGCAGAATAGGTCGAGTATTGCACACGTTCTAGAGGTCCTAGCCCTGGGAAGCGGGCGCCTCTAAAGGCTTCTCTGGGGAGACCCATAGGGTTTCCACTTCGCGGTGCAGCGTCGAAGCGGGTGCGTTGTCCATTTTTATTCAAATGCATTTCTATTCGAGCCTCTTGCCATACTGGGCATTTTGCATAACGGCAGGAGTGATTTCCCCCGCAGTTGTAGCATGTGGGTTTGGAGCCCTGGACATCAGGCAGTGGGCAGTCTGTACGTTTGTGGCCTTTCTCTCCACAATAGGAGCATACTGTTTGTAGGCGACAACCTGCGGCGCTGTGTTGAAATTGCTGGCAATTTGTGCACTGCAAGGGTTTTGCCGGCGGACGATAGGGTTCAACTCGTATGAGGGCGTTGAACATCTTTGTTTCTTTGTAGATATTCTGGGCGTGATCTTCTTTTTTGAGGGCTACACGAAAGTGTGGCAGAAGTTGCGGTGGTTGGCTCCTATTTGAGCGGAGTTGTCCTACACGCTCGACTGGGTAACCTAACTCTTTGAGATGCGTGGTGACATCATTCTCCGTAATGTACATTGGGAGATCTTTAAGAGTCACGTATAGTAGTTTCTCATCGGGCAGTAATGTTGTCAGAAACTGCACCGAGGCGTCGCTCAGCACTTTACGGATGGTGCGGTGATCATCCGGAGTGCTGGGCATGAGTGCAATAGTCCCACTCATATTACGGACTGTGTAAGTTACGTCCGGGTGCGAGGTGTTTAGTTGAGTTGTAATCTCACGTGCCTTTGCTGGGTCCCGGAGGAAGATTGGAGTGATCCTCTGTGACCTTTGAGGAGCCGTAGCAGGTGGAGGATTCTCTTGAATAGGATCTGAGGTATCCATGTGGGGTGCAGTGTCTTCAGGAGCCTGTGACGTATTTACGTTTGGGCTATCATTGGCCAAAGGTTGGAATCTATTGGCAGAATGCAGTGGTATTGAAGAGGGTTGTAAATTCCTCTTTCTTTTTGTTGTAACGGTTTGCCACTCTTGGTCTTGTGGACTTGCCTTATCGTGCAATTCTAGATAAGTGTTGATGGCTTCAATCCTTAAACGGTGTGCGTACTGTGTCTTGAAAAGAGTGGTTTTATCTTCATCAGAAATGGTGTTGTTTGGTAAAATTTGCAAAAGATGTTGGTCAGCTTGTGTAATGAAGCTAACTCTGGCTTTCTTCTCATTTAGTAGTACAGCATGTACTCCAGGCGATAATGGTATAGACGGGTCGACTATGAGTGCCTTGTCCAGATATAGTTGGAAGTTTCCTCCCTCCAAATAATACAGGGAAGGGTTTTTAGCAGGTGATGCGATTGAAGGCTCGCGATTGCTGGTTGAGGGTGTAATTCCATGGTTAGGTGCAGTGGTAACAGTAACTGGAGTAGAAGTAGTCGTATCCATGTCAAAATGCTAGGTCACAAGTCAGGCGAGCGCTGGTTGGCGCAGGTTACAGAGGGCCAGGACCCGAGGGCGCCTTCCCAGTTAAAGAACTGGTGGCTAAGGCCGTGTTACCTTACCCGCCGGTAACGTAAGTCAAGTGTGCTAAAATAGCACAGAACTAGTACAAAGTCTGGTGTTAACAGCTGAAGTTGGTGCCGAAGATATTGCACCAATGAAATGCACTAATGCAACAGCCAATCACTTGGCTGCGGCGAACTTGTAGATCTCAGCAATCTCCAATCAGAAGTGAAGTCGAAAACTGAATTCTTGAAGTGTTTGCTGCTTGGCTTGCTGCTTGTCACTGGTCCACTATTGTTTGTGTGTGATATACCTGCCCAATAACGTGTACCAATGTCTCACTGGTCCGCTACTCTCTGTGTGTGATATAGCTCCCCAATAACGTGTACCAATGTCTCACTGGTCCACTATTGTCTGCGTGTGATATAGCTGCCCAATAACGTGTAGCAATGTCTCACTGGTCCACTATTGTCTGTGTGTGACATAGCTGCCCAATAACGTGTACCAATTTCTCACTGGTTCACTATTGTCTGTGTGTGATATAGCTGCACAATAACATGTATCAATGACTCACTGGACCACCATTGTCTGTGTGTGATATAGCTGCCCAATAACGTGTACCAATGTCTCACTGGTCTACTATTGTCTGTGTGTGATATAGCTGCCCAATAACGTGTAGCAATGTCTCACTGGTCCACTATTGTCTGTGTGTGATATAGCTGCTCAATAACGTGTACCAATGTCTCACTGGTCCGCTATTGTCTGTGTGTGATATAGCTGCCCAATAACATGTACCAATGTCTCACTGGTCCACTATTGTCTGTGTGTGATATAGCTGCTCAATAACGTGCACCAATGTCTCACTGGTCCTCTATTGTCTGTGTGTGATATAGCTGCCCAATAACATGTACCAATGTCTCACTGGTCCACTATTGTCTGTGTGTGATATAGCTGCTCAATAACGTGTACCAATGTCTCACTGGTCCGCTATTGTCTGTGTGTGATATAGCTGCCCAATACCGTGCACCAATGTCTCACTGGTCCTCTATTGTCTGTGTGTGATATAGCTGCCCAATAACATGTACCAATGTCTCACTGGTCCACTATTGTCTGTGTGTGATATAGCTGCCCAATACCGTGCACCAATGTCTCACTGGTCCACTATTGTCTGTGTGTGATATAGCTGCTCAATAACGTGTACCAATGTCTCACTGGTCCGCTATTGTCTGTGTGTGATATAGCTGCCCAATACCGTGCACCAATGTCTCACTGGT
The DNA here is from genome assembly GCA_030765045.1 of Tenodera sinensis. Taxonomy (NCBI): domain Eukaryota; kingdom Metazoa; phylum Arthropoda; class Insecta; order Mantodea; family Mantidae; genus Tenodera; species Tenodera sinensis. The sequence continues at coordinate 96,766 of JAUKNM010000020.1, forward strand.
CCTCTATTGTCTGTGTGTGATATAGCTGCCCAATAACATGTACCAATGTCTCACTGGTCCACTATTGTCTGTGTGTGATATAGCTGCCCAATAACGTGTACCAATGTCTCACTGGTCCACTATTGTCTGTGTGTGATATAGCTGCCCAATAACGTGTACCAATGTCTCACTTGTCCACTATTGTCTGTGTGTGATATAGCTGCTCAATAACGTGTACCAATGTCTCACTGGTCCACTATTGTCTGTGTGTGATATAGCTGCCCAATAACGTGTACCAATGTCTCACTGGTCCACTGTTGTCTTTGTGTGATATAGCTGCCCGATAACATGTACCAATGTCTCACTTGTCCGATACTCTCTGTGTTTGATACTGCTGCCCAATAACGTGTACCAATGTCTCACTGGTCCACTATTGTCTTTGTGTGATATAGCTGCTCAGTAACATGTACCAATGTCTCACTGGTCCACTATTGTCTGTGTGTGATATAGCTGCTCAGTAACATGTACCAATGTCTCACTGGTCCACTATTGTCTGTGTGTGATATAGCTGCTCAGTAACATGTACCAATGTCTCACTGGTCCACTATTGTCTGTGTGTGATATAGCTGCTCAATAACGTGTACCAATGTCTCACTGGTCCACTATTGTCTGTGTGTGATATAGCTGCCCAATAACGTGTACCAATGTCTCACTGGTCCACTGTTGTCTTTGTGTGATATAGCTGCCCGATAACATGTACCAATGTCTCACTTGTCCGATACTCTCTGTGTTTGATACTGCTGCCCAATAACGTGTACCAATGTCTCACTGGTCCACTATTGTCTTTGTGTGATATAGCTGCTCAGTAACATGTACCAATGTCTCACTGGTCCACTATTGTCTGTGTGTGATATAGCTGCTCAGTAACATGTACCAATGTCTCACTGGTCCACTATTGTCTGTGTGTGATATAGCTGCTCAGTAACATGTACCAATGTCTCACTGGTCCACTATTGTCTGTGTGTGATATAGCTGCTCAATAACGTGTACCAATGTCTCACTGGACCGCTATTGTCTGTCTGTGATATAGCTGCCCAATACCATGTACCAAGGTCTCACTGGTCCACTATTGTCTTTGTGTGATATAGCTGCCCAATAACGTGTACCAATGTCTCACTGGTCCACTATTGTCTGTGTGTGATATAGCTGCACAATAACGTGTATCAATGACTCACTGGTCTACTATTGTCTGTGTGTGATATAGCTGCACAATAACATGTATCAATGACTCACTGGTCTACTATTGTCTGTGTGTGATATAGCTGCCCAATAACGTGTATCAATGACTCACTGGTCTACTATTGTCTGTGTGTGATATAGCTGCACAATAACATGTATCAATGACTCACTGGTCTACTATTGTCTGTGTGTGATATAGCTGCACAATAACGTGTATCAATGACTCACTGGTCCACTATTGTCTGTGTGTGATATAGCTGCACAATAACATGTATCAATGACTCACTGGTCTACTATTGTCTGTGTGTGATATAGCTGCCCAATAACGTGTACCAATGTCTCACTGGTCTACTATTGTCTGTGTGTGATATAGCTGCCCAATAACATGTACCAATGTCTCACTGGTCTACTATTGTCTGTGTGTGATATAGCTGCACAATAACGTGTACCAATGTCTCACTGGTCCACTATTGTCTGTGTGTGATATAGCTGCCCAAAAAACATGTACCAATGTCTCACTGGTCCACTATTGTCTGTGTGTGATATAGCTGCCCAATAACATGTACCAATGTCTCACTGGTCCTCTATTGTCTGTGTGTGATATAGCTGCCCAATAACATGTACCAATGTCTCACTGGTCCACTATTGTCTGTGTGTGATATAGCTGCCCAAAAAACATGTACCAATGTCTCATTGGTCCGCTATTGTCTGTGTGTGATATAGCTGCCCAAAAAACATGTACCAATGTCTCACTGGTCCACTATTGTCTGTGTGTGATATAGCTGCCCAATAACGTGTACCAATGTCTCACTGGTCCGCTATTGTCTGTGTGTGATATAGCTGCCCAATAACGTGTACCAATGTCTCATTGGTCCACTATTGTCTGTGTGTGATATAGCTGCTCAGTAACATGTACCAATGTCTCACTGGTCCACTATTGTCTGTGTGTGATATAGCTGCCCAATAACGTGTACCAATGTCTCACTGGTCCACTATTGTCTGTGTGTGATATAGCTGCTCAGTAACATGTACCAATGTCTCACTGGTCCACTATTGTCTGTGTGTGATATAGCTGCCCAATAACGTGTACCAATGTCTCATTGGTCCGCTATTGTCTGTGTGTGATATAGCTGCCCAAAAAACATGTACCAATGTCTCACTGGTCCACTATTGTCTGTGTGTGATATAGCTGCCCAATAACGTGTACCAATGTCTCACTGGTCCACTATTGTCTGTGTGTGATATAGCTGCCCAATAACGTGTACCAATGTCTCACTGGTCCACTATTGTCTGTGTGTGATATAGCTGCACAATAACATGTACCAATGTCTCACTGGTCCACTATTGTCTGTGTGTGATATAGCTGCCCAATAACGTGTACCAATGTCTCATTGGTCCACTATTGTCTGTGTGTGATATAGCTGCCCAATAACATGTACCAATGTCTCACTGGTCCACTATTGTCTGTGTGTGATATAGCTGCCCAATAACATGTACCAATGTCTCACTGGTCCACTATTGTCTGTGTGTGATATAGCTGCCCAAAAAACATGTACCAATGTCTCATTGGTCCGCTATTGTCTGTGTGTGATATAGCTGCCCAAAAAACATGTACCAATGTCTCACTGGTCCACTATTGTCTGTGTGTGATATAGCTGCCCAAAAAACATGTACCAATGTCTCATTGGTCCGCTATTGTCTGTGTGTGATATAGCTGCCCAATAACATGTACCAATGTCTCACTGGTCCACTATTGTCTGTGTGTGATATAGCTGCCCAAAAAACATGTACCAATGTCTCACTGGTCCGCTATTGTCTGTGTGTGATATAGCTGCCCAAAAAACATGTACCAATGTCTCATTGGTCCACTATTGTCTGTGTGTGATATAGCTGCACAATAACGCGTACCAATGTCTCATTGGTCCAATATTGTCTGTGTGTGATATAGCTGCACAATAACGTGTACCAATGTCTCACTGGTCCACTATTGTCTGTGTGTGATATAGCTGCCCAAAAACCATGTACCAATGTCTCACTGGTCCACTATTGTCTGTCTGTGATATAGCTGCCCAAAAAACATGTACCAATGTCTCATTGGTCCACTATTGTCTGTGTGTGATATAGCTGCACAATAACGCGTACCAATGTCTCATTGGTCCAATATTGTCTGTGTGTGATATAGCTGCACAATAACGTGTACCAATGTCTCACTGGTCCACTATTGTCTGTCTGTGATATAGCTGCCCAAAAAACATGTACCAATGTCTCATTGGTCCACTATTGTCTGTGTGTGATATAGCTGCACAATAACGTGTACCAATGTCTCATTGGTCCAATATTGTCTGTGTGTGATATAGCTGCCCAATAACGTGTACCAATGTCTCACTGGTCCACTATTGTCTGTGTGTGATATAGCTGCACAATAACGTGTACCAATGTCTCACTGGTCCACTATTGTCAATGTGTGATATAGCTGCACAATAACGTGTACCAATGTCTCACTGGTCCACTATTGTCCCTGTGTGATATAGCTGCACAATAACGTGTACCAATGTCTCACTGGTCCACTATTGTCTGTGTGTGATATAGCTGCCCAATAACGTGTACCAATGCCTCACTGGTCCACTATTGTCTGTGTCTGAGATATAGCTGCACAATAACGTATACCAATGTCTCACTGGTCCACTATTGTCTGTGTGATATAGCTGCGCAATAACGTGTACCAATGTCTCACTGGTCCACTATTGTCTGTGTGAGATATAGCTGCACAATAACATGTACCAATGTCTCACTGGTCCACTATTGTCTGTGTGTGATATAGCTGCACAATAACGTGTAACAATGTCTCACTGGTCCACTATTGTCTGTGTGTGATATAGCTGCGCAATAACGTGTACCAATGTCTCACTGGTCCACTATTGTCTTTGTGTGATATAGCTGCCCAATAACGTGTACCAATGTCTCACTGGTCCACTATTGTCTGTGTGTGATATAGCTGCACAATAACGTGTAACAATGTCTCACTGGTCCACTATTGTCTGTGTGTGATATAGCTGCCCAATAACGTGTACCAATGCCTCACTGGTCCGCTATTGTCTGTGTGTGATATAGCTGCCCAATAACGTGTACCAATGCCTCACTGGTCCGCTATTGTCTGTGTGTGATATAGCTGCCCAATAACGTGTACCAATGCCTCACTGGTCCACTATTGTCTTTGTGTGATATAGCTGCTCAATAACGTGTACCAATGTCTCACTGGTCCACTATTGTCTGTGTGAGATATAGCTGCACAATAACATGTACCAATGTCTCACTGGTCCACTATTGTCTGTGTGTGATATAGCTGCACAATAACATGTACCAATGTCTCACTGGTCCACTATTGTCTGTGTGTGATATAGCTGCCCAATAACATGTACCAATGTCTCACTGGTCCACTATTGTCTGTGTGTGATATAGCTGCACAATAACGTATACCAATGTCTCACTGGTCCACTATTGTCTGTGTGATATAGCTGCCCAATAACATGTACCAATGCCTCACTGGTCCACTATTGTCTGTGTGTGATATAGCTGCACAATAACGTATACCAATGTCTCACTGGTCCACTATTGTCTGTGTGATATAGCTGCGCAATAACGTGTACCAATGTCTCACTGGTCTACTACTGTTGGTGTGCGATTTAGCTGCATAATAACGTGTACCAATGTCTCACTGGTCCACTATTGTCTGTGTGATGTAGCTGCGCAATAACGTGTACCAATGTCTCACTGGTCTACTACTGTTGGTGTGCGATTTAGCTGCATAATAACGTGTACCAATGTCTCACTGGTCCACTATTGTCTGTGTGATGTAGCTGCGCAATAACGTGTACCAATGTCTCACTGGTCTACTACTGTTGGTGTGCGATTTAGCTGCATAATAACGTGTACCAATGTCTCACTGGTACGCTATTGTCTGTGTGATGTAGCTGCGCAATAACGTGTACCAATGTCTCACTGGTCCACTATTGTCTGTGTGATGTAGCTGCGCAATAACGTGTACCAATGTCTCACTGGTCTACTACTGTTGGTGTGCGATTTAGCTGCATAATAACGTGTACCAATGTCTCACTGGTCCACTATTGTCTGTGTGTGATATAGCTGCCCAATAACGTGTAACAATGTCTCACTGGTCCACTGTTGTCTGTGTGTGATATAGCTGCCCAATAACGTGTAGCAATGTCTCACTGGTCCACTATTGTCTGTGTGTGATATAGCTGCCCAATAACGTGTACCAATGTCTCACTGGTCCACTGTTGTCTGTGTGTGATATAGCTGCCCAATAACATGTACCAATGTCTCACTGGTCCACTACTCTCTGTGTGTGATATAGCTGCCCAATAACGTTTCCCAATGTCTCACTGGTCGACTATTGTCTGTGTGTGATATAGCTGCCCAATAACGTTTCCCAATGTCTCACTGGTCCACTATTGTCTGTGTGTGATATAGCTGACCAATAACGTGTACCAATGTCTCACTGGTCCACTATTGTCTGTGTGTGATATAGCTGCCCAATAACGTGTAGCAATGTCTCACTGGTCCACTATTGTCTGTCTGTGATATAGCTGCACAATAACGTGTACCAATTCCTCACTGGACCGCTATTGTCTGTCTGTGATATAGCTGCACAATAACGTGTACCAACTTCTCACTCGTCCACTATTGTCTGTGTGTGATATAGCTGCCCAATAACGTGTACCAATTCCTCACTGGACCGCTATTGTCTGTCTGTGATATAGCTGCCCAATACCATGTACCAAGGTCTCACTGGTCCACTATTGTCTGTGTCTGATATAGCTGCACAATAACGTGTACCAATGTCTCATTGGTCCAATATTGTCTGTCTGTGATATAGCTGCACAATAACGTGTACCAATGTCTCACTGGTCCACTATTGTCAATGTGTGATATAGCTGCAAAATAACGTGTACCAATGTCTCACTGGTCTACTATTGTCTGTGTGTGATATAGCTGCCCAATAACATGTACCAATGTCTCACTGGTCCACTATTGTCTGTGTGTGATATAGCTGCCCAATAACGTGTACCAATGTCTCACTGGTCTACTATTGTCTGTGTGTGATATAGCTGCACAATAACATGTACCAATGTCTCACTGGTCCACTATTGTCTGTGTGTGATATAGCTGCCCAATAACGTGTACCAATGTCTCACTGGTCCACTATTGTCTGTGTGTGATATAGCTGCACAATAACATGTACCAATGTCTCACTGGTCCACTATTGTCTGTGTGTGATATAGCTGCCCAATAACATGTACCAATGTCTCACTGGTCTACTATTGTCTGTGTGTGATATAGCTGCACAATAACATGTACCAATGTCTCAGTGGTCCACTATTGTCTGTGTGTGATATAGCTGCCCAATAACATGTACCAATGTCTCACTGGTCCACTATTGTCTGTGTGTGATATAGCTGCACAATAACATGTACCAATGTCTCAGTGGTCCACTATTGTCTGTGTGTGATATAGCTGCTCAATAACGTGTACCAATGTCTCAGTGGTCCACTATTGTCTGTGTGTGATATAGCTGCTCAATAACGTGTACCAATGTCTCACTGGTCCGCTGTTGTCTGTGTGTGATGTAGCTGCCCAATAACGTGTACCAATGTCTCACTGGTCCACTATTGTCTGCGTGTGATATAGCTGCCCAATAACGTGTAGCAATGTCTCACTGGTCCACTATTGTCTGCGTGTGATATAGCTGCCCAATAACGTGTAGCAATGTCTCACTGGTCCACTATTGTCTGTGTGTGATATAGCTGCCCAATAACGTCCACCAATGTCTCACTGGTCCACTATTGTCTGTGTGTGATATAGCTGCCCAATAACGTGTAGCAATGTCTCACTGGTCCACTATTGTCTGTGTGTGATATAGCTGCCCAATAACGTGTAGCAATGTCTCACTGGTCCACTATTGTCTGTGTGTGATATAGCTGCTCAATAACATGTACCAATGTCTCACTGGTCGACTATTGTCTGTGTGTGATATAGCTGCCCAATAACGTGTACCAATTTCTCACTGGTCCACTATTGTCTGTGTGTGATATAGCTGCTCAATAACATGTACCAATGTCTCACTGGTCGACTATTGTCTGTGTGTGATATAGCTGCCCAATAACGTGTACCAATGTCTCACTGGTCTACTATTGTCTGTGTGTGATATAGCTGCCCAATAACATGTACCAATGTCTCACTGGTCCACTATTGTCTGTGTGTGATATAGCTGCCCAATAACGTGTACCAATGTCTCACTGGTCTACTATTGTCTGTGTGTGATATAGCTGCACAATAACATGTACCAATGTCTCACTGGTCCACTATTGTCTGTGTGTGATATAGCTGCCCAATAACGTGTACCAATGTCTCACTGGTCCACTATTGTCTGTGTGTGATATAGCTGCCCAATAACGTGTAGCAATGTCTCACTGGTCCACTATTGTCTGTGTGTGATATAGCTGCCCAATAACATGTACCAATGTCTCACTGGTCCACTATTGTCTGTGTGTGATATAGCTGCCCAATAACGTGTACCAATGTCTCACTGGTCCACTATTGTCTGTGTGTGATATAGCTGCCCAATAACGTGTAGCAATGTCTCACTGGTCCACTATTGTCTGTGTGTGATATAGCTGCACAATAACATGTACCAATGTCTCACTGGTCCACTATTGTCTGTGTGTGATATAGCTGCACAATAACGTGTACCAATGTCTCACTGGTCTACTATTGTCTGTGTGTGATATAGCTGCACAATAACATGTACCAATGTCTCAGTGGTCCACTATTGTCTGTGTGTGATATAGCTGCACAATAACATGTACCAATGTCTCAGTGGTCCACTATTGTCTGTGTGTGATATAGCTGCTCAATAACGTGTACCAATGTCTCAGTGGTCCACTATTGTCTGTGTGTGATATAGCTGCTCAATAACGTGTACCAATGTCTCACTGGTCCGCTGTTGTCTGTGTGTGATGTAGCTGCCCAATAACGTGTACCAATGTCTCACTGGTCCACTATTGTCTGCGTGTGATATAGCTGCCCAATAACGTGTAGCAATGTCTCACTGGTCCACTATTGTCTGCGTGTGATATAGCTGCCCAATAACGTGTAGCAATGTCTCACTGGTCCACTATTGTCTGTGTGTGATATAGCTGCCCAATAACGTCCACCAATGTCTCACTGGTCCACTATTGTCTGTGTGTGATATAGCTGCCCAATAACGTGTAGCAATGTCTCACTGGTCCACTATTGTCTGTGTGTGATATAGCTGCCCAATAACGTGTAGCAATGTCTCACTGGTCCACTATTGTCTGTGTGTGATATAGCTGCTCAATAACATGTACCAATGTCTCACTGGTCCACTATTGTCTGTGTGTGATATAGCTGCCCAATAACATGTACCAATGTCTCACTGGTCCACTATTGTCTGTGTGTGATATAGCTGCACAATAACGTGTACCAATGTCTCACTGGTCCACTATTGTCTGTGTGTGATATAGCTGCTCAATAACATGTACCAATGTCTCACTGGTCCACTATTGTCTGTGTGTGATATAGCTGCCCAATAACATGTACCAATGTCTCACTGGTCCACTATTGTCTGTGTGTGATATAGCTGCACAATAACGTGTACCAATGTCTCATTGGTCCACTATTGTCTGTGTGTGATATAGCTGCACAATAACGTGTACCAATGTCTCACTGGTCCACTATTGTCTGTGTGTGATATAGCTGCACAATAACGTGTACCAATGTCTCACTGGTCCACTATTGTCTGTGTGTGATATAGCTGCACAATAACGTGTACCAATGTCTCACTGGTCCACTATTGTCTGTGTGTGATATAGCTGCACAATAACGTGTACCAATGTCTCACTGGTCCACTATTGTCTGTGTGTGATATAGCTGCACAATAACGTGTACCAATGTCTCATTGGTCCACTATTGTCTGTGTGTGATATAGCTGCACAATAACGTGTACCAATGTCTCACTGGTCCACTATTGTCTGTGTGTGATATAGCTGCACAATAACGTGTACCAATGTCTCACTGGTCCACTATTGTCTGTGTGTGATATAGCTGCACAATAACGTGTACCAATGTCTCATTGGTCTACTATTGTCTGTGTGTGATATAGCTGCACAATAACGTGTACCAATGTCTCACTGGTCCACTATTGTCTGTGTGTGATATAGCTGCACAATAACGTGTACCAATGTCTCATTGGTCTACTATTGTCTGTGTGTGATATAGCTGCACAATAACGTGTACCAATGTCTCACTGGTCCACTATTGTCTGTGTGTGATATAGCTGCACAATAACGTGTACCAATGTCTCACTGGTCCACTATTGTCTGTGTGTGATATAGCTGCCCAATAACGTGTACCAATTTCTCACTGGTCCACTATTGTCTGTGTGTGATATAGCTGCTCAATAACATGTACCAATGTCTCACTGGTCGACTATTGTCTGTGTGTGATATAGCTGCCCAATAACGTGTACCAATGTCTCACTGGTCCACTATTGTCTGTGTGTGATATAGCTGCTCAATAACGTGTAGCAATGTCTCACTGGTCCACTATTGTCTGTGTGTGATATAGCTGCTCAATAACGTGTAGCAATGTCTCACTGGTCCACTATTGTCTGTGTGTGATATAGCTGCCCAATAACGTGTACCAATGTCTCACTGGTCCACTATTGTCTGTGTGTGACATAGCTGCCCAATAACGTGTACCAATTTCTCACTGGTCCACTGTTGTCTTTGTGTGATATAGCTGCTCAATAACGTGTACCAATGTCTCACTGGTCCACTATTGTCTGCGTGTGATATAGCTGCCCAATAACGTGTACCAATGTCTCACTGGTCCACTGTTGTCTTTGTGTGATATAGCTGCTCAATAACGTGTAGCAATGTCTCACTGGTTCACTATTGTCTGCGTGTGATATAGCTGCCCAATAACGTGTACCAATGTCTCACTGGTCCACTGTTGTCTTTGTGTGATATAGCTGCCCAATAGCGTGTACCAATGTCTCACTGGTCCTCTATTGTCTGTGTATGATATAGCTGCACAATAACGTGTACAAATATCTCACGGTCCACTATTGTCTGTGTGTGATATAGCTGCCCAATAACGTGTACCAATATCTCACTGGTCCACTATTGTCTGTGTGTGATAAAGCTGCCCAATAACGTGTACCAATGTCTCACTGGTCCACTATTGTCTGTGTGTGATATAGCTGCCCAATAACGTGTACCAATATCTCACTGGTCCGCTGTTGTCTGTGTGTGATATAGCTGCCCAATAACGTGTACCAATGGCTCACTGGTCCACTATTGTCTGTGTGTGATATAGCTGCCCAATAACGTGTACCAATGGCTCACTGGTCCACTATTGTCTGTGTGTGATAAAGCTGCCCAATAACGTGTACCAATGGCTCACTGGTCCACTATTGCCTGTGTGTGATATAGCTGCCCAATAACGTGTACCAATGTCTCACTGGTCCGCTATTGTCTGTGTGTGATATAGCTGCCCAATACCATGTACCAATGTCTCACTGGTCAACTATTGTCTGTGTGTGATATAGCTGCCCAATAACGTGTACCAATGTCTCACTGGTCCGCTATTGTCTGTGTGTGATATAGCTGCCCAATACCATGTACCAATGTCTCACTGGTCAACTATTGTCTGTGTGTGATATAGCTGCCCAATACCGTGTACCAATGTCTCACTGGTCCGCTATTGTCTGTGTGTGATATAGCTGCCCAATACCATGTACCAATGTCTCACTGGTCCGCTATTGTCTGTGTGTGATGTAGCTGCCCAATAACGTGTACCAATGTCTCACTGGTCCACTATTGTCTGTGTGTGATATAGCTGCCCAATAACGTGTACCAATGTCTCACTGGTCCACTATTGTCTGTGTGTGATATAGCTGCCCAATACCGTGCACCAATGTCTCACTGGTCCTCTATTGTCTGTGTGTGATATAGCTGCCCAATAACGTGTACCAATATCTCACTGGTCCACTATTGTCTGTGTGTGATATAGCTGCCCAATAACATGTACCAATGTCTCACTGGTCTACTATTGTCTGTGTGTGATATAGCTGCCCAATACCATGTACCAATGTCTCACTGGTCAACTATTGTCTGTGTGTGATATAGCTGCCCAATAACGTGTACCAATGTCTCACTGGTCCGCTATTGTCTGTGTGTGATATAGCTGCCCAATACCATGTACCAATGTCTCACTGGTCAACTATTGTCTGTGTGTGATATAGCTGCCCAATACCGTGTACCAATGTCTCACTGGTCCGCTATTGTCTGTGTGTGATATAGCTGCCCAATACCATGTACCAATGTCTCACTGGTCCGCTATTGTCTGTGTGTGATATAGCTGCCCAATACCGTGCACCAATGTCTCACTGGTCCTCTATTGTCTGTGTGTGATATAGCTGCCCAATAACATGTACCAATGTCTCACTGGTCCACTATTGTCTGTGTGTGATATAGCTGCCCAATAACGTGTACCAATGTCTCACTGGTCCTCTATTGTCTGTGTGTGATATAGCTGCCCAATAACATGTACCAATGTCTCACTGGTCAACTATTGTCTGTGTGTGATATAGCTGCCCAATAACATGTACCAATGTCTCACTGGTCCACTACTGTCTGTGTGTGATATAGCTGCCCAATAACATGTACCAATGTCTCACTGGTCCACTATTGTCTGTGTGTGATATAGCTGCCCAATAACGTGTACCAATGTCTCACTGGTCCTCTATTGTCTGTGTGTGATATAGCTGCCCAATAACATGTACCAATGTCTCACTGGTCAACTATTGTCTGTGTGTGATATAGCTGCCCAATAACATGTACCAATGTCTCACTGGTCCACTACTGTCTGTGTGTGATATAGCTGCACAATAACATGTATCAATGACTCACTGGTCCACTATTGTCTGTGTGTGATATAGCTGCACAATAACGTGTACCAATGTCTCACTGGTCCACTACTGTCTGTGTGTGATATAGCTGCACAATAACATGTATCAATGACTCACTGGTCCACTATTGTCTGTGTGTGATATAGCTGCACAATAACGTGTACCAATGTCTCACTGGTCCACTATTGTCTGTGTGTGATATAGCTGCCCAATAACATGTACCAATGTCTCACTGGTCCGCTATTGTCTGTGTGTGATATAGCTGCCCAATACCGTGCACCAATGTCTCACTGGTCCTCTATTGTCTGTGTGTGATATAGCTGCTCAGTAACATGTACCCATGCCTCACTGGACCGCTATTGTCTGTCTGTGATATAGCTGCCCAATAACGTGTACCAATGTCTCACTGGTCCACTATTGTCTGTGTGTGATATAGCTGCACAATAACGTGTAACAATGTCTCACTGGTCCACTATTGTCTGTGTGTGATATAGCTGCCCAATAACGTGTACCAATGTCTCACTGGTCCACTATTGTCTGTGTGTGATATAGCTGCTCAGTAACATGTACCAATGTCTCACTGGTCCGCTATTGTCTGTGTGTGATATAGCTGCCCAATACCATGTACCAAGGTCTCACTGGTCCACTATTGTCTGTGTGTGATATAGCTGCCCAATAACATGTATCAATGTCTCACTGGTCTACTATTGTCTGTGTGTGATATAGCTGCCCAAAAAACATGTATCAATGTCTCACTGGTCTACTATTGTCTGTGTGTGATATAGCTGCCCAATAACATGTATCAATGTCTCACTGGTCCACTATTGTCTGTGTGTGATATAGCTGCCCAATAACATGTACCAATGTCTCACTGGTCCACTACTGTCTGTGTGTGATATAGCTGCACAATAACATGTATCAATGTCTCACTGGTCCACTATTGTCTGTGTGTGATATAGCTGCCCAAAAAACATGTATCAATGTCTCACTGGTCCACTATTGTCTGTGTGTGATATAGCTGCCCAATAACATGTACCAATGTCTCACTGGTCCACTATTGTCTGTGTGTGATATAGCTGCCCAATAACGTGTACCAATGTCTCACTGGTCTACTATTGTCTGTGTGTGATATAGCTGCCCAATAACATGTATCAATGTCTCACTGGTCTACTATTGTCTGTGTGTGATATAGCTGCCCAATAACATGTACCAATGTCTCACTGGTCCACTACTGTCTGTGTGTGATATAGCTGCACAATAACATGTATCAATGACTCACTGGTCCACTATTGTCTGTGTGTGATATAGCTGCCCAATAACGTGTACCAATGTCTCACTGGTCCACTATTGTCTGTGTGTGATATAGCTGCCCAATAACATGTATCAATGCCTCACTGGTCCGCTATTGTCTGTGTGTGATATAGCTGCCCAATAACGTGTACCAATGTCTCACTGGTCCACTATTGTCTGTGTGTGATATAGCTGCCCAATAACATGTATCAATGCCTCACTGGTCCGCTATTGTCTGTGTGTGATATAGCTGCCCAATAACGTGTACCAATGTCTCACTGGTCCACTATTGTCTGTGTGTGACATAGCTGCCCAATAACATGTACCAATGTCTCACTGGTCCACTATTGTCTGTGTGTGATATAGCTGCACAATAACGCGTACCAATGTCTCATTGGTCCAATATTGTCTGTGTGTGATATAGCTGCACAATAACGTGTACCAATGTCTCACTGGTCCACTATTGTCTGTGTGTGATATAGCTGCCCAAAAAACATGTACCAATGTCTCATTGGTCCACTATTGTCTGTGTGTGATATAGCTGCACAATAACGCGTACCAATGTCTCATTGGTCCAATATTGTCTGTGTGTGATATAGCTGCCCAATAACATGTATCAATGTCTCACTGGTCCACTATTGTCTGTGTGTGATATAGCTGCCCAATAACATGTACCAATGTCTCACTGGTCCACTACTGTCTGTGTGTGATATAGCTGCACAATAACATGTATCAATGACTCACTGGACCACCATTGTCTGTGTGTGATATAGCTGCCCAATAACGTGTACCAATGTCTCACTGGTCCACTATTGTCTGTGTGTGATATAGCTGCCCAATAACATGTACCAATGTCTCACTGGTCCGCTATTGTCTGTGTGTGATATAGCTGCCCAAAAAACATGTACCAATGTCTCATTGGTCCACTATTGTCTGTGTGTGATATAGCTGCCCAATAACATGTACCAATGCCTCACTGGTCCACTATTGTCTGTGTGTGATATAGCTGCCCAATAACGTGTACCAATGTCTCACTGGTCTACTATTGTCTGTGTGTGATATAGCTGCCCAATAACATGTACCAATGTCTCACTGGTCCACTATTGTCTGTGTGTGATATAGCTGCCCAATAACGTGTACCAATGTCTCACTGGTCTACTATTGTCTGTGTGTGATATAGCTGCCCAATAACATGTACCAATGTCTCACTGGTCCACTATTGTCTGTGTGTGATATAGCTGCCCAATAACGTGTACCAATGTCTCACTGGTCTACTATTGTCTGTGTGTGATATAGCTGCCCAATAACGTTTCCCAATGTCTCACTGGTCGACTATTGTCTGTGTGTGATATAGCTGCCCAATACCATGTACCAAGGTCTCACTGGTCCACTATTGTCTGTCTGTGATATAGCTGCACAATAACGTGTACCAATGTCTCACTGGTCCACTATTGTCAATGTGTGATATAGCTGCAAAATAACGTGTACCAATGTCTCACTGGTCTACTATTGTCAATGTGTGATATAGCTGCACAATAACGTGTACCAATGTCTCACTGGTCCACTATTGTCAATGTGTGATATAGCTGCAAAATAACGTGTACCAATGTCTCACTGGTCCACTATTGTCAATGTGTGATATAGCTGCACAATAACGTGTACCAATGTCTCACTGGTCCACTATTGTCAATGTGTGATATAGCTGCAAAATAACGTGTACCAATGTCTCACTGGTCTACTATTGTCTGTGTGTGATATAGCTGCCCAATAACATGTACCAATGTCTCACTGGTCCACTATTGTCTGTGTGTGATATAGCTGCCCAATAACGTGTACCAATGTCTCACTGGTCTACTATTGTCTGTGTGTGATATAGCTGCACAATAACATGTACCAATGTCTCACTGGTCCACTATTGTCTGTGTGTGATATAGCTGCCCAATAACGTATACCAATGTCTCACTGGTCTACTATTGTCTGTGTGTGATATAGCTGCACAATAACATGTACCAATGTCTCAGTGGTCCACTATTGTCTGTGTGTGATATAGCTGCCCAATAACATGTACCAATGTCTCACTGGTCTACTATTGTCTGTGTGTGATATAGCTGCACAATAACATGTACCAATGTCTCAGTGGTCCACTATTGTCTGTGTGTGATATAGCTGCCCAATAACATGTACCAATGTCTCACTGGTCCACTATTGTCTGTGTGTGATATAGCTGCACAATAACATGTACCAATGTCTCAGTGGTCCACTATTGTCTGTGTGTGATATAGCTGCACAATAACATGTACCAATGTCTCACTGGTCCACTATTGTCTGTGTGTGATATAGCTGCCCAATAACATGTACCAATGTCTCACTGGTCTACTATTGTCTGTGTGTGATATAGCTGCACAATAACATGTACCAATGTCTCAGTGGTCCACTATTGTCTGTGTGTGATATAGCTGCCCAATAACATGTACCAATGTCTCACTGGTCCACTATTGTCTGTGTGTGATATAGCTGCACAATAACATGTACCAATGTCTCAGTGGTCCACTATTGTCTGTGTGTGATATAGCTGCACAATAACATGTACCAATGTCTCACTGGTCCACTATTGTCTGTGTGTGATATAGCTGCACAATAACATGTACCAATGTCTCACTGGTCCACTATTGTCTGTGTGTGATATAGCTGCCCAATAACGTATACCAATGTCTCACTGGTCTACTATTGTCTGTGTGTGATATAGCTGCACAATAACATGTACCAATGTCTCAGTGGTCCACTATTGTCTGTGTGTGATATAGCTGCCCAATAACATGTACCAATGTCTCACTGGTCCACTACTCTCTGTGTGTGATATAGCTGCCCAATAACGTTTCCCAATGTCTCACTGGTCGACTATTGTCTGTGTGTGATATAGCTGCCCAATAACGTGTACCAATGTCTCACTGGTCTACTACTGTTGGTGTGCGATATAGCTGCATAATAACGTGTACCAATGTCTCACTGGTAAACTATTGTCTGTGTATGATGTAGCTGCCCAATAACATGTACCAATGTCTCACTGGTACGCTATTGCCTGTGTGTGATATAGCTGCACAATAACGTGTACCAATGTCTCACTGTTCCACTATTGCCTGTGTGTGATATAGCTGCCCAATAACGTGTACCAATCTCTCACTGGTCCACTGTTGTCTGTGTGTGATATAGCTGCCCAATAACATGTACCAATGTCTCACTGGTCCTCTATTGTCTGTGTGTGATATAGCTGCCCAATAACGTATACCAATGTCTCACTGGTCCACTATTGTCTGTGTGTGATATAGCTGCCCAATAACGTGTAGCAATGTCTCACTGGTCCACTATTGTCTGTGTGTGATATAGCTGCCCAATAACGTGTAGCAATGTCTCACTGGTCCACTATTGTCTGTGTGTGATATAGCTGCCCAATAACGTGTACCAATGTCTCACTGGTCCACTATTGTCTGTGTGTGATATAGCTGCCCAATAACGTGTAGCAATGTCTCACTGGTCCACTATTGTCTGTGTGTGATATAGCTGCCCAATAACGTGTAGCAATGTCTCACTGGTCCACTATTGTCTGTGTGTGATATAGCTGCCCAATAACGTGTAGCAATGTCTCACTGGTCCACTATTGTCTGTGTGTGATATAGCTGCCCAATAACGTGTACCAATGTCTCACTGGTCGACTATTGTCTGTGTGTGATATAGCTGCCCAATAACGTGTACCAATGTCTCACTGGTCCACTATTGTCTGTGTGTGATATAGCTGCCCAATAACGTGTACCAATTTCTCACTGGTCCGCTATTGTCTGTGTGTGATATAGCTGCCCAATAACGTGTAGCAATGTCTCACTGGTCCACTATTGTCTGTGTGTGATATAGCTGCCCAATAACGTGTAGCAATGTCTCACTGGTCCACTATTGTCTGTGTGTGATATAGCTGCCCAATAACGTGTACCAATGTCTCACTGGTCGACTATTGTCTGTGTGTGATATAGCTGCCCAATAACGTGTACCAATTTCTCACTGGTCCGCTATTGTCTGTGTGTGATATAGCTGCCCAATAACGTGTACCAATGTCTCACTGGTCCACTATTGTCTGTGTGTGATATAGCTGCCCAATAACGTGTAGCAATGTCTCACTGGTCCACTATTGTCTGTGTGTGATATAGCTGCCCAATAACGTGTACCAATGTCTCACTGGTCGACTATTGTCTGTGTGTGATATAGCTGCCCAATAACGTGTACCAATGTCTCACTGGTCCACTATTGTCTGTGTGTGATATAGCTGCCCAATAACGTGTACCAATTTCTCACTGGTCCGCTATTGTCTGTGTGTGATATAGCTGCCCAATAACGTGTACCAATGTCTCACTGGTCCACTATTGTCTCTGTGTGATATAGCTGCCCAATAACGTGTACTAATAACTCATTGGTCCAATATTGTCTCTGTGTGATATAGCTGCACAATAACGTGTACCAATTTCTCACTGGTCCACTATTGTCTGTGTGTGATATAGCTGCACAATAACGTGTACCAATGCCTCACTGGTCCGCTATTGTCTGTGTGTGATATAGCTGCCCAATAACATGTACCAATGTCTCACTGTTCCACTATTGTCTGTGTGTGATATAGCTGCACAATAACGTGTACCAATGCCTCACTGGTCCGCTATTGTCTGTGTGTGATATAGCTGCTCAATAACGTGTACCAATGTGTCACTGGTCCACTATTGTCTGTGTGTGATATAGCTGCCCGATAACGTGTACCAATGTCTCACTTGTCCGATACTCTCTGTGTGTGATATAGCTGCCCAATAACGTTTCCCAATGTCTCACTGGTCCACTATTGTCGGTGTGTGATATATTTGCACAATAACGTGTACCAATGTCTCAGTGGTCCACTATTGTCTGTGTGTGATATAGCTGCACAATAACGTGTACCAATGTCTCACTAGTCCACTATTGTCTGTGTGTGATATAGCTGCACAATAACGTGTACCAATGTCTCACTGGTCCACTACTCTCTGTGTGTGATATAGCTGCCCAATAACGTTTCCCAATGTCTCACTGGTCGACTATTGCCTGTGTGTGATATAGCTGCACAATAACGTGTACCAATGTCTCATTGGTCCTCTATTGTCTGTGTGTGATATAGCTGCCCAATAACATGTACCAATGTCTCACTGGTCCACTATTGTCTGTGTGTGATATAGCTGACCAATAACGTGTACCAATGTCTCACTGGTCCACTATATTCTGTGTGTGATATAGCTGCCCAATAACGTGTACCAATGTCTCACTGGTCCACTATTGTCTGTGTGTGATATAGCTGCCCAATAACGTATA
Organism: Tenodera sinensis; assembly: GCA_030765045.1. Lineage (NCBI taxonomy): Eukaryota > Metazoa > Arthropoda > Insecta > Mantodea > Mantidae > Tenodera > Tenodera sinensis. The sequence continues at coordinate 115,661 of JAUKNM010000020.1, forward strand.
CCAATGTCTCACTGGTCCACTATTGTCTGTGTTATATAGCTGCCCAATAACGTATACCAATGTCTCACTGGTCCAATTTTGTCTGTGTGTGATATAGCTGCCCGATAACGTGTACCAATGTCTCACTTGTCCGATACTCTCTGTGTTTGATACTGCTGCCCAATAACGTGTACCAATGTCTCACTGTTCCACTATTGTCTGTGTGTGATATAGCTGCACAATAACGTGTAACAATGTCTCACTGGTCCACTATTGTCTGTGTGTGATAAAGCTGCCCAATAACGTGTACCAATGTCTCATTGGTCCACTATTCTCTGTGTGTGATATAGCTGGACAATAACGTGAGTAGAGTAAATATAGGGGTTTAAAATCACTCAAAGGGATGCCGCTAATTGGTTAATTGGTTAACAATGGGCGCTAATTGGATTACACGTGTTTTCACACTTCTAAGCCACGCCCACCTGGCACGCGACCCTGAATGACGTCATAAACACGCCCATCTGGCACGCGACAGTCAATGACGTCATAACCACACCTCCTCTTTCGCCAGGGGTGTACATGCCGCACCTACTTTTGGCATCCACTTCCCTATCGGCACAGACACACCTACAGCACAATATTTTAAAATCACTCAAAGGGATGCCGCTAATTGTTTAATTGGCTAACAATGGGGGCTAATTGGATTACACGTGTTTTCACATCTCTAAGCCACGCCCATCTGGCACGCGACAGCCAGTGACGTCACAGTCGAGCCCCTTAAACATGACGTCACAACCAGGACAATATTTTAAAACCACTCAAGCCACGCCCACCTGGCACGCGACCATGAATGACGTCAGAACCACGCCCATCTGGCACGCGACAGCCATTGACGTCACAGTCGAGCCCCTTAAACATGACGTCACAACCAGGACAATATTTTAAAGACACTCAAAGGGATGCCGCTATGTTCCTTTAAACCCACTCAAAGGGATGCCGCCAATCAATTAACAAAGGCGCTAATTAGATATTAATTAGCGGCATTGTTATCAAATTATCACCCATGAATTAATTAAATAAACAAATCAATAAATATTAGAAAGCCTCAGGCGATTTGACAATCGAAACATTAGCAGGCAAAACCGAATGCTTGGATTTACCCTGTCCTCTACACCACCATGTGACATCCTTAACAAGTCTTGACTTGTAATCTCTCCCTCTACGCCGCTATGTGACGTCATTAACAAGTCTTGACTTGAAATCTGCCCCTCTACGCCACTACGTGACGTCATTAACTTGCTCCATCCTGCTACAGGTTCTTGTGTATATAAGCAGCGCTCCTCGCGACGTAGCCAGTTATTCTTGAGGTGATATTCGGTGATATTCGAGATGGCCTGTGGTAGCGATACTCGTGCATCAGATGTGAATGATTACTGGAGTGAATGTGGCGAGGATTTGCATCATTACAATTATTTTCATACCGAAACATGCAATGGTTTAATGCATTCAATATTATGTAGCCAGCCATCGCACCACGAGCAGATGTCGACTTTTGATATATGCACGGAGAACTGTGATGTTTATCAAAAAGAGAGACTGTAAGTAATATTTTATTTCTTGAATATATATATATATAATTATAAGTAGTTTTACTTTAAATAATAACTAATTTGATATATTTTGTTGTTGCAGAGTAAATTATGCGAATGCGAATGAAGTTCCTAGCGATGTCGGCGAATCTGATGTTTTTGTGGCAAAGCCAGTATCAGCGTGTGATACGGAAACGTGTGACGGATACATGCATACAGTGTAATGTACTAAACCTGAAATGCATGATTGCATGGCCTCATTCTTCTTCTGCAATGAACGATGTGAAACCTATCAGCGCAGGAAGAGAATGCTTGAGTAAGTAATAACCCTAAAAAAAATATCGAAGAAATTACCCTAATCTATTTTCTGATTATATTGCTAGCTAATAAGAAACATTTATATTGCTAGCTAATAAGAAAAAATTTATATTTCAGAAAACGTATGAGAACTCCAGCTGTTCCAGTGCCACCAGAGTACTTGGACCCCGATAGAATCGATTTTGATGAAGTGGATGTCCCATTCGCGAGGCAAGATACTCTACCACTTGATCGCGAGAATGTCACTTCAGTAGCTGATTGGATTGCTTCTATCTCACAGCAGGATACTCTACCGATTGATGATGAGAATACCGCTTCAGTGCCTGATTGTGCTGTTTCTATCTCAGAGCATGATGCTCTACCAGTTGATGGAGGCTGTGCTTCAACTTCTGGTGTTTATGATGCACATGATGATATGGAAATTGATCAGATTCTAATTCCAAAGACGCCTGATTGTTCCCCTGAGATACATCCTGAGCCGTCGATGTCAATGAAGTGAGTAAGTCATATCTTTTTAAAGTAATCTAAATATTATACAGGGAATTCTCTAACAAAATATATTCTCTTTCAGGCAAAATGGCATAACGCGCATATCTAAGATTTCATTGAACTATGTTACAGAGCTACAAGGAGAGAACGAAAGAAGAGACATAATGAGACACCGCATAAAAAGCAGAAACGAATATGTAGGAAGAAGAAGATGCCAAGCGATGAACAGGTGATATACGTATTTATTGAAGAAGAATCGCAGCATCCAAGCCTCCCAGAATGAACAATTTCATGCTTGAAGACATCAGCATATCTGCAACACAGCATGTGAATGTTGGACTATTCTATGACATTCCAGCGTTGTGCATTAAGAGTGAAAGTGAAAAGTCATTTGTGTATATTACAAAACAAGACTATGACATAATATTTAAAAACTTTCAAAGTATTGAGGAATATCTATATCAAGAAAAGGAATCCAAATATTTCAGTTATTGTGGCAACATAATATATGCATACAACGTTATTGTATATCTTGATAAAGCAATATATTTCAAAAATACGTGTTTAAATGACCTCGGAGTATCTTTAAACGCTGAGGCTATAAAAAATCTAGGCTATATACTGCCATATATTCAAAGACACCTTAGTCATTTAAATGAATTTTTCATGTCAGGAGCATCCAGCTTTTCAGGTAGTAGGAATAGTAGAAGGAAAATGATTGAAATGTATAATCAAATCAATAAAACAGTGTTATAGGATATATATTCAATTTATTATTTTAACAAATTATCCTAATACAATCCTTCCCAATATACATTTCCAAAACATATAATGATCATAGTCTACAATTCTTGCACATATAATTATATAATTGTTTGAATCACATGGGTGAGCGGAGTATAAGTAAACACCTTGTCATGAAGAATCAGGCAATACAGAGACGTATGTGCTGGAATATTTTCAGCCGCTTGAATCTCAAGTCTGATGTTAACAGATCCGTTTATAGCCTCGTCGGGTTGATGAGAACAGTCTATCACAAATAATGGCGCTCGTTGAAAAAAATCTTTTCTCTTCAAGAGAGGGTAATTATCTCTATCATAATATGAACTCTGAAATTTACAGTACATTTCATATAATGAAGCAAACTTCGAATTCCTAAAGTCCAAGTTCAAGTCATGGTAAGGGTAGCATTCACTATTCAGGAATAGTCTGAGGTTCATAATGTTGCAGTGATCAAACTCAGAACTATTTTTTTTATAATCACCCAATCTTGCAGTCTGTGCTCCTACTTTGACGAAGCGCGGCTTCTCAAGTTTCGACGTTGTAGCCACATTCCAGGTGAAGGATCTAGTCTGAGGCACAGCAGGCTGTGTGTGAAGGTCCATGGAACGGAATGCGATATGCAGAGGTTTATCAGCCTTTACAATTTTTAGAATCTGAACCTTTTCAGCATCACAAAGGCGAATTACGGGAATCCTCCACTCGATTCTATTTAACCTCAAATTAGCTGCCTGTCCATCTGAAGACTGTACGCAGTTTTTAGAATCCTTGGATCTTATGAGAACCAATTCAAACTTGCTATTGATAATGAGTTCTTTGTGATGCTGAAAAGGTTCAGATTCTAAAAATTGTAAAGGCTGATAAACCTCTGCATATCGCATTCCGTTCCATGGACCTTCACACACAGCCTGCTGTGCCTCAGACTAGATCCTTCACCTGGAATGTGGCTACAACGTCGAAACTTGAGAAGCCGCGCTTCGTCATAGTAGGAGCACAGACTGCAAGATTGGGTGATTATAAAAAAAATAGTTCTGAGTTTGATCACTGCAACATTATGAACCTCAGACTATTCCTGAATAGTGAATGCTACCCTTACCATGACTTGAACTTGGACTTTAGGAATTCGAAGTTTGCTTCATTATATGAAATGTACTGTAAATTTCAGAGTTCATATTATGATAGAGATAATTACCCTCTCTTGAAGAGAAAAGATTTTTTTCAACGAGCGCCATTATTTGTGATAGACTGTTCTCATCAACCCGACGAGGCTATAAACGGATCTGTTAACATCAGACTTGAGATTCAAGCGGCTGAAAATATTCCAGCACATACGTCTCTGTATTGCCTGATTCTTCATGACAAGGTGTTTACTTATACTCCGCTCACCCATGTGATTCAAACAATTATATAATTATATGTGCAAGAATTGTAGACTATGATCATTATATGTTTTGGAAATGTATATTGGGAAGGATTGTATTAGGATAATTTGTTAAAATAATAAATTGAATATATATCCTATAACACTGTTTTATTGATTTGATTATACATTTCAATCATTTTCCTTCTACTATTCCTACTACCTGAAAAGCTGGATGCTCCTGACATGAAAAATTCATTTAAATGACTAAGGTGTCTTTGAATATATGGCAGTATATAGCCTAGATTTTTTATAGCCTCAGCGTTTAAAGATACTCCGAGGTCATTTAAACACGTATTTTTGAAATATATTGCTTTATCAAGATATACAATAACGTTGTATGCATATATTATGTTGCCACAATAACTGAAATATTTGGATTCCTTTTCTTGATATAGATATTCCTCAATACTTTGAAAGTTTTTAAATATTATGTCATAGTCTTGTTTTGTAATATACGCAAATGACTTTTCACTTTCACTCTTAATGCACAACACTGGAATGTCATAGAATAGTCCAACATTCACATGCTGTGTTGCAGATATGCTGATGTCTTCAAGCATGAAATTGTTCATTCTGGGAGGCTTGGATGCTGCGATTCTTCTTCAATAAATACGTATATCACCTGTTCATCGCTTGGCATCTTCTTCTTCCTACATATTCGTTTCTGTTTTTATGCGGTGTCTCATTATGTCTCTTCTTTCGTTCTCTCCTTGTAGCTCTGTAACATAGTTCAATGAAATCTTAGATATGCGCGTTATGCCATTTTGCCTGAAAGAGAATATATTTTGTTAGAGAATTCCCTGTATAATATTTAGATTACTTTAAAAAGATATGACTTACTCACTTCATTGACATCGACGGCTCAGGATGTATCTCAGGGGAACAATCAGGCGTCTTTGGAATTAGAATCTGATCAATTTCCATATCATCATGTGCATCATAAACACCAGAAGTTGAAGCACAGCCTCCATCAACTGGTAGAGCATCATGCTCTGAGATAGAAACAGCACAATCAGGCACTGAAGCGGTATTCTCATCATCAATCGGTAGAGTATCCTGCTGTGAGATAGAAGCAATCCAATCAGCTACTGAAGTGACATTCTCGCGATCAAGTGGTAGAGTATCTTGCCTCGCGAATGGGACATCCACTTCATCAAAATCGATTCTATCGGGGTCCAAGTACTCTGGTGGCACTGGAACAGCTGGAGTTCTCATACGTTTTCTGAAATATAAATTTTTTCTTATTAGCTAGCAATATAAATGTTTCTTATTAGCTAGCAATATAATCAGAAAATAGATTAGGGTAATTTCTTCGATATTTTTTTTAGGGTTATTACTTACTCAAGCATTCTCTTCCTGCGCTGATAGGTTTCACATCGTTCATTGCAGAAGAATGAGGCCATGCAATCATGCATTTCAGGTTTAGTACATGACACTGTATGCATGTATCCGTCACACGTTTCCGTATCACACGCTGATACTGGCTTTGCCACAAAAACATCAGATTCGCCGACATCGCTAGGAACTTCATTCGCATTCGCATAATTTACTCTGCAACAACAAAATATATCAAATTAGTTATTATTTAAAGTAAAACTACTTATAATTATATATATATATATATTCAAGAAATAAAATATTACTTACAGTCTCTCTTTTTGATAAACATCACAGTTCTCCGTGCATATATCAAAAGTCGACATCTGCTCGTGGTGCGATGGCTGGCTACATAATATTGAATGCATTAAACCATTGCATGTTTCGGTATGAAAATAATTGTAATGATGCAAATCCTCGCCACATTCACTCCAGTAATCATTCACATCTGATGCACGAGTATCGCTACCACAGGCCATCTCGAATATCACCGAATATCACCTCAAGAATAACTGGCTACGTCGCGAGGAGCGCTGCTTATATACACAAGAACCTGTAGCAGGATGGAGCAAGTTAATGACGTCACGTAGTGGCGTAGAGGGGCAGATTTCAAGTCAAGACTTGTTAATGACGTCACATAGCGGCGTAGAGGGAGAGATTACAAGTCAAGACTTGTTAAGGATGTCACATGGTGGTGTAGAGGACAGGGTAAATCCAAGCTTCGGTTTTGCCTGCTAATGTTTCGATTGTCAAATCGCCTGAGGCTTTCTAATATTTATTGATTTGTTTATTTAATTAATTCATGGGTGATAATTTGATAACAATGCCGCTAATTAATATCTAATTAGCGCCTTTGTTAATTGATTGGCGGCATCCCTTTGAGTGGGTTTAAAGGAACATAGCGGCATCCCTTTGAGTGTCTTTAAAATATTGTCCTGGTTGTGACGTCATGTTTAAGGGGCTCGACTGTGACGTCAATGGCTGTCGCGTGCCAGATGGGCGTGGTTCTGACGTCATTCATGGTCGCGTGCCAGGTGGGCGTGGCTTGAGTGGTTTTAAAATATTGTCCTGGTTGTGACGTCATGTTTAAGGGGCTCGACTGTGACGTCACTGGCTGTCGCGTGCCAGATGGGCGTGGCTTAGAGATGTGAAAACACGTGTAATCCAATTAGCCCCCATTGTTAGCCAATTAAACAATTAGCGGCATCCCTTTGAGTGATTTTAAAATATTGTGCTGTAGGTGTGTCTGTGCCGATAGGGAAGTGGATGCCAAAAGTAGGTGCGGCATGTACACCCCTGGCGAAAGAGGAGGTGTGGTTATGACGTCATTGACTGTCGCGTGCCAGATGGGCGTGTTTATGACGTCATTCAGGGTCGCGTGCCAGGTGGGCGTGGCTTAGAAGTGTGAAAACACGTGTAATCCAATTAGCGCCCATTGTTAACCAATTAACCAATTAGCGGCATCCCTTTGAGTGATTTTAAACCCCTATATTTACTCTACTGAGGTGTTTTAGTGATGGAGATTTCATAAAAAATGTGAGAGTAAAGTTGCCAAAATAATTTGCTCTGAACAATATATTTGTAGTAATATTGCATTATCACCACGAACCATACAGAGAAGGATACATAAAATAGCAGAAATAACCGAAAAAAGACTACAAACCGAGGTCCATGAATTTATAGCCGTTTCTCTCGCGTTGGATGAAAGCACTGACAACGTTGACACAGCACAATTGGTAATTTTCACTCGTGGAGTTACTAACAACCCCTCGATACAAAAATATATGCTTGAGGTCATTCCACTTAGGGAACATACAACAGGGACAGAATTAAGAAACTGAATCCAAAAAAATATTGTATCGCGATTAACAGATGATAATTTACGTGCTATACTGAGAGTGGCTATTTGTGATATATCAGTAGATTTTCATGGTACACTGCAAAATAGAAGTGAATTGAAATATATTGCTCAAATATCTAGGCCTACCTGAAGTATCGTAGGCCAAAATAGCTGGATTCAAGTATGTGTACTATTCCTTATTGTACTTTGTAGCGAGCGAGTCCAGCACTGACACTGAACGAAGGTCAATGCCATTCCCTGTTCTACATTACGTCATGTGCGTTGCGGGTTGCATGTTGATACCTCATTGAGTACATGCCTGCACTAGAGGATAAGGAGGAACTATCACCATCATGTTCTTCTACCAAACTTTCACTAGTACTAGACACATAACTCGGTGGTGGTTCGTTCCTTTGGAAGTTTTGAAATTTCAGGCAGCAATTATCACAAACTTTCAAATCGCGAGATAAGTTTAATTAGCATTGCTGACGTCACTGGTCTCAGCTTCTTATTACGAACTCTGTGATTAACTAATTTGAATGGGTTAAAACAGTAGCCGTAACTCCGTTGCACCAAATCAGCCACGATTATACACACTAGAGGTCAAACAATGAACACCTTGCCCATGTGTTCACAGTCGACACAAGTGACTCACCACGCACACGTCATTGCTAAAATATTTATATCATATCTTATTCGAATCCCATTCTGAAACGAGCGTAGTTCAATGCACAATACTTCTCACTATAATAATATTTTTTTTCAGTTTTTTAAAAGTAAGCGTTTAGTAATTAAAATATATTTGAAAAATACTACCCTCTAAAAGGGACCTATTTTATATTTTGAGTGATCCTAAAACAATGGCATCCAAAACTGCAATTTGTTTTTTTTTTTTTTTTTTTTTTTTTTTTTTTTTTTTTGCTTTAGACTGCTGCAACCACGAAAATTCCAAAATTCAAATAATATTCGGTGTAATGATTTTTATATAATACAGTATGCGAATATACCGTGAAAATAATATTAATAAAGCACAAAATAAGCGTGTCACACCAAAAAGAAAACATACGGATTATTTAGTCTCATTTATTAAAGATTAAACAAATTGGAGAAAACAGTTTGAGAAGTGTTCGATTTGACGTGAAATGGCCCATTTAAGTGTTTATGGCATGCGAACAGTTTGACCTTGATGGAAGTGCGGTGTGTATACCGTCTGGCCGTGAATGCCGCGTTACCCCAGTCTGAACGGCTTGCTAAGTTATTTAACTTCTCTGCATGTATTTGGTATTCCAATCTGAACCTTTTCTAGGATTACATGGCATCATCAAGCTACGTTTTAAAAATTTTCCGGGAAATTTTTAGTTAAAAGTAAGTATTGTTAATAATGTTTGTAATGTTAATGGCCTTGTAAAAATAGGGAATGTCAAACTAATTATTTTTTGTTTAACGTATAAATAAACTACACATTTCAATGTTCAAAATGAGCTACAGATCATATTTATCTGAAAAATAATACCAGAGATATTTATGTTTATGTAGAACGGTGTGCGAGAAATACCCGAAAATTTAATGCTTTATATTTACCAAATAATTAATTTACAGACAAACAAAAAAAGAGGGGTATCATTTTTTCATTCACAGAACACGTAAATTTAATATTAATGTAATCGGAGACATGAAGGTCAAATATTGTGCGATTTGACATGAAATGACTTATGCGTCTCAGCTTGACTGCGGCCGAGCGGTTAGCGCGCTCGCCTACCACCTAGGCGGCCCAGGTTCGATCCCAGGGACCCGCATGTGGTATTCGTGGTGGACGAAGCGGCGTCTGGGCGGGTTTTCTCCGGGTTCTCCGGTTTCCCCCGCCATCTCATTCCACCGGTGCTCCATCTTCATTGCATGTATCATCAGTGTCACCGCCTGTGGTGCCGTGGTAGTAAAAGCGGGCGTTAAACACTACACACAAATCAGCTTGACTGAGTGAGTTGTCATTTAGTGAAGAGGGCGCGGGAAAATTAAACGAGCAAGTTCATATACGCACAAGAAAGTTGGACATTGGACTTTCTCATATGCATGTGTATACACATTCGCAGTTGCGAGTATGCGATCCCGCAGGAACCGCCACTGGACCAAAAAATGTACATCTTGCTAAAATACACAATTTATGTCTAAATGAATTGTCTTGTACGGTGAGCCATTTCGGAGATATTCCTTGTTATGTAGGTGTGTGAGTTTCGGAAATGCAACATCCTTCATCATGTTTTATATGTTAAGTATGCAAACCTTTAAAACATTTGACTATCGCTCAAAGCCTACTGTGTTCTAATATTCCCCTTGTATCTACAAGGAAATAAGCAATAAGATGTTTATCTCAACTAACACGAAGAAGATACAGGTATAAGAGTCTGTAAGAATGGTTAGTACACGAGTAGAGAAAGTCATGCGAGTGCAACACATCAGATTTTGTTTCGTTATGGTACTGTGCACAAGAACTCAATATTTGCCTTAAATGTATTTTCGAAAAGGGAGAGAAAAAGTCACATAAATCACGTTTTACCGTTAGTATGTTTAGACCAAGTAAGAAGAAAGGAAAACAAACATAAACACCACGAAACTCAAAACGGTTTTTTTTCCCTCCCTCCTTTCCTTATTTCTTGTGGAAAAATCGAAGGGGATGTTTGACATCAATAAAAGAACTATCCCTGTCGGCTGAACTTTTAAAAGGGAATTGGACTTTTTTCCCCATATTATATTATAATGAAGTGTGAAAATAATATGAATACTACAGACCTAGTTGCTTGCGTATCATTGATGAAAACAAAACGCACATGTTTGTATTCGCTGGAAGTTGAAAGGACTCTGCTGTTTTCCTCTTTTGTGCATCGGATTTCTTCTCGAGAGTGAAATTTCATACTGCAAATAGCATTTCTCGCAAATATTAACTAAAATATTAATGTTCACTTGTTTACGATTTGTACCTATTTTAAAACGTAGGCACTACTGCTTCAACACCATGCGTGTTTATCACTTTTGTATTCAAATTTTAAACAATTTTAAACTAAAAAATGTGTTTCAGCTAGTTGGTTGAAAGAAACGAAAATGAACATCAATTTCCTCCCTGCAAATCCTACAGATGTTAAATTGTTAAAGTTCAAAAGCAAGAAAATGCTGGTCTGAGTTAGTAAAACATGTGTACGTATGTTTAAATTAAATGTTATAACAATGTCAGAATAAAACAATTTTAAATACCAGCACTGAATTACTGATATCATTTTAGGGAATAAAATACAAAGCTTTCAGCGATTTTATGTACTCACATTTTATAATTAGCATTATCTCTGCCAAATTTCACGGGTGTATCGGCTTTATGTCTCCGAACGTTTGTTCCGTTCAACAATTCGCATCTGCAAAGACGGCGAATAAAATTAACGCTCAAAGAAGCCTGGGGTCTATAACAACAGCTATCTTCCTAGAAATAAAAACTCGCGTCAAAGGCAATTCGAAATCGAATCTTTGGGGCTGGGACGCATACACCCTACCTTGCAGGTGAACTTTCACTTCTTTAGAATTATAACTTACGAAAGATGCTTCGTTATAAAAATATTTAATTACATCAGCTATTGCTTCTTAGGGGCCATACACTGTCATCACAAAAAAATGAAACTTTCAGTCTTTCCTTAAGTTACCCTTAGCCCCTAAAACCTTAGCCTCAACAGGTGACAGCTTCAACTGGGCCATTGCCTTCACAACCAATCATATAAACATGTGGTGAGAAAACTATGCAAAGCGTGAATGGAATTATGATTTCCCGCGTTTTCAGCACTCCTTCAGTGCGACGGTGTCCTGGTATTGATCTACAAAGTTAAGCACATGCATCGTAACCGCAAAGTGGTTTCACATACCTTTCGTGCTTGTCATTGTGAAGTTCTAAGGCAACAGAAGTACACTATCCAAGCTCTAACTGGCATCTGAAACGAGTTCTCGTTGTGCAACTTATCCAGTCTCCGCACAGCGCCGATAGATGGAACAAGCTGATGCATGTGCTACTCAAGGACGAGCGTGTACGAAAGGGGGAAGACAAACACAGAACACCTAACCGTTACGATTGTGTACATGCTGCAAAGTCATTAAAATAATGCATCTATATGCAACATTTTGACAAGTAGGTATAATTAAAACCGTTTCTAAGAACGTATATTTTATTCTCTACGGCGTATGCATTCCACCCAAGAATTGATATTGATTTCACCGGAAGTGCATGTTTTGAGACCCATTGAATACAACAAAAGCATTTCTGGAAAAAGATCGGCCGCACTGTTTGTATAAATCCCTGTGAAGCAGGGGTGTAAGGATAACTTTAATAACGTAGGTACCTACTAGTACAAATTTTATGCAACGTAGGTATTGTATATTCCCATATAAACAAAGGGATTATTTGTTCGCTAGTTTTAATAGTATTTAAAATTATGGATAAATGTAATTAAAAATGAACCACCTTATAGTGTCTGACACTCAATATCAAACTTCTATGTGCTCTTATATCTATAAAACTTCAGCGTGCTTTCTATGATGCAAGGTATTGACGAGTTCACTTTCGGTACTTACCGGGGAGGCCCTCTCTTGGGTCATAATTCTTTATGAGTTTGAACTTGAAAATTGAGCGTTCAGCCGAAAGAACAGCAATAGTTAGAAACAGGTGCACAGTAGCTACGATTGAATTATGTATTACTCTTAGTCTTGTTGAGTCGAGTCGAGTCGAGTCGAGTCGAGTCAGCTACAGAGCGTTTTGGAAATCTGGAAGTTCGCTGGAGAAATCTTCCTCAGATTCATTCATGTTGACAACTACTGCTGCATTGTAAATGTATTTCTCGGAAGCAGAATGTAGAAATTTCGGGAAAATAAACATGAAGAAATAGTTAAAATTATGCATACCCTCAAATCAGCTTCTTAACTGGGCTACAATAATGTCCAAATATCCATTAAAAACAATGGTTCTGAAATACATATCTTCACCCACTAGACCTCGTCCTGACACAATACATCAGCTTTTTTTAAACTTCTCGAATTCTTTCATTTTGAAATTGCAGTGAGATGCTCCATTTCTTAGCCAAAGATGTAGCTGATGACATTGCTTCCTCAAAATTATTTTGATACGAGCAAGATAAATTAACAGTTGCATTCTGAACACTTTATCCAGCTCTACATTTTCCGATTGCTTTACTAGTACATTCTACAATCTTTGACTAACAATATCTGAAAAACGAATTCAAATTTTTGTAATATGTTTTTCAAACCAACAGCTTGTTCTCTTTCCTCCTTTTTCTCAAATATCAATACCATTATTAATAGAGCCTTAAATGCATCGGCATAAGCATAACTTTAGCACGACACGTGTACAATTGCACGTGCAACACCGGTATAAAGCGTTTAGTGTGTATAGCATACTTGGTCAACTGGAATTTCGTGTCGCACTATAGCCTGTATCTTCTACCCGCTGGCTCAGCCATCTCCAACATCATTTGAATAGTCTGCAAAATTAACAGGTCGAATTATATATATGGAGATTTTGTTATAATCATCACAATTGCTTTTATCACTATGGCCCAAACACTCTTGAAATATTCATGCATTTATGTTGTAAAAATTACCAAAATATGACCTTAAATCTGGAAAATATGATTAAAACTTCAAACCAAAAGATGTATTTACCCACTTTTAACAGTTAAACATGAAATAATTCATAATGCTAATTTTGAGCAGAATTGTCCAGGATAATGGCATGCTGTTTCAAATGGCTCCTTCTTTCAACGTCACATGATGTGCGTATATAAAGGCAAATAACGAAAATCATCAACTTGTCATTGACTTGTACTTGTCACAAAGAATGTTTGCAATTTTACATCAACTGATCCATCCCGAATGCTTGCGATCTATCACAGCTTCTTTGTTCACCATCTGTAACCGTAATAACATGAGGCACCAAGTATACCATGTCCTTTGTTCACTTTCTGTAACAGTAATAACATGAGGCACCAAGTATACCATGTCCTTTGTTCACTTTCTGTAACAGTAATAACATGAGGCACCAAGTACACCATGTCCTTTGTTCACTTTCTATAACAGTAGTAACATAAGGCACCAAGTACACCATGTCCTTTGTTCACTTTCTGTAACAGTAATAACATGAGGCACTAAGTACACCATGTCCTTTGTTCACTTTCTGTAACAGTAATAACATGAGGCACCAAGTATACCATGTCCTTTGTTCACTTTCTGTAACAGTAATGACATTAGGAACAAGTATACCATGTCCTTTGTTCACTTTCTGTAACAGTAATGACATTAGGCACCAAGTATACCATGTCCTTTGTTCACTTTCTGTAACAGTAATAACATGAGGCACTAAGTATAACATGTCCTTTGTTCACTTTCTGTAACAGTAATAACATGAGGCACCAAGTACACCATGTCCTTTGTTCACTTTCTGTAACAGTAATAACATGAGGCACTAAGTACACCATGTCCTTTGTTCACTTTCTGTAACAGTAATAACATGAGGCACCAAGTATAACATGTCCTTTGTTCACTTTCTGTAACAGTAATGACATTAGGCACCAAGTATACCATGTCCTTTGTTCACTTTCTGTAACAGTAATGACATTAGGCACCAAGTATACCATGTCCTTTGTTCACTTTCTGTAACAGTAATAACATGAGGCACCAAGTATACCATGTCCTTTGTTCACTTTCTGTAACAGTAATAACATGAGGCACCAAGTATACCATGTCCTTTGTTCACTTTCTGTAACAGTAATAACATGAGGCACCATGTACACCATGTCCTTTGTTCACTTTCTGTAACAGTAATAACATGAGGCACTAAGTATAACATGTCCTTTGTTCACTTTCTGTAACAGTAATAACATGAGGCACCAAGTACACCATGTCCTTTGTTCACTTTCTGTAACAGTAATAACATGAGGCACTAAGTACACCATGTCCTTTGTTCACTTTCTGTAACAGTAATAACATGAGGCACCAAGTATACCATGTCCTTTGTTCACTTTCTGTAACAGTAATGACATTAGGCACCAAGTATACCATGTCCTTTGTTCACTTTCTGTAACAGTAATGACATTAGGCACCAAGTATACCATGTCCTTTGTTCACTTTCTGTAACAGTAATAACATGAGGCACCAAGTATACTATGTCCTTTGTTCACTTTCTGTAACAGTAATAACATGAGGCACCAAGTATACCATGTCCTTTGTTCACTTTCTGTAACAGTAATAACATGAGGCACCATGTACACCATGTCCTTTGTTCACTTTCTGTAACAGTAATAACATGAGGCACCAAGTATACCATGTCCTTTGTTCACTTTCTATAACAGTAATAACATGAGGCACCATGTACACCATGTCCTTTGTTCACTTTCTGTAACAGTAATAACATTAGGCACCAAGTATACCATGTCCTTTGTTCACTTTCTGTAACAGTAATAACATGAGGCACCAAGTATACCATGTCCTTTGTTCACTTTCTGTAACAGTAATAACATGAGGCACCAAGTATACCATGTCCTTTGTTCACTTTCTGTAACAGTAATGACATTAGGCACCATGTATACCATGTCCTTTGTTCACTTTCTGTAACAGTAATGACATTAGGCGCCAAGTATACCATGTCCTTTGTTCACTTTCTGTAACAGTAATGTCATTAGGCACCAAGTATACCATGTCCTTTGTTCACTTTCTGTAACAGCAATGACATTAGGCACCAAGTATACCATGTCCTTTATTTACTTTCTGTAACAGTAATGACATGAGGCACCAAGTATACCATGTCCTTTGTTCACTTTCTGTAACAGTAATGACATTAGGCACCAAGTACACCATGTCCTTTGTTCACTTTCTGTAACAGTAATAACATTAGGCACCAAGTATACCATGTCCTTTGTTCACTTTCTGTAACAGTAATAACATGAGGCACCATGTATACCATGTCCTTTGTTCACTTTCTGTAACAGTAATAACATGAGGCACCAAGTATACCATGTCCTTTGTTCACTTTCTGTAACAGTAATAACATGAGGCACCAACTATACCATGTCCTTTGTTCACTTTCTGTAACAGTAACAACATGAGGGACCAAGTACACCATGTCCTTTGTTCACTATCTGTAACAGTAATAACATTAGGCACCAAGTATACCATGTCCTTTGTTCACTTTCTGTAGCAGTAATAACATGAGGCACCATGTATACCATGTCCTTTGTTCACTTTCTGTAACAGTAATAACATGAGGCACCAAGTATACCATGTCCTTTGTTCACTTTCTGTAACAGTAATAACATGAGGCACCATGTACACCATGTCCTTTGTTCACTTTCTGTAACAGTAATAACACGAGGCACCATGCACACCATGTCCTTTGTTCACTTTCTGTAACCCTAATAACATGAGGCACCATGTATACCATGTCCTTTGTTCACTTTCTGTAACAGTAATAACATGAGGCACCATGTACACCATGTCCTTTGTTCACTTTCTGTAACAGTAATAACATGAGGCACCATGCATACCATGTCCTTTGTTCACTTTCTGTAACAGTAATAACATGAGGCACCAAGTATACCATGTCCTTTGTTCACTTTCTGTAACAGTAATAACATGAGGCACCATGTATACCATGTCCTTTGTTCACTTTCTGTAACAGTAATAACATGAGGCACCATGTATACCATGTCCTTTGTTCACTTTCTGTAACAGTAATAACATGAGGCACCATGTATACCATGTCCTTTGTTCACTTTCTGTAACAGTAATAACATGAGGCACCATGTATACCATGTGCTTTGTTCACTTTCTGTAACAGTAATAACATGAGGCACCATGTATACCATGTCCTTTGTTCACTTTCTGTAACAGTAATAACATGAGGCACCATGTACACCATGTCCTTTGTTCACTTTCTGTAACAGTAATAACATGAGGCACCAAGTATAACATGTCCTTTGTTCACTTTCTGTAACAGTAATAACATGAGGCACCAAGTATACCATGTCCTTTGTTCACTTTCTGTAACAGTAATAACATGAGGCACCATGTATACCATATCCTTTGTTCACTTTCTGTAACAGTAATAACATGAGGCACCAAGTATACCATGTCCTTTGTTCACTTTCTGTAACAGTAATAACATGAGGCACCAAGTATACCATGTCCTTTGTTCACTTTCTGTAACAGTAATACCATGAGGCACCATGTATACCATGTCCTTTGTTCACTTTCTCTAACAGTAATAACATGAGGCACCAAGTATACCATATCCTTTGTTCACCTTCTATAACAGTAATAACATGAGGCACCAAGTATACCATGTCCTTTGTTCACTTTCTGTAACAGTAATAACATGAGGCACCATGTATACCATATCCTTTATTCACTTTCTGTAACAGTAATAACATGAGGCACCATGTTCACCATGTCCTTTGTTCACTTTCTGTAACAGTAATTACAAGAGGCACCAAGTATAACATGTCCTTTGTTCACTTTCTGTAACAGTAATAACATGAGGCACCAAGTATACTATGTCCTTTGTTCACTTTCTGTAACAGTAATAACATGAGGCACCATGTATACCATGTCCTTTGTTCACTTTCTGTAACAGTAATAACATGAGGCACCATGTACACCATGTCCTTTGTTCACTTTCTGTAACAGTAATAACATGACGCACCATGTATACCATGTCCTTTGTTCACTTTCTGTAACAGTAATAACATGAGGCACCAAGTATAACATGTCCTTTGTTCACTTTCTGTAACAGTAATAACATGAGGCACCAAGTATACCATGTCCTTTGTTCACTTTCTGTAACAGTAATAACATGAGGCACCAAGTATACCATGTCCTTTGTTCACTTTCTGTAACAGTAATAACATGAGGCACCAAGTACACCATGTCCTTTGTTCCCTTTCTGTAACAGTAATGACATGAGGCACCAAGTATAACATGTCCTTTGTTCACTTTCTGTAACAGTAATAACATGAGGCACCAAGTATACCATGTCCTTTGTTCACTTTCTGTAACAGTAATAACATGAGGCACCATGTATACCATATCCTTTGTTCACTTTCTGTAACAGTAATAACATGAGGCACCAAGTATACCATGTCCTTTGTTCACTTCCTGTAACAGTAATAACATGAGGCACCAAGTATACCATGTCCTTTGTTCACTTTCTGTAACAGTAATAACATGAGGCACCAAGTACACCATGTCCTTTGTTCCCTTTCTGTAACAGTAATAACATGAGGCACCAAGTATACCATGTCCTTTGTTCACTTTCTATAACAGTAATAACATGAGGCACCAAGTATACCATGTCCTTTGTTCACTTTCTGTAACAGTAATAACATGAGGCACCAAGTATACCATGTCCTTTGTTCACTTTCTGTAACAGTAATAACATGAGGCACCAAGTATACCATGTCCTTTGTTCACTTTCTGTAACAGTAATAACATGAGGCACCATGTATACCATGTCCTTTGTTCACTTTCTGTAACAGTAATAACATGAGGCACCATGCACACCATGTCCTTTGTCCACCTTCTGTAACAGTAATAACATGAGGCACCATGTATACCATGTCCCTTGTTCACTTTCTGTAACAGTAATAACATGAGGCACCATGCACACCGTGTCCTTTGTTCACTTTCTATAACAGTAATAACATGAGGCACCAAGTATAACATGTCCTTTGTTCACTTTCTGTAACAGTAATAACATGAGGCACCAAGTAAACCATGTCCTTTGTTCCCTTTCTGTAACAGTAATAACATGAGGCACCAAGTATACCATGTCCTTTGTTCACTTTCTGTAACAGTAATAACATGAGGCACCAAGTATACCATGTCCTTTGTTCACTTTCTGTAACAGTAATAACATGAGGCACCAAGTATACCATGTCCTTTGTTCACTTTCTGTAACAGTAATAACATGAGGCACCAAGTACACCATGTCCTTTATTCCCTTTCTGTAACAGTAATAACATGAGGCACCAAGTATACCATGTCCTTTGTTCACTTTCTGTAACAGTAATAACATGAGGCACCAAGTATACCATGTCCTTTGTTCACCTTGTGTAACAGTAATAACATGAGGCGCCAAGTATACCATGTCCTTTGTTCACTTTCTGTAACAGTAATAACATGAGGCACCAAGTATACCATGTCCTTTGTTCACTTTCTGTAACAGTAATAACATGAGGCACCATGTATACCATGTCCTTTGTTCACTTTCTGTAACAGTAATAACATGAGGCACCATGCACACCATGTCCTTTGTCCACTTTCTGTAACAGTAATAACATGAGGCACCATGTATACCATGTCCTTTGTTCACTTTCTGTAACAGTAATAACATGAGGCACCATGCACACCGTGTCCTTTGTTCACTTTCTGTAACAGTAATAACATGAGGCACCAAGTATAACATGTCCTTTGTTCACTTTCTGTAACTGTAATAACATGAGGCACCAAGTAAACCATGTCCTTTGTTCCCTTTCTGTAACAGTAATAACATGAGGCACCAAGTATACCATGTCCTTTGTTCACTTTCTGTAACAGTAATAACATGAGGCACCAAGTATACCATGTCCTTTGTTCACTTTCTGTAACAGTAATAACATGAGGCACCAAGTATACCATGTCCTTTGTTCACTTTCTGTAACAGTAATAACATGAGGCACCAAGTACACCATGTCCTTTATTCCCTTTCTGTAACAGTAATAACATGAGGCACCAAGTATACCATGTCCTTTGTTCACTTTCTGTAACAGTAATAACATGAGGCACCAAGTATACCATGTCCTTTGTTCACTTTCTGTAACAGCAATAACATGAGGCATCATGCACACCGTGTCCTTTGTTCACTTTCTGTAACAGTAATAACATGAGGCACCATGCACACCGTGTCCTTTGTTCACTTTCTGTAACAGTAATAACATGAGGCACCAAGTATAACATGTCCTTTGTTCACTTTCTGTAACAGTTATAACATGAGGCACCATGCACACCGTGTCCTTTGTTCACTTTCTGTAACAGTAATAACATGAGGCACCAAGTATAACATGTCCTTTGTTCACTTTCTGTAACAGTAATAACATGAGGCACCACGTATACCGTGTCCTTTGTTCACTTTGTGTAACAGTAATAACATGAGGCACCATGCACACCATGTCCTTTGTTCACTTTCTGTAAGAGTAATAACATGAGGCACCATGCACACCATGTCCTTTGTTCACTTTCTGTAACAGTAATAACATGAGGCACCATGTATACCATGTTCTTTGTTCACTTTCTGTTTCTGTAATAACATGAGGCACCATGCACACCATGTCCTTTGCTCACTTTCTGTAACAGTAATAACATGAGGCACCATGTATACCATGTCCTTTGTTCACTTTCTGTAAGAGTAATAACATGAGGCACCATGCTCACCGTGTCCTTTCTTCACTTTCTGTAACAGTAATAACATGAGGCAGAATGTACACCATGTCCTTTGTTCTCCTTCTGTAACAGCAATAACATGAGGCACCATGTATACCATGTCCTTTGTTCACTTTCTGTAACAGTAATAACATGAGGCACCAAGTATACCATGTCCTTTGTTCACTTTCTGTAACAGTAATAACATGAGGCACCAAGTACACCATGTCCTTTGTTCCCTTTCTGTAACAGTAATAACATGAGGCACCAAGTATACCATGTCCTTTGTTCACTTTCTATAACAGTAATAACATGAGGCACCAAGTATAACATGTCCTTTGTTCACTTTCTGTAACAGTAATAACATGAGGCACCATGCACACCGTGTCCTTTGTTCACTTTCTGTAACAATAATAACATGAGGCACCAAGTATAACATGTAATTTGTTCACCTTCTGTAACAGTAATAACATGAGGCACCATGTATACCGTGTCCTTTGTTCTCTTTCTGTAACAGTAATAACATGAGGCACCATGCACACCATGTCCTTTGTTCACTTTCTGTAACAGTAATAACATGAGGCACCATGCACACCATGTCCTTTGTTCACTTTCTGTAACAGTAATAACATCAGGCACCATGTATACCATGTCCTTTGTTCACTTTCTGTAACAGTAATGACATGAGGCACCATGCACACCATGTCCTTTGTTCACTTTCTGTAACAGTAATAACATGAGGCACCATGCACACCGTGTCCTTTGTTTACTTTCTGTAACAGTAATAACATGAGGCACCATGCACACCGTGTCCTTTGTTCACTTTCTGTAACAGTAATAACATGAGGCAGAATGTACACCGTGTCCTTTGTTCACCTTCTGTAACAGTAATAACATGAGGCACCATGTATACCATGTCCTTTTTTCACTTTCTGTAACAGTAATAACATGAGGCACCATGTACACCATGTCCTTTGTTCACTTTCTGTAACAGTAATAACATGAGGCACCATGTACACCATGTCCTTTGTTCACCTTCTGTAACAGTAATAACATGAGGCACCATGCATACCATGTCCTTTGTTCACTTTCTGTAACAGTAATAACATGAGGCACCAAGTATATCATGTCCTTCGTTCACTTTCTGTAACAGTAGTAACATGAGGCACCATGTATACCATATCCTTTGTTCACTTTCTGTAACAGTAATAACATGAGGCACCATGTATACCATGTCCTTTGTTCACTTTCTGTAACAGTAATAACATGAGGCACCATGTATACCATGTCCTTTGTTCACTTTCTGTAACAGTAATAACATGAGGCACCATGTATACCATGTCCTTTGTTCACTTTCTGTAAGAGTAATAACATGAGGCACCATGTATACCATGTCCTTTGTTCTCTTTCTGTAACAGTAATAACATGAGGCACCATGTACACCATGTCCTTTGTTCACTTTCAGTAACAGTAATAACATGAGGCACCAAGTATAACATGTCCTTTGTTCACTTTCTGCAACAGTAATAACATGAGGCACCAAGTATACCATGTCCTTTGTTCACTTTCTGTAACAGTAATAACATGAGG
Source organism: Tenodera sinensis (assembly GCA_030765045.1). Lineage (NCBI taxonomy): Eukaryota > Metazoa > Arthropoda > Insecta > Mantodea > Mantidae > Tenodera > Tenodera sinensis. The sequence goes on from JAUKNM010000020.1 coordinate 137,538, forward strand.
CACCATGTATACCATATCCTTTGTTCACTTTCTGTAACAGTAATAACATGAGGCACCAAGTATACCATGTCCTTTGTTCACTTTCTGTAACAGTAATAACATGAGGCACCAAGTATACCATGTCCTTTGTTCACTTTCTGTAACAGTAATAACATGAGGCAACTAGTATACCATGTCCTTTGTTCACTTTCTGTAGCAGTAATAACATGAGGCACCAAGTATACCATATCCTTTGTTCACTTTCTGTAACAGTAATAACATGAGGCACCAAGTATACCATGTCCTTTGTTCACTTTCTGTAACAGTAATAACATGAGGCACCATGTATACCATCTCCTTTATTCACTTTCTGTAACAGTAATAACATGAGGCACCATGTACACCATGTCCTTTGTTCACTTTCTGTAACAGTAATAACATGAGGCACCAAGTATAACATGTCCTTTGTTCACTTTCTTTAACAGTAATAACATGAGGCACCAAGTATACCATGTCCTTTGTTCACTTTCTGTAACAGTAAAAACATGAGGCACCAAGTATACCATGTCCTTTGTTTACTTTCTGTAACAGTAATAACATGAGGCACCAAGTACACCATGTCCTTTGTACCCTTTCTGTAACAGTAATAACATGAGGCACCAAGTATACCATGTCCTTTGTTCACTTTCTGTAACAGTAATAGCATGAGGCACCAAGTATACAATGTCCTTTGTTCACTTTCTTTAACAGTAATAACATGAGGCACCAAGTATACCATGTCCTTTGTTCACTTTCTGTAACAGTAATAACATGAGGCAGAAAGTATACCATGTCCTTTGTTCACTTTCTGTAACAGTAATAACACGAGGCACCAAGTATACCATGTCCTTTGTTCACTTTCTGTAACAGTAATAACATGAGGCACCAAGTATACCATGTCCTTTGTTCACTTTCTGTAACAGTAATAACATGAGGCACCAAGTATACCATGTCCTGTGTTCACTTTCTGTAACAGTAATAACATGAGGCACCATGCACACCGTGTCCTTTGTTCACTTTGTGTAACAGTAATAACATAAGGCACCATGCACACCGTGTCCTTTGTTCACTTTCTGTAACAGTAATAACATGAGGCACCAAGTATAACATGTCCTTTGTTCACTTTCTGTAACAGTAATAACATGAGGCACCATGCACACCGTGTCCTTTGTTCACCTTCTGTAACAGTAATAACATGAGGCACCAAGTATAACATGTCCTTTGTTCACTTTCTGTAACAGTAATAACATGAGGCACCATGTATACCGTGTCCTTTGTTCACTTTCTGTAACAGTAATAACATGAGGCACCATGCACACCATGTCCTTTGTTCACTTTCTGTAACAGTAATAACATGAGGCACCATGCACACCATGTCCTTTGTTCACCTTCTGTAACAGTAATAACATGAGGCACCATGTATACCATGTCCTTTGTTCCCTTTCTGTAACAGTAATAACATGAGGCACCATGCATACCATGTCCTTTGTTCACTTTCTGTAACAGTAATAACATGAGGCACCATGTATACCATGTCCTTTGTTCACTTTCTGTAACAGTAATAACATGAGGCACCATGCACACCGTGTCCTTTGTTCACTTTCTGTAACAGTAATAACATGAGGCACCATGTACACCATGTCCTTTGTTCACTTTCTGTAACAGTAATAACATGAGGCACCATGTATACCATGTCCTTTGTTCACTTTCTGTAACAGTAATAACATGTGGCACCATGCACACCATGTCCTTTGTTCACTTTCTGTAACAGTAATAACATGAGGCACCATGCACACCATATCCTTTGTTCACTTTCTGTAACAGTAATAACATGAGGCACCATGTATACCATGTCCTTTGTTCCCTTTCTGTAAAAGTAATAACATGAGGCACCATGCACACCATGTCCTTTGTTCACTTTCTGTAACAGTAATAACATGAGGAACCATGTATACCATGTCCTTTGTTCACTTTCTGTAACAGTAATAACATGAGGCACCATGCACACCGTGTCCTTTGTTCACTTTCTGTAACAGTAATAACATGAGGCACCATGTACACCATGTCCTTTGTTCACTTTCTGTAACAGTAATAACATGAGGCACCAAGTATACCATGTCCTTTGTTCACTTTCTGTAACAGTAATAACATGAGGCACCATGCACCCCATGTCCTTAGTTCACTTTCTGTAACAGTAATAACATGAGGCATCATGCACACCGTGTCCTTTGTTCACTTTCTGTAACAGTAATAACATGAGGCACCATGCACACCGTGTCCTTTGTTCACTTTCTGTAACAGTAATAACATGAGGCACCAAGTATAACATGTCCTTTGTTCACTTTCTGTAACAGTAATAACATGAGGCACCAAGTATACCATGTCCTTTGTTCACTTTCTGTAACAGTAATAACATGAGGCACCAAGTATACCATGTCCTTTGTTCACTTTCTGTAACAGTAATAACATGAGGCACCATGCACACCATGTCCTTTGTTCACTTTCTGTAACAGTAATAACATGAGGCACCATGAATACCATGTCCTCTGTTCACTTTCTATAACAGTAATAACATGAGCCACCATGAATACCATGTCCTCTGTTCACTTTCTGTAACCCTAATAACACCAGGCACCATGTATACCATGTCCTTTGTTCACTTTCTGTAACAGTAATAACACGAGGCACCATGTATACCATGTCCTTTGTTCACTTTCTGTAACAGTAATAATATGAGGCACCAAGTATACCATGTCCTTTGTTCACTTTCTGTAACAGCAATAACATGAGGCACCATGTATACCATGTCCTTTGTTCACTTTCTGTAACAGTAATAACATGAGACACCAAGTATACCATGTCCTTTGTTCACTTTCTGTAACAGTAATTACATGAGGCACCAAGTACACCATGTCCTTTGTTCCCTTTCTGTAACAGTAATAACATGAGGCACCAAGTATACCATGTCCTTTGTTCACTTTCTGTAACAGTAATAACATGAGGCACCAGGTATACCATGTCCTTTGTTCACTTTCTGTAACGGTAATAACATGAGGCACCAAGTAGACCATGTCCTTTGTTCACTTTCTGTAACAGTAATAACCTGAGGCACCAAGTACACCATGTCCTTTGTTCCCTTTCTGTAACAGTAATAACATGAGGCACCAAGTATACCATGTCCTTTGTTCACTTTCTGTAACAGTAATAACATGAGGCACCAAGTATACCATGTCCTTTGTTCACTTTCTGTAACAGTAATAACATGAGGCACCAAGTATACCATGTCCTTTGTTCACTTTCTGTAACAGTAATAACATGAGGCACCATGCACACCGTGTCCTTTGTTCACTTTCTGTAACAGTAATAACATGAGGCACCAAGTATAACATGTCCTTTGTTCAATTTCTGTAACAGTAATAACATGAGGCACCATGCACACCGTGTCCTTTGTTCACTTTCTGTAACAGTAATAACACGAGGCACCAAGTATAACATGTCCTTTGTTCACTTTCTGTAACAGTAATAACATGAGGCACCATGTATACCGTGTCCTTTGTTCACTTTCTGTAACAGTAATAACATGAGGCACCATGCACACCGTGTCCTTTGTTCCCTTTCTGTAACAGTAATAACATGAGGCACCATGCACACCATGTCCTTTGTTCACTTTCTGTAACAGTAATAACATGAGGCACCATGCACACCATGTCCTTTGTTCACTTTCTGTAACAGTAATAACATGAGGCACCATGTATACCATGTCCTTTGTTCACTTTCTGTAACAGTAATAACATGAGCCAAAATGCACACCATGTCCTTTGTTCACTTTCTGTAACCGTAATAACATGAGGCACCATGTATACCATGTCCTTTGTTCACTTTCTGTAACAGTAATAACATGAGGCACCATGCACACCGTGTCCTTTGTTCACTTTCTGTAACAGTAATAACATGAGGCACCATGTACACCATGTCCTTTGTTCACTTTCTTTAACACTAATAACATGAGGCACCATGTACACCATGTCCTTTGTTCACTTTCTGTAACAGTAATAACTTGAATTACCAAGTATACCATGTCCTTTGTTCACTTGCTGTAACAGTAATAACATGAGGCACCATGTACACCATGTCCTTTGTTCACTTTCTGTAACAGTAATAACATGAGGCACCATGTATACCATGTCCTTTGTTCACTTTCTGTAACAGTAATAACAAGAGGCACCATGTATACCATGTCCTTTGTTCACTTTCTGTAACAGTAATAACATGAGGCACCATGTACACCATGTCCTTTGTTCACTTTCTGTAACAGTAATAACATGAGACACCATGTATACCATGTCCTTTGTTCACTTTCTATAACAGTAATAACATGAGTCACCATGAACACCATGTCCTTTGTTCACTTTCTATAACAGTAATAACATGAGTCACCATAAATACCATGTCCTTTGTTCACTTTCTGTAACAGTAATAACATGAGGCACCATGAATACCATGTCGTTTGTTCACTTCCTATAACAGTAATAACATGAGGCACCATGAATACCATGTCCTCTGTTCAGTTTCTATAACAGTAATAACATGAGGCACCATGTACACCATGTCCTTTGTTCACTTTCTGTAACAGTAATAACATGAGACACCATGTATACCATGTCCTTTGTTCACTTTCTATAACAGTAATAACATGAGTAACCATGAACACCATGTCCTTTGTTCACTTTCTATAACAGTATTAACATGAGGCACCATGTATACCATGTCCTCTGTTCACTTTCTGTAACAGTAATAACATGAGGCACCAAGTATACCATGTCCTTTGTTCACTTTCTGTAACAGTAATAACATGATTCACCAAGTACACCATGACCTTTGTTCACTTTCTATAACAGTAATAACATGAGGCACCATGTATACCATGTCCTTCGTTAACTTTCTGTAACAGTAATAACATGAGGCACCATGTACACCATGTCGTTTGTTCACTTTCTGTAACAGTAATAACACGAGGCACCATGTATACCATGTCCTTTGTTCACTTTCTGTAACAGCAATAACACGAGGCACCATGTATACCATGTCCTTAGTTCACTTTCTGTAACAGTAATAACACGAGGCACCATGTATACCATGTCCTTTGTTCACTTTCTGTAACAGCAATAACTTGAGGTACCAAGTATACCATGTCCTCTGTTCACTTTCTGTATCAGTAATAACATGAGGCACCAAGTATACCATGTCCTTTGTTCACTTTCTGTAACAGTAATAACATGATTCACCAAGTACACCATGACCTTTGTTCACTTTCTATAACAGTAATAACATGAGGCACCATGTATACCATGTCCTTCGTTAACTTTCTGTAACAGTAATAACATGAGGCACCATGTACACCATGTCGTTTGTTCACTTTCTGTAACAGTAATAACACGAGGCACCATGCACACCATGTCCTTTGTTCACTTTCTGTAACAGTAATAACATGAGGCACCATGCACACCATGTCCTTTGTTCACTTTCTGTAACAGTAATAACATGAGGCACCATGTATACCATGTCCTTTGTTCACTTTCTGTAACAGTAATAACATGAGCCAAAATGCACACCATGTCCTTTGTTCACTTTCTGTAACAGTAATAACATGAGGCACCATGTACACCATGTCCTTTGTTCACTTTTTGTAACAGTAATAACTTGAGGTACCAAGTATACGATGTCCTTTGTTCACTTTCTGTAACAGTAATAACATGAGGCACCATGTACACCATGTCCTTTGTTCACTTTCGGTAACAGTAATAACATGAGGCACCATGCACACCATGTCCTTTGTTCACTTTCTGTAACAGTAATAACATGAGGCACCATCTATACCATGTCCTTTGTTCACTTTCTGTAACAGTAATAACATGAGGCACCATGTACACCATGTCCTTTGTTCACTTTCTGTAACAGTAATAACATGAGACACCATGTATACCATGTCCTTTGTGCACTTTCTGTAACAGTAATAACATGAGTCACCATGAATACCATGTCTTTTGTTCACTTCCTATAACAGTAATAACATGAGGCACCATGAATACCATGTCCTCTGTTCACTTTCTATAACAGTATTAACATGAGCCACCATGAATACCATGTCCTCTGTTCACTTTCTGTAACAGTAATAACATGAGCCACCATGAATACCATGTCCTTTGTTCACTTTCTATAACAGTAATAACATGAGGCACCATGAATACCATGTCCTCTGTTCACTTTCTGTAACAGTAATAACATGAGGCACCATGTACACCATGTCCTTTGTTCACTTTCTATAACAGTAATAACATGAGGCACCATGTATACCATGTCCTCTGTTCACCATCTGTAACAGTAGTAACATGAGGCACCAAGTATACCATGTCCTTTGTTCACTTTCTGTAACAGTAATAACATGAGGCACCAAGTACACCATGTCCTTTGTTCACTTTCTATAACAGTAAGAACATGAGGCACCATGTATACCATGTCCTTTGTTCCCTTTCTGTAACAGTAATAACATGCGGCACCAAGTATACCATGTCCTTTGTTCACTTTCTATAACAGTAATAACATGAGGCACCAAGTATACCATGTCCTTTGTTCACTTTCTGTAACAGTAATAACATGAGGCACCAAGTATACCATGTCCTTTGTTCACTTTCTGTAACAGTAATAACATGAGGCACCAAGTATACCATGTCCTTTGTTCACTTTCTGTAACAGTAATAACATGAGGCACCATGTATACCATGTCCTTTGTTCACTTTCTGTAACAGTAATAACATGAGGCACCATGCACACCATGTCCTTTGTCCACTTTCTGTAACAGTAATAACATGAGGCACCATGTATACCATGTCCTTTGTTCACTTTCTGTAACAGTAATAACATGAGGCACCATGCACACCGTGTCGTTTGTTCACTTTCTATAACAGTAATAACATGAGGCACCAAGTATAACATGTCCTTTGTTCACTTTCTGTAACAGTAATAACATGAGGCACCAAGTAAACCATGTCCTTTGTTCCCTTTCTGTAACAGTAATAACATGAGGCACCAAGTATACCATGTCCTTTGTTCACTTTCTGTAACAGTAATAACATGAGGCACCAAGTATACCATGTCCTTTGTTCACTTTCTGTAACGGTAATAACATGAGGCACCAAGTATACCATGTCCTTTGTTCACTTTCTGTAACAGTAATAACATGAGGCACCAAGTACACCATGTCCTTTATTCCCTTTCTGTAACAGTAATAACATGAGGCACCAAGTATACCATGTCCTTTGTTCACTTTCTGTAACAGTAATAACATGAGGCACCAAGTATACCATGTCCTTTGTTCACCTTGTGTAACAGTAATAACATGAGGCACCAAGTATACCATGTCCTTTGTTCACTTTCTGTAACAGTAATAACATGAGGCACCAAGTATACCATGTCCTTTGTTCACTTTCTGTAACAGTAATAACATGAGGCACCATGTATACCATGTCCTTTGTTCACTTTCTGTAACAGTAATAACATGAGGCACCATGCACACCATGTCCTTTGTCCACTTTCTGTAACAGTAATAACATGAGGCACCATGTATACCATGTCCTTTGTTCACTTTCTGTAACAGTAATAACATGAGGCACCATGCACACCGTGTCCTTTGTTCACTTTCTGTAACAGTAATAACATGAGGCACCAAGTATAACATGTCCTTTGTTCACTTTCTGTAACTGTAATAACATGAGGCACCAAGTAAACCATGTCCTTTGTTCCCTTTCTGTAACAGTAATAACATGAGGCACCAAGTATACCATGTCCTTTGTTCACTTTCTGTAACAGTAATAACATGTGGCACCAAGTATACCATGTCCTTTGTTCACTTTCTGTAACAGTAATAACATGAGGCACCAAGTATACCATGTCCTTTGTTCAATTTCTGTAACAGTAATAACATGAGGCACCAAGTACACCATGTCCTTTATTCCCTTTCTGTAACAGTAATAACATGAGGCACCAAGTATACCATGTCCTTTGTTCACTTTCTGTAACAGTAATAACATGAGGCACCAAGTATACCATGTCCTTTGTTCACTTTCTGTAACAGCAATAACATGAGGCATCATGCACACCGTGTCCTTTGTTCACTTTCTGTAACAGTAATAACATGAGGCACCATGCACACCGTGTCCTTTGTTCACTTTCTGTAACAGTAATAACATGTGGCACCAAGTATAACATGTCCTTTGTTCACTTTCTGTAACAGTAATAACATGAGGCACCATGCACACCGTGTCCTTTGTTCACTTTCTGTAACAGTAATAACATGAGGCACCAAGTATAACATGTCCTTTGTTCACTTTCTGTAACAGTAATAACATGAGGCACCACGTATACCGTGTCCTTTGTTCACTTTCTGTAACAGTAATAACATGAGGCACCATGCACACCATGTCCTTTGTTCACTTTCTGTAAGAGTAATAACATGAGGCACCATGCACACCATGTCCTTTGTTCACTTTCTGTAACAGTAATAACATGAGGCACCATGTATACCATGTTCTTTGTTCACTTTCTGTTTCTGTAATAACATGAGGCACCATGCACACCATGTCCTTTGCTCACTTTCTGTAACAGTAATAACATGAGGCACCATGTATACCATGTCCTTTGTTCACTTTCTGTAACAGTAATAACATGAGGCACCATGCTCACCGTGTCCTTTCTTCACTTTCTGTAACAGTAATAACATGAGGCAGAATGTACACCATGTCCTTTGTTCACCTTCTGTAACAGTAATAACATTTGGCACCATGTATACCATGTCCTTTGTTCACTTTCTGTAACAGTAATAACATGAGGCACCAAGTATACCAGGTCCTTTGTTCACTTTCTGTAACAGTAATAACATGAGGCACCAAGTACACCATGTCCTTTGTTCCCTTTCTGTAACAGTAATAACATGAGGCACCAAGTATACCATGTCCTTTGTTCACTTTCTATAACAGTAATAACATGAGGCACCAAGTATAACATGTCCTTTGTTCACTTTCTGTAACAGTAATAACATGAGGCACCATGCACACCGTGTCCTTTGTTCACTTTCTGTAACAATAATAACATGAGGCACCAAGTATAACATGTCCTTTGTTCACCTTCTGTAACAGTAATAACATGAGGCACCATGTATACCGTGTCCTTTGTTCTCTTTCTGTAACAGTAATAACATGAGGCACCATGCACACCATGTCCTTTGTTCACTTTCTGTAACAGTAATGACATGAGGCACCATGCACACCATGTCCTTTGTTCACTTTCTGTAACAGTAATAACATGAGGCACCATGCACACCGTGTCCTTTGTTTACTTTCTGTAACAGTAATAACATGAGGCACCATGCACACCGTGTCCTTTGTTCACTTTCTGTAACAGTAATAACATGAGGCAGAATGTACACCGTGTCCTTTGTTCACCTTCTGTAACAGTAATAACATGAGGCACCATGTATACCATGTCCTTTTTTCACTTTCTGTAACAGTAATAACATGAGGCACCATGTACACCATGTCCTTTGTTCACTTTCTGTAACAGTAATAACATGAGGCACCATGTACACCATGTCCTTTGTTCACCTTCTGTAACAGTAATAACATGAGGCACCATGCATACCATGTCCTTTGTTCACTTTCTGTAACAGTAATAACATGAGGCACCAAGTATATCATGTCCTTCGTTCACCTTCTGTAACAGTAGTAACATGAGGCACCATGTATACCATATCCTTTGTTCACTTTCTGTAACAGTAATAACATGAGGCACCATGTATACCATGTCCTTTGTTCACTTTCTGTAACAGTAATAACATGAGGCACCATGTATACCATGTCCTTTGTTCACTTTCTGTAACAGTAATAACATGAGGCACCATGTATACCATGTCCTTTGTTCACTTTCTGTAAGAGTAATAACATGAGGCACCATGTATACCATGTCCTTTGTTCACTTTCTGTAACAGTAATAACATGAGGCACCATGTACACCATGTCCTTTGTTCACTTTCTGTAACAGTAATAACATGAGGCACCAAGTATAACATGTCCTTTGTTCACTTTCTGCAACAGTAATAACATGAGGCACCAAGTATACCATGTCCTTTGTTCACTTTCTGTAACAGTAATAACATGAGGCACCATGTATACCATATCCTTTGTTCACTTTCTGTAACAGTAATAACATGAGGCACCAAGTATACCATGTCCTTTGTTCACTTTCTGTAACAGTAATAACATGAGGCACCAAGTATACCATGTCCTTTGTTCACTTTCTGTAACAGTAATAACATGAGGCAACTAGTATACCATGTCCTTTATTCACTTTCTGTAACAGTAATAACATGAGGCACCATGTACACCATGTCCTTTGTTCACTTTCTGTAACAGTAATTACATGAGACACCAAGTATAACATGTCCTTTGTTCACTTTCTTTAACAGTAATAACATGAGGCACCAAGTATACCATGTCCTTTGTTCACTTTCTGTAACAGTAAAAACATGAGGCACCAAGTATACCATGTCCTTTGTTTACTTTCTGTAACAGTAATAACATGAGGCACCAAGTACACCATGTCCTTTGTACCCTTTCTGTAACAGTAATAACATGAGGCACCAAGTATACCATGTCCTTTGTTCACCTTCTGTAACAGTAATAGCATGAGGCACCAAGTATACAATGTCCTTTGTTCACTTTCTTTAACAGTAATAACATGAGGCACCAAGTATACCACGTCCTTTGTTCACTTTCTCTAACAGTAATAACATGAGGCAGAAAGTATACCATGTCCTTTGTTCACTTTCTGTAGCAGTAATAACACGAGGCACCAAGTATACCATGTCCTTTGTTCACTTTCTGTAACAGTAATAACATGAGGCACCAAGTATACCATGTCCTTTGTTCACTTTCTGTAACAGTAATAACATGAGGCACCAAGTATACCATGTCCTGTGTTCACTTTCTGTAACAGTAATAACATGAGGCACCATGCACACCGTGTCCTTTGTTCACTTTGTGTAACACTACTAACATAAGGCACCAAGTATAACATGTCCTTTGTTCACTTTCTGTAACAGTAATAACATGAGGCACCATGTATACCGTGTCCTTTGTTCACTTTCTGTAACAGTAATAACATGAGGCACCATGCACACCATGTCCATTGTTCACTTTCTGTAACAGTAATAACATGAGGCACCATGCACACCATGTCCTTTGTTCACCTTCTGTAACAGTAATAACATGAGGCACCATGTATACCATGTCCTTTGTTCCCTTTCTGTAACAGTAATAACATGAGGCACCATGCATACCATGTCCTTTGTTCACTTTCTGTAACAGTAATAACATGAGGCACCATGTATACCATGTCCTTTGTTCACTTTCTGTAACAGTAATAACATGAGGCACCATGCACACCGTGTCCTTTGTTCACTTTCTGTAACAGTAATAACATGAGGCACCATGTACACCATGTCCTTTGTTCACTTTCTGTAACAGTAATAACATGAGGCACCATGTATACCATGTCCTTTGTTCACTTTCTGTAACAGTAATAACATGTGGCACCATGCACACCATGTCCTTTGTTCACTTTCTGTAACAGTAATAACATGACGCACCATGCACACCATATCCTTTGTTCACTTTCTGTAACAGTAATAACATGAGGCACCATGTATACCATGTCCTTTGTTCCCTTTCTGTAAAAGTAATAACATGAGGCACCATGCACACCATGTCCTTTGTTCACTTTCTGTAACAGTAATAACATGAGGGACCATGTATACCATGTCCTTTGTTCACTTTCTGTAACAGTAATAACATGAGGCACCATGCACACCGTGTCCTTTGTTCACTTTCTGTAACAGTAATAACATGAGGCACCATGTACACCATGTCCTTTGTTCACTTTCTGTAACAGTAATAACATGAGGCACCAAGTATACCATGTCCTTTGTTCACTTTCTGTAACAGTAATAACATGAGGCACCATGCACCCCATGTCCTTAGTTCACTTTCTGTAACAGTAATAACATGAGGCATCATGCACACCGTGCCCTTGTTCACTTTCTGTAACAGTAATAACATGAGGCACCATGCACACCGTGTCCTTTGTTCACTTTCTGTAACAGTAATAACATGAGGCACCAAGTATAACATGTCCTTTGTTCACTTTCTGTAACAGTAATAACATGAGGCACCATGCACACCGTGTCGTTTGTTCACTTTCTGTAACAATAATAACATGAGGCACTAAGTATAACATGTCCTTTGTTCACCTTCTGTAACAGTAATAACATGAGGCACCATGTATACCGTGTCCTTTGTTCACTTTCTGTAACAGTAATAACATGAGGCACCATGCACACCATGTCCTTTGTTCACTTTCTGTAACAGTAATAACATGAGGCACCATGCACACCATGTCCTTTGTTCACTTTCTGTAACAGTAATAACATGAGGCACCATGTATACCATGTCCTTTGTTCACTTTCTGTAACAGTAATAACATGAGGCACCATGCACACCATGTCCTTTGTTCACGTTCTGTAACAGTAATAACATGAGGCACCATGTATACCATGTCCTTTGTTCACTTTCTGTAACAGTAATAACATGAGGCACCATGCACACCGTGTCCTTTGTTCACTTTCTGTAACAGTAATAACATGAGGCAGAATGTACACCGTGTCCTTTGTTCACCTTCTGTAACAGTAATAACATGAGGCACCATGTATGCCATGTCCTTTGTTCACTTTCTGTAACAGTAATAACATGAGGCACCATGTACACCATGTCCTTTGTTCACTTTCTGTAACAGTAATAACATGAGGCACCAAGTATAACATGTCCTTTGTTCATTTTCTGTAACAGTAATAACATGGGGCACCAAGTATACCATGTCCTTTGTTCACTTTCTGTAACAGTAATAACATGAGGCACCATGTATACCATATCCTTTGTCCACTTTCTGTAACAGTAATAACATGAGGCACCAAGTATACCATGTCCTTTGTTCACTTTCTGTAACAGTAATAACATGAGGCACCAAGTATACCATGTCCTTTGTTCACTTTCTGTAACAGTAATAACATGAGGCACCTAGTATACCATGTCCTTTGTTCACTTTCTGTAACAGTAATAACATGAGGCACCAAGTATACCATATCCTTTGTTCACTTTCTGTAACAGTAATAACATGAGGCACCAAGTATACCATGTCCTTTGTTCGCTTTCTGTAACAGTAATAACATGAGGCACCATGTATACCGTCTCCTTTATTCACTTTCTGTAACAGTAATAACATGAGGCACCATGTACACCATGTCCTTTGTTCACTTTCTGTAACAGTAATTACATGAGGCACCAAGTATACCATGTCCTTTGTTCACTTTCTGTAACAGTAATAACATGAGGCACCAAGTACACCATGTCCTTTGTACCCTTTCTGTAACAGTAATAACATGAGGCACCAAGTATACCATGTCCTTTGTTCACTTTCTGTAACAGTAATAACATGAGGCACCAAGTACACCATGTCCTTTGTTCACTTTCTGTAAAAGTAATAACATGAGGCACCAAGTATACCATGTCCTTTGTTCACTTTCTGTAACAGTAATAACATGAGGCACCAAGTATACCATGTCCTTTGTTCACTTTCTGTAACAGTAATAACTTGAGGCACCATGCACACCATGTCCTTTGTTCACTTTCTGTAACAGTAATAACATGAGGCACCATGAATACCATGTCCTCTGTTCACTTTCTATAACAGTAATAACATGAGCCACCATGAATACCATGTCCTCTGTTCACTTTCTGTAACCCTAATAACACGAGGCACCATGTATACCATGTCCTTTGTTCACTTTCTGTAACAGTAATAACACGAGGCACCATGTATACCATGTCCTTTGTTCACTTTCTGTAACAGTAATAACATGAGGCACCAAGTATACCATGTCCTTTGTTCACTTTCTGTAACAGCAATAACATGAGGCACCATGTATACCATGTCCTTTGTTCACTTTCTGTAACAGTAATAACATGAGGCACCAAGTATACCATGTCCTTTGTTCACTTTCTGTAACAGTAATTACATGAGGCACCAAGTACACCATGTCCTTTGTTCCCTTTCTGTAACAGTAATAACATGAGGCACCAAGTATACCATGTCCTTTGTTCAGTTTCTGTAACAGTAATAACATGAGGCACCAGGTATACCATGTCCTCTGTTCACTTTCTGTAACGCTAATAACATGAGGCACCAAGTATACCATGTCCTTTGTTCACTTTCTGTAACAGTAATAACCTGAGGCACCAAGTACACCATGTCCTTTGTTCCCTTTCTGTAACAGTAATAACATGAGGCACCAAGTATACCATGTCCTTTGTTCACTTTCTGTAACAGTAATAACATGAGGCACCAAGTATACCATGTCCTTTGTTCACTTTCTGTAACAGTAATAACATGAGGCACCAAGTATACCATGTCCTTTGTTCACTTTCTGTAACAGTAATAACATGAGGCACCATGCACACCGTGTCCTTTGTTCACTTTCTGTAACAGTAATAACATGAGGCACCAAGTATAACATGTCCTTTGTTCAATTTCTGTAACAGTAATAACATGAGGCACCATGCACACCGTGTCCTTTGTTCACTTTCTGTAACAGTAATAACACGAGGCACCAAGTATAACATGTCCTTTGTTCACTTTCTGTAACAGTAATAACATGAGGCACCATGTATACCGTGTCCTTTGTTCACTTTCTGTAACAGTAATAACATGAGGCACCATGCACACCGTGTCCTTTGTTCCCTTTCTGTAACAGTAATAACATGAGGCACCATGCACACCATGTCCTTTGTTCACTTTCTGTAACAGTAATAACATGAGGCACCATGCACACCATGTCCTTTGTTCACTTTCTGTAACAGTAATAACATGAGCCACCATGTATACCATGTCCTTTGTTCACTTTCTGTAACAGTAATAACATGAGGCAAAATGCACACCATGTCCTTTGTTCACTTTCTGTAACAGTAATAACATGAGGCACCATGTATACCATGTCCTTTGTTCACTTTCTGTAACAGTAATAACATGAGGCACCATGCACACCGTGTCCTTTGTTCACTTTCTGTAACAGTAATAACATGAGGCACCATGAACACCATGTCCTTTGTTCACTTTCTTTAACACTAATAACATGAGGCACCATGTACACCATGTCCTTTGTTCACTTTCTGTAACAGTAATAACTTGAGGTACCAAGTATACCATGTCCTTTGTTCACTTTCTGTAACAGTAATAACATGAGGCACCATGTACACCATGTCCTTTGTTCACTTTCTGTAACAGTAATAACATGAGGCACCATGTACACCATGTCCTTTGTTCACTTTCTGTAACAGTAATAACAAGAGGCACCATGTATACCATGTCCTTTGTTCACTTTCTGTAACAGTAATAACATGAGGCACCATGTACACCATGTCCTTTGTTCACTTTCTGTAACAGTAATAACATGAGACACCATGTATACCATGTCCTTTGTTCACTTTCTATAACAGTAATAACATGAGTCACCATGAACACCATGTCCTTTGTTCACTTTCTATAACAGTAATAACATGAGGCACCATAAATACCATGTCCTTTGTTCACTTTCTGTAACAGTAATAACATGAGGCACCATGAATACCATGTCGTTTGTTCACTTCCTATAACAGTAATAACATGAGGGACCATGAATACCATGTCCTCTGTTCAGTTTCTATAACAGTAATAACATGAGGCACCATGTACACCATGTCCTTTGTTCACTTTCTGTAACAGTAATAACATGAGACACCATGTATACCATGTCCTTTGTTCACTTTCTGTAACAGTAATAACATGAGGCACCAAGTATACCATGTCCTTTGTTCACTTTCTGTAACAGTAATAGCATGAGGCACCAAGTATACAATGTCCTTTGTTCACTTTCTTTAACAGTAATAACATGAGGCACCAAGTATACCACGTCCTTTGTTCACTTTCTGTAACAGTAATAACATGAGGCAGAAAGTATACCATGTCCTTTGTTCACTTTCTGTAGCAGTAATAACACGAGGCACCAAGTATACCATGTCCTTTGTTCACTTTCTGTAACAGTAATAACATGAGGCACCAAGTATACCATGTCCTTTGTTCACTTTCTGTAACAGTAATAACATGAGGCACCAAGTATACCATGTCCTGTGTTCACTTTCTGTAACAGTAATAACATGAGGCACCATGCACACCGTGTCCTTTGTTCACTTTGTGTAACAGCAATAACATAAGGCACCATGCACACCGTGTCCTTTGTTCACTTTCTGTAACAGTAATAACATGAGGCACCAAGTATAACATGTCCTTTGTTCACTTTCTGTAACAGTAATAACATGAGGCACCATGCACACCGTGTCCTTTGTTCACCTTCTGTAACAGTAATAACATGAGGCACCAAGTATAACATGTCCTTTGTTCACTTTCTGTAACAGTAATAACATGAGGCACCATGTATACCGTGTCCTTTGTTCACTTTCTGTAACAGTAATAACATGAGGCACCATGCACACCATGTCCATTGTTCACTTTCTGTAACAGTAATAACATGAGGCACCATGCACACCATGTCCTTTGTTCACCTTCTGTAACAGTAATATCATGAGGCACCATGTATACCATGTCCTTTGTTCCCTTTCTGTAACAGTAATAACATGAGGCACCATGCATACCATGTCCTTTGTTCACTTTCTGTAACAGTAATAACATGAGGCACCATGTATACCATGTCCTTTGTTCACTTTCTGTAACAGTAATAACATGAGGCACCATGCACACCGTGTCCTTTGTTCACTTTCTGTAACAGTAATAACATGAGGCACCATGTATACCATGTCCTTTGTTCACTTTCTGTAACAGTAATAACATGTGGCACCATGCACACCATGTCCTTTGTTCACTTTCTGTAACAGTAATAACATGAGGCACCATGCACACCATATCCTTTGTTCACTTTCTGTAACAGTAATAACATGAGGCACCATGTGTACCATGTCCTTTGTTCCCTTTCTGTAAAAGTAATAACATGAAGCACCATGCACACCATGTCCTTTGTTCACTTTCTGTAACAGTAATAACATGAGGGACCATGTATACCATGTCCTTTGTTCACTTTCTGTAACAGTAATAACATGAGGCACCATGCACACCGTGTCCTTTGTTCACTTTCTGTAACAGTAATAACATGAGGCACCATGTACACCATGTCCTTTGTTCACTTTCTGTAACAGTAATAACATGAGGCACCAAGTATACCATGTCCTTTGTTCACTTTCTGTAACAGTAATAACATGAGGCACCATGCACCCCATGTCCTTAGTTCACTTTCTGTAACAGTAATAACATGAGGCATCATGCACACCGTGTCCTTTGTTCACTTTCTGTAACAGTAATAACATGAGGCACCATGCACACCGTGTCCTTTGTTCACTTTCTGTAACAGTAATAACATGAGGCACCAAGTATAACATGTCCTTTGTTCACTTTCTGTAACAGTAATAACATGAGGCACCATGCACACCGTGTCGTTTGTTCACTTTCTGTAACAATAATAACATGAGGCACTAAGTATAACATGTCCTTTGTTCACCTTCTGTAACAGTAATAACATGAGGCACCATGTATACCGTGTCCTTTGTTCACTTTCTGTAACAGTAATAACATGAGGCACCATGCACACCATGTCCTTTGTTCACTTTCTGTAACAGTAATAACATGAGGCACCATGCACACCATGTCCTTTGTTCACTTTCTGTAACAGTAATAACATGAGGCACCATGTATACCATGTCCTTTGTTCTCTTTCTGTAACAGTAATAACATGAGGCACCATGCACACCATGTCCTTTGTTCACGTTCTGTAACAGTAATAACATGAGGCACCATGTATACCATGTCCTTTGTTCACTTTCTGTAACAGTAATAACATGAGGCACCATGCACACCGTGTCCTTTGTTCACTTTCTGTAACAGTAATAACATGAGGCAGAATGTACACCGTGTCCTTTGTTCACCTTCTGTAACAGTAATAACATGGGGCACCATGTATGCCATGTCCTTTGTTCACTTTCTGTAACAGTAATAACATGAGGCACCATGTACACCATGTCCTTTGTTCACTTTCTTTAACAGTAATAACATGAGGCACCAAGTATAACATGTCCTTTGTTCATTTTCTGTAACAGTAATAACATGGGGCACCAAGTATACCATGTCCTTTGTTCACTTTCTGTAACAGTAATAACATGAGGCACCATGTATACCATATCCTTTGTTCACTTTCTGTAACAGTAATAACATGAGGCACCAAGTATACCATGTCCTTTGTTCACTTTCTGTAACAGTAATAACATGAGGCACCAAGTATACCATGTCCTTTGTTCACTTTCTGTAACAGTAATAACATGAGGCACCTAGTATACCATGTCCTTTGTTCACTTTCTGTAACAGTAATAACATGAGGCACCAAGTATACCATATCCTTTGTTCACTTTCTGTAACAGTAATAACATGAGGCACCAAGTATACCATGTCCTTTGTTCGCTTTCTGTAACAGTAATAACATGAGGCACCATGTATACCATCTCCTTTATTCACTTTCTGTAACAGTAATAACATGAGGCACCATGTACACCATGTCCTTTGTTCACTTTCTGTAACAGTAATTACATGAGGCACCAAGTATACCATGTCCTTTGTTCACTTTCTGTAACAGTAATAACATGAGGCACCAAGTACACCATGTCCTTTGTACCCTTTCTGTAACAGTAATAAAATGAGGCACCAAGTATACCATGTCCTTTGTTCACTTTCTGTAACAGTAATAACATGAGGCACCAAGTACACCATGTCCTTTGTTCACTTTCTGTAAAAGTAATAACATGAGGCACCAAGTATACCATGTCCTTTGTTCACTTTCTGTAACAGTAATAACATGAGGCACCAAGTATACCATGTCCTTTGTTCACTTTCTGTAACAGTAATAACATGAGGCACCATGCACACCATGTCCTTTGTTCACTTTCTGTAACAGTAATAACATGAGGCACCATGAATACCATGTCCTCTGTTCACTTTCTATAACAGTAATAACATGAGCCACCATGAATACCATGTCCTCTGTTCACTTTCTGTAACCCTAATAACACGAGGCACCATGTATACCATGTCCTTTGTTCACTTTCTGTAACAGTAATAACACGAGGCACCATGTATACCATGTCCTTTGTTCACTTTCTGTAACAGTAATAACATGAGGCACCAAGTATACCATGTCCTTTGTTCACTTTCTGTAACAGCAATAACATGAGGCACCATGTATACCATGTCCTTTGTTCACTTTCTGTAACAGTAATAACATGAGGCACCAAGTATACCATGTCCTTTGTTCACTTTCTGTAACAGTAATTACATGAGGCACCAAGTACACCATGTCCTTTGTTCCCTTTCTGTAACAGTAATAACATGAGGCACCAAGTATACCATGTCCTTTGTTCACTTTCTGTAACAGTAATAACATGAGGCACCAGGTATACCATGTCCTCTGTTCACTTTCTGTAACGGTAATAACATGAGGCACCAAGTATACCATGTCCTTTGTTCACTTTCTGTAACAGTAATAACCTGAGGCACCAAGTACACCATGTCCTTTGTTCCCTTTCTGTAACAGTAATAACATGAGGCACCAAGTATACCATGTCCTTTGTTCACTTTCTGTAACAGTAATAACATGAGGCACCAAGTATACCATGTCCTTTGTTCACTTTCTGTAACAGTAATAACATGAGGCACCAAGTATACCATGTCCTTTGTTCAATTTCTGTAACAGTAATAACATGAGGCACCATGCACACCGTGTCCTTTGTTCACTTTCTGTAACAGTAATAACACGAGGCACCAAGTATAACATGTCCTTTGTTCACTTTCTGTAACAGTAATAACATGAGGCACCATGTATACCGTGTCCTTTGTTCACTTTCTGTAACAGTAATAACATGAGGCACCATGCACACCGTGTCCTTTGTTCCCTTTCTGTAACAGTAATAACATGAGGCACCATGCACACCATGTCCTTTGTTCACTTTCTGTAACAGTAATAACATGAGGCACCATGCACACCATGTCCTTTGTTCACTTTCTGTAACAGTAATAACATGAGCCACCATGTATACCATGTCCTTTGTTCACTTTCTGTAACAGTAATAACATGAGGCAAAATGCACACCGTGTCCTTTGTTCACTTTCTGTAACAGTAATAACATGATGCACCATGTATACCATGTCCTTTGTTCACTTTCTGTAACAGTAATAACATGAGGCACCATGCACACCGTGTCCTTTGTTCACTTTCTGTAACAGTAATAACATGAGGCACCATGAACACCATGTCCTTTGTTCACTTTCTTTAACACTAATAACATGAGGCACCATGTACACCATGTCCTTTGTTCACTTTCTGTAACAGTAATAACTTGAGGTACCAAGTATACCATGTCCTTTGTTCACTTTCTGTAACAGTAATAACATGAGGCACCATGTACACCATGTCCTTTGTTCACTTTCTGTAACAGTAATAACATGAGGCACCATGTACACCATGTCCTTTGTTCACTTTCTGTAACAGTAATAACAAGAGGCACCATGTATACCATGTCCTTTGTTCACTTTCTGTAACAGTAATAACATGAGGCACCATGTACACCATGTCCTTTGTTCACTTTCTGTAACAGTAATAACATGAGACACCATGTATACCATGTCCTTTGTTCACTTTCTATAACAGTAATAACATGAGTCACCATGAACACCATGTCCTTTGTTCACTTTCTATAACAGTAATAACATGAGGCACCATAAATACCATGTCCTTTGTTCACTTTCTGTAACAGTAATAACATGAGGCACCATGAATACCATGTCGTTTGTTCACTTCCTATAACAGTAATAACATGAGGGACCATGAATACCATGTCCTCTGTTCAGTTTCTATAACAGTAATAACATGAGGCACCATGTACACCATGTCCTTTGTTCACTTTCTGTAACAGTAATAACATGAGACACCATGTATACCATGTCCTTTGTTCACTTTCTGTAACAGTAATAACATGAGTCACCATGAACACCATGTCCTTTGTTCACTTTCTATAACAGTAATAACATGAGGCACCATGTATACCATGTCCTCTATTCACTTTCTGGAACAGTAATAACATGAGGCACCAAGTATACCATGTCCTTTGTTCACTTTCTGTAACAGTAATAACATGATTCACCAAGTACACCATGTCCTTTGTTCACTTACTATAACAGTAATAACATGAGGCACCATGTATACCATGTCCTTCGTTAACTTTCTGTAACAGTAATAACATGAGGCACCATGTACACCATGTCGTTTGTTCACTTTCTGTAACAGTAATAACACGAGGCACCATGTATACCATGTCCTTTGTTCACTTTCTGTAACAGCAATAACACGAGGCACCATGTATACCATGTCCTTAGTTCACTTTCTGTAACAGTAATAACACGAGGTTCCATGTATACCATGTCCTTTGTTCATTTTCTGTAACAGTAATAACTTGAGGTACCAAGTACACCATGTCCTTTGTTCACTTTCTGTAACAGTAATAACATGAGGCACCATGTACACCATGTCCTTTGTTCACTTTCGGTAACAGTAATAACATGAGGCACCATGCACACCATGTCCTTTGTTCACTTTCTGTAACAGTAATAACATGAGGCACCATCTATACCATGTCCTTTGTTCACTTTCTGTAACAGTAATAACATGAGGCACCATGTACACCATGTCCTTTGTTCACTTTCTGTAACAGTAATAACATGAGACACCATGTATACCATGTCCTTTGTGCACTTTCTGTAACAGTAATAACATGAGTCACCATGAATACCATGTCTTTTGTTCACTTCCTATAACAGTAATAACATGAGGCACCATGAATACCATGTCCTCTGTTCACTTTCTATAACAGTATTAACATGAGCCACCATGAATACCATGTCCTCTGTTCACTTTCTGTAACAGTAATAACATGAGCCACCATGAATACCATGTCCTTTGTTCACTTTCTATAACAGTAATAACATGAGGCACCATGAATACCATGTCCTCTGTTCACTTTCTGTAACAGTAATAACATGAGGCACCATGTACACCATGTCCTTTGTTCACTTTCTATAACAGTAATAACATGAGGCACCATGTATACCATGTCCTCTGTTCACCATCTGTAACAGTAATAACATGAGGCACCAAGTATACCATGTCCTTTGTTCACTTTCTGTAACAGTAATAACATGAGGCACCAAGTACACCATGTCCTTTGTTCACTTTCTGTAACAGTAATAACATGAGGCACCATGTACACCATGTCCTTTGTTCACTTTCTGTAACAGTAATAACATGGGGCACCATGTACACCATGTCCTTTGTTCACTTTCTGTAACAGTAATAACAAGAGGCACCATGTATACCATGTCCTTTGTTCACTTTCTGTAACAGTAATAACATGAGGCACCATGTACACCATGTCCTTTGTTCACTTTCTGTAACAGTAATAACATGAGACACCATGTATACCATGTCCTTTGTTCACTTTCTATAACAGTAATAACATGAGTCACCATGAACACCATGTCCTTTGTTCACTTTCTATAACAGTAATAACATGAGGCACCATAAATACCATGTCCTTTGTTCACTTTCTGTAACAGTAATAACATGAGGCACCATGAATACCATGTCGTTTGTTCACTTCCTATAACAGTAATAACATGAGGCACCATGAATACCATGTCCTCTGTTCAGTTTCTATAACAGTAATAACATGAGGCACCATGTACACCATGTCCTTTGTTCACTTTCTGTAACAGTAATAACATGAGACACCATGTATACCATGTCCTTTGTTCACTTTCTATAACAGTAATAACATGAGTCACCATGAACACCATGTCCTTTGTTCACTTTCTATAACAGTAATAACATGAGGCACCATAAATACCATGTCCTTTGTTCACTTTCTGTAACAGTAATAACATGAGGCACCATGAATACCATGTCGTTTGTTCACTTCCTATAACAGTAATAACATGAGGCACCATGAATACCATGTCCTCTGTTCAGTTTCTATAACAGTAATAACATGAGGCACCATGTACACCATGTCCTTTGTTCACTTTCTGTAACAGTAATAACATGAGTCACCATGAACACCATGTCCTTTGTTCACTTTCTATAACAGTAATAACATGAGGCACCATGTATACCATGTCCTCTGTTCACTTTCTGTAACAGTAATAACATGAGGCACCAAGTATACCATGTCCTTTGTTCACTTTCTGTAACAGTAATAACATGATTCACCAAGTACACCATGTCCTTTGTTCACTTTCTATAACAGTAATAACATGAGGCACCATGTATACCATGTCCTTCGTTAACTTTCTGTAACAGTAATAACATGAGGCACCATGTACACCATGTCGTTTGTTCACTTTCTGTAACAGTAATAACACGAGGCACCATGTATACCATGTCCTTTGTTCACTTTCTGTAACAGCAATAACACGAGGCACCATGTATACCATGTCCTTAGTTCACTTTCTGTAACAGTAATAACACGAGGCACCATGTATACCATGTCCTTTGTTCACTTTCTGTAACAGTAATAACTTGAGGTACCAAGTATACCATGTCCTTTGTTCACTTTCTGTAACAGTAATAACATGAGGCACCATGTACACCATGTCCTTTGTTCACTTTCGGTAACAGTAATAACATGAGGCACCATGCACACCATGTCCTTTGTTCACTTTCTGTAACAGTAATAACATGAGGCACCATGTATACCATGTCCTTTGTTCACTTTCTGTAACAGTAATAACATGAGGCACCATGTACACCATGTCCTTTGTTCACTTTCTGTAACAGTAATAACATGAGACACCATGTATACCATGTCCTTTGTGCACTTTCTGTAACAGTAATAACATGAGTCACCATGAATACCATGTCTTTTGTTCACTTCCTATAACAGTAATAACATGAGGCACCATGAATACCATGTCCTCTGTTCACTTTCTATAACAGTATTAACATGAGCCACCATGAATACCATGTCCTCTGTTCACTTTCTGTAACAGTAATAACATGAGCCACCATGAATACCATGTCCTTTGTTCACTTTCTATAACAGTAATAACATGAGGCACCATGAATACCATGTCCTCTGTTCACTTACTGTAACAGTAATAACATGAGGCACCATGTACACCATGTCCTTTGTTCACTTTCTATAACAGTAATAACATGAGGCACCATGTATACCATGTCCTCTGTTCACCATCTGTAACAGTAATAACATGAGGCACCAAGTATACCATGTCCTTTGTTCACTTTCTGTAACAGTAATAACATGAGGCACCAAGTACACCATGTCCTTTGTTCACTTTCTATAACAGTAAGAACATGAGGCACCATGTATACCATGTCCTCTGTTCACTTTCTATAACAGTAATAACATGAGGCACCATGTATACCATGTCCATTGTTCACTTTCTGTAACAGTCATAACATGAGGCACCATGTACACCATGTCCTTTGTTCACTTTCTGTAACAGTAATAACACGAGGCACCATGTATACCATGTCCTTTGTTCACTTTCCGTAACAGTAATAACACGTGGCACCATGTATACCATGTCCTTTGTTCACTTTCTGTAACAGTAATAACATGAGGCACCATGTATACCATATCCTTTGTTCACTTTCTGTAACAGTAATAACATGAGGCACCATGCACACCGTGTCCTTTGTTCACCTTCTGTAACAGTAATAACATGAGGCACCAAGTATAACATGTCCTTTGTTCACTTTCTGTAACAGTAATAACATGAGGCACCATGTATACCGTGTCCTTTGTTCACTTTCTGTAACAGTAATAACATGAGGCACCATGCACACCATGTCCATTGTTCACTTTCTGTAACAGTAATAACATGAGGCACCATGCACACCATGTCCTTTGTTCACCTTCTGTAACAGTAATATCATGAGGCACCATGTATACCATGTCCTTTGTTCCCTTTCTGTAACAGTAATAACATGAGGCACCATGCATACCATGTCCTTTGTTCACTTTCTGTAACAGTAATAACATGAGGCACCATGTATACCATGTCCTTTGTTCACTTTCTGTAACAGTAATAACATGAGGCACCATGCACACCGTGTCCTTTGTTCACTTTCTGTAACAGTAATAACATGAGGCACCATGTACACCATGTCCTTTGTTCACTTTCTGTAACAGTAATAACATGAGGCACCATGTATACCATGTCCTTTGTTCACTTTCTGTAACAGTAATAACATGTGGCACCATGCACACCATGTCCTTTGTTCACTTTCTGTAACAGTAATAACATGAGGCACCATGCACACCATATCCTTTGTTCACTTTCTGTAACAGTAATAACATGAGGCACCATGTGTACCATGTCCTTTGTTCCCTTTCTGTAAAAGTAATAACATGAAGCACCATGCACACCATGTCCTTTGTTCACTTTCTGTAACAGTAATAACATGAGGGACCATGTATACCATGTCCTTTGTTCACTTTCTGTAACAGTAATAACATGAGGCACCATGCACACCGTGTCCTTTGTTCACTTTCTGTAACAGTAATAACATGAGGCACCATGTACACCATGTCCTTTGTTCACTTTCTGTAACAGTAATAACATGAGGCACCAAGTATACCATGTCCTTTGTTCACTTTCTGTAACAGTAATAACATGAGGCACCATGCACCCCATGTCCTTAGTTCACTTTCTGTAACAGTAATAACATGAGGCATCATGCACACCGTGTCCTTTGTTCACTTTCTGTAACAGTAATAACATGAGGCACCATGCACACCGTGTCCTTTGTTCACTTTCTGTAACAGTAATAACATGAGGCACCAAGTATAACATGTCCTTTGTTCACTTTCTGTAACAGTAATAACATGAGGCACCATGCACACCGTGTCGTTTGTTCACTTTCTGTAACAATAATAACATGAGGCACTAAGTATAACATGTCCTTTGTTCACCTTCTGTAACAGTAATAACATGAGGCACCATGTATACCGTGTCCTTTGTTCACTTTCTGTAACAGTAATAACATGAGGCACCATGCACACCATGTCCTTTGTTCACTTTCTGTAACAGTAATAACATGAGGCACCATGCACACCATGTCCTTTGTTCACTTTCTGTAACAGTAATAACATGAGGCACCATGTATACCATGTCCTTTGTTCTCTTTCTGTAACAGTAATAACATGAGGCACCATGCACACCATGTCCTTTGTTCACGTTCTGTAACAGTAATAACATGAGGCACCATGTATACCATGTCCTTTGTTCACTTTCTGTAACAGTAATAACATGAGGCACCATGCACACCGTGTCCTTTGTTCACTTTCTGTAACAGTAATAACATGAGGCAGAATGTACACCGTGTCCTTTGTTCACCTTCTGTAACAGTAATAACATGGGGCACCATGTATGCCATGTCCTTTGTTCACTTTCTGTAACAGTAATAACATGAGGCACCATGTACACCATGTCCTTTGTTCACTTTCTTTAACAGTAATAACATGAGGCACCAAGTATAACATGTCCTTTGTTCATTTTCTGTAACAGTAATAACATGGGGCACCAAGTATACCATGTCCTTTGTTCACTTTCTGTAACAGTAATAACATGAGGCACCATGTATACCATATCCTTTGTTCACTTTCTGTAACAGTAATAACATGAGGCACCAAGTATACCATGTCCTTTGTTCACTTTCTGTAACAGTAATAACATGAGGCACCAAGTATACCATGTCCTTTGTTCACTTTCTGTAACAGTAATAACATGAGGCACCTAGTATACCATGTCCTTTGTTCACTTTCTGTAACAGTAATAACATGAGGCACCAAGTATACCATATCCTTTGTTCACTTTCTGTAACAGTAATAACATGAGGCACCAAGTATACCATGTCCTTTGTTCGCTTTCTGTAACAGTAATAACATGAGGCACCATGTATACCATCTCCTTTATTCACTTTCTGTAACAGTAATAACATGAGGCACCATGTACACCATGTCCTTTGTTCACTTTCTGTAACAGTAATTACATGAGGCACCAAGTATACCATGTCCTTTGTTCACTTTCTGTAACAGTAATAACATGAGGCACCAAGTACACCATGTCCTTTGTACCCTTTCTGTAACAGTAATAAAATGAGGCACCAAGTATACCATGTCCTTTGTTCACTTTCTGTAACAGTAATAACATGAGGCACCAAGTACACCATGTCCTTTGTTCACTTTCTGTAAAAGTAATAACATGAGGCACCAAGTATACCATGTCCTTTGTTCACTTTCTGTAACAGTAATAACATGAGGCACCAAGTATACCATGTCCTTTGTTCACTTTCTGTAACAGTAATAACATGAGGCACCATGCACACCATGTCCTTTGTTCACTTTCTGTAACAGTAATAACATGAGGCACCATGAATACCATGTCCTCTGTTCACTTTCTATAACAGTAATAACATGAGCCACCATGAATACCATGTCCTCTGTTCACTTTCTGTAACCCTAATAACACGAGGCACCATGTATACCATGTCCTTTGTTCACTTTCTGTAACAGTAATAACACGAGGCACCATGTATACCATGTCCTTTGTTCACTTTCTGTAACAGTAATAACATGAGGCACCAAGTATACCATGTCCTTTGTTCACTTTCTGTAACAGCAATAACATGAGGCACCATGTATACCATGTCCTTTGTTCACTTTCTGTAACAGTAATAACATGAGGCACCAAGTATACCATGTCCTTTGTTCACTTTCTGTAACAGTAATTACATGAGGCACCAAGTACACCATGTCCTTTGTTCCCTTTCTGTAACAGTAATAACATGAGGCACCAAGTATACCATGTCCTTTGTTCACTTTCTGTAACAGTAATAACATGAGGCACCAGGTATACCATGTCCTCTGTTCACTTTCTGTAACGGTAATAACATGAGGCACCAAGTATACCATGTCCTTTGTTCACTTTCTGTAACAGTAATAACCTGAGGCACCAAGTACACCATGTCCTTTGTTCCCTTTCTGTAACAGTAATAACATGAGGCACCAAGTATACCATGTCCTTTGTTCACTTTCTGTAACAGTAATAACATGAGGCACCAAGTATACCATGTCCTTTGTTCACTTTCTGTAACAGTAATAACATGAGGCACCAAGTATACCATGTCCTTTGTTCAATTTCTGTAACAGTAATAACATGAGGCACCATGCACACCGTGTCCTTTGTTCACTTTCTGTAACAGTAATAACACGAGGCACCAAGTATAACATGTCCTTTGTTCACTTTCTGTAACAGTAATAACATGAGGCACCATGTATACCGTGTCCTTTGTTCACTTTCTGTAACAGTAATAACATGAGGCACCATGCACACCGTGTCCTTTGTTCCCTTTCTGTAACAGTAATAACATGAGGCACCATGCACACCATGTCCTTTGTTCACTTTCTGTAACAGTAATAACATGAGGCACCATGCACACCATGTCCTTTGTTCACTTTCTGTAACAGTAATAACATGAGCCACCATGTATACCATGTCCTTTGTTCACTTTCTGTAACAGTAATAACATGAGGCAAAATGCACACCGTGTCCTTTGTTCACTTTCTGTAACAGTAATAACATGATGCACCATGTATACCATGTCCTTTGTTCACTTTCTGTAACAGTAATAACATGAGGCACCATGCACACCGTGTCCTTTGTTCACTTTCTGTAACAGTAATAACATGAGGCACCATGAACACCATGTCCTTTGTTCACTTTCTTTAACACTAATAACATGAGGCACCATGTACACCATGTCCTTTGTTCACTTTCTGTAACAGTAATAACTTGAGGTACCAAGTATACCATGTCCTTTGTTCACTTTCTGTAACAGTAATAACATGAGGCACCATGTACACCATGTCCTTTGTTCACTTTCTGTAACAGTAATAACATGAGGCACCATGTACACCATGTCCTTTGTTCACTTTCTGTAACAGTAATAACAAGAGGCACCATGTATACCATGTCCTTTGTTCACTTTCTGTAACAGTAATAACATGAGGCACCATGTACACCATGTCCTTTGTTCACTTTCTGTAACAGTAATAACATGAGACACCATGTATACCATGTCCTTTGTTCACTTTCTATAACAGTAATAACATGAGTCACCATGAACACCATGTCCTTTGTTCACTTTCTATAACAGTAATAACATGAGGCACCATAAATACCATGTCCTTTGTTCACTTTCTGTAACAGTAATAACATGAGGCACCATGAATACCATGTCGTTTGTTCACTTCCTATAACAGTAATAACATGAGGGACCATGAATACCATGTCCTCTGTTCAGTTTCTATAACAGTAATAACATGAGGCACCATGTACACCATGTCCTTTGTTCACTTTCTGTAACAGTAATAACATGAGACACCATGTATACCATGTCCTTTGTTCACTTTCTGTAACAGTAATAACATGAGTCACCATGAACACCATGTCCTTTGTTCACTTTCTATAACAGTAATAACATGAGGCACCATGTATACCATGTCCTCTATTCACTTTCTGGAACAGTAATAACATGAGGCACCAAGTATACCATGTCCTTTGTTCACTTTCTGTAACAGTAATAACATGATTCACCAAGTACACCATGTCCTTTGTTCACTTACTATAACAGTAATAACATGAGGCACCATGTATACCATGTCCTTCGTTAACTTTCTGTAACAGTAATAACATGAGGCACCATGTACACCATGTCGTTTGTTCACTTTCTGTAACAGTAATAACACGAGGCACCATGTATACCATGTCCTTTGTTCACTTTCTGTAACAGCAATAACACGAGGCACCATGTATACCATGTCCTTAGTTCACTTTCTGTAACAGTAATAACACGAGGTTCCATGTATACCATGTCCTTTGTTCATTTTCTGTAACAGTAATAACTTGAGGTACCAAGTACACCATGTCCTTTGTTCACTTTCTGTAACAGTAATAACATGAGGCACCATGTACACCATGTCCTTTGTTCACTTTCGGTAACAGTAATAACATGAGGCACCATGCACACCATGTCCTTTGTTCACTTTCTGTAACAGTAATAACATGAGGCACCATCTATACCATGTCCTTTGTTCACTTTCTGTAACAGTAATAACATGAGGCACCATGTACACCATGTCCTTTGTTCACTTTCTGTAACAGTAATAACATGAGACACCATGTATACCATGTCCTTTGTGCACTTTCTGTAACAGTAATAACATGAGTCACCATGAATACCATGTCTTTTGTTCACTTCCTATAACAGTAATAACATGAGGCACCATGAATACCATGTCCTCTGTTCACTTTCTATAACAGTATTAACATGAGCCACCATGAATACCATGTCCTCTGTTCACTTTCTGTAACAGTAATAACATGAGCCACCATGAATACCATGTCCTTTGTTCACTTTCTATAACAGTAATAACATGAGGCACCATGAATACCATGTCCTCTGTTCACTTTCTGTAACAGTAATAACATGAGGCACCATGTACACCATGTCCTTTGTTCACTTTCTATAACAGTAATAACATGAGGCACCATGTATACCATGTCCTCTGTTCACCATCTGTAACAGTAATAACATGAGGCACCAAGTATACCATGTCCTTTGTTCACTTTCTGTAACAGTAATAACATGAGGCACCAAGTACACCATGTCCTTTGTTCACTTTCTGTAACAGTAATAACATGAGGCACCATGTACACCATGTCCTTTGTTCACTTTCTGTAACAGTAATAACATGGGGCACCATGTACACCATGTCCTTTGTTCACTTTCTGTAACAGTAATAACAAGAGGCACCATGTATACCATGTCCTTTGTTCACTTTCTGTAACAGTAATAACATGAGGCACCATGTACACCATGTCCTTTGTTCACTTTCTGTAACAGTAATAACATGAGACACCATGTATACCATGTCCTTTGTTCACTTTCTATAACAGTAATAACATGAGTCACCATGAACACCATGTCCTTTGTTCACTTTCTATAACAGTAATAACATGAGGCACCATAAATACCATGTCCTTTGTTCACTTTCTGTAACAGTAATAACATGAGGCACCATGAATACCATGTCGTTTGTTCACTTCCTATAACAGTAATAACATGAGGCACCATGAATACCATGTCCTCTGTTCAGTTTCTATAACAGTAATAACATGAGGCACCATGTACACCATGTCCTTTGTTCACTTTCTGTAACAGTAATAACATGAGACACCATGTATACCATGTCCTTTGTTCACTTTCTATAACAGTAATAACATGAGTCACCATGAACACCATGTCCTTTGTTCACTTTCTATAACAGTAATAACATGAGGCACCATAAATACCATGTCCTTTGTTCACTTTCTGTAACAGTAATAACATGAGGCACCATGAATACCATGTCGTTTGTTCACTTCCTATAACAGTAATAACATGAGGCACCATGAATACCATGTCCTCTGTTCAGTTTCTATAACAGTAATAACATGAGGCACCATGTACACCATGTCCTTTGTTCACTTTCTGTAACAGTAATAACATGAGGCACCATGTACACCATGTCGTTTGTTCACTTTCTGTAACAGTAATAACACGAGGCACCATGTATACCATGTCCTTTGTTCACTTTCTGTAACAGCAATAACACGAGGCACCATGTATACCATGTCCTTAGTTCACTTTCTGTAACAGTAATAACACGAGGTTCCATGTATACCATGTCCTTTGTTCATTTTCTGTAACAGTAATAACTTGAGGTACCAAGTACACCATGTCCTTTGTTCACTTTCTGTAACAGTAATAACATGAGGCACCATGTACACCATGTCCTTTGTTCACTTTCGGTAACAGTAATAACATGAGGCACCATGCACACCATGTCCTTTGTTCACTTTCTGTAACAGTAATAACATGAGGCACCATCTATACCATGTCCTTTGTTCACTTTCTGTAACAGTAATAACATGAGGCACCATGTACACCATGTCCTTTGTTCACTTTCTGTAACAGTAATAACATGAGACACCATGTATACCATGTCCTTTGTGCACTTTCTGTAACAGTAATAACATGAGTCACCATGAATACCATGTCTTTTGTTCACTTCCTATAACAGTAATAACATGAGGCACCAAGTATACCATGTCCTTTGTTCACTTTCTGTAACAGTAATAACATGATTCACCAAGTACACCATGTCCTTTGTTCACTTTCTATAACAGTAATAACATGAGGCACCATGTATACCATGTCCTTCGTTAACTTTCTGTAACAGTAATAACATGAGGCACCATGTACACCATGTCGTTTGTTCACTTTCTGTAACAGTAATAACACGAGGCACCATGTATACCATGTCCTTTGTTCACTTTCTGTAACAGCAATAACACGAGGCACCATGTATACCATGTCCTTAGTTCACTTTCTGTAACAGTAATAACACGAGGCACCATGTATACCATGTCCTTTGTTCACTTTCTGTAACAGTAATAACTTGAGGTACCAAGTATACCATGTCCTTTGTTCACTTTCTGTAACAGTAATAACATGAGGCACCATGTACACCATGTCCTTTGTTCACTTTCGGTAACAGTAATAACATGAGGCACCATGCACACCATGTCCTTTGTTCACTTTCTGTAACAGTAATAACATGAGGCACCATGTATACCATGTCCTTTGTTCACTTTCTGTAACAGTAATAACATGAGGCACCATGTACACCATGTCCTTTGTTCACTTTCTGTAACAGTAATAACATGAGACACCATGTATACCATGTCCTTTGTGCACTTTCTGTAACAGTAATAACATGAGTCACCATGAATACCATGTCTTTTGTTCACTTCCTATAACAGTAATAACATGAGGCACCATGAATACCATGTCCTCTGTTCACTTTCTATAACAGTATTAACATGAGCCACCATGAATACCATGTCCTCTGTTCACTTTCTGTAACAGTAATAACATGAGCCACCATGAATACCATGTCCTTTGTTCACTTTCTATAACAGTAATAACATGAGGCACCATGAATACCATGTCCTCTGTTCACTTACTGTAACAGTAATAACATGAGGCACCATGTACACCATGTCCTTTGTTCACTTTCTATAACAGTAATAACATGAGGCACCATGTATACCATGTCCTCTGTTCACCATCTGTAACAGTAATAACATGAGGCACCAAGTATACCATGTCCTTTGTTCACTTTCTGTAACAGTAATAACATGAGGCACCAAGTACACCATGTCCTTTGTTCACTTTCTATAACAGTAAGAACATGAGGCACCATGTATACCATGTCCTCTGTTCACTTTCTATAACAGTAATAACATGAGGCACCATGTATACCATGTCCATTGTTCACTTTCTGTAACAGTCATAACATGAGGCACCATGTACACCATGTCCTTTGTTCACTTTCTGTAACAGTAATAACACGAGGCACCATGTATACCATGTCCTTTGTTCACTTTCCGTAACAGTAATAACACGTGGCACCATGTATACCATGTCCTTTGTTCACTTTCTGTAACAGTAATAACATGAGGCACCATGTATACCATATCCTTTGTTCACTTTCTGTAACAGTAATAACATGAGGCACCATGTACACCAAGTCCTTTGTTCACTTTCCGTAACAGTAATAACATGAGGCACCATGTACACCATGTCCTTTGTTCACTTTCTGTAACAGTAATAACATGAGGCACCATGTATACCATGTCCTTTGTTCACTTTCTGTAACAGTAATAACCTGAGGCACCAAGTATACCATGTCCTTTGTTCACTTTCTGTAACAGTAATAACATGAGGCACCAAGTATACCATGTCCTTTGTTCACTTTCTGTAACAGTAATAACATGAGGCACCAAGTATACCATGTCCTTTGTTCACTTTCTGTAACGGTAATAACATGAGGCACCAAGTATACCATGTCCTTTGTTCACTTTCTGTAACAGTAATAACCTGAGGCACCAAGTACACCATGTCCTTTGTTCCCTTTCTGTAACAGTAATAACATGAGGCACCAAGTATACCATGTCCTTTGTTCACTTTCTGTAACAGTAATAACATGAGGCACCAAATATACCATGTCCTTTGTTCACTTTCTGTAACAGTAATAACATGAGGCACCAAGTATACCATGTCCTTTGTTCACTTTCTGTAACAGTAATAACATGAGGCACCATGTACACCATGTCCTTTGTTCACTTTCTGTAACAGTAATAACATGAGGCACCATGTACACCATGTCCTTTGTTCACTTTCTGTAACAGTAATAACAAGAGGCACCATGTA
Source organism: Tenodera sinensis (assembly GCA_030765045.1). Classification (NCBI taxonomy): domain Eukaryota; kingdom Metazoa; phylum Arthropoda; class Insecta; order Mantodea; family Mantidae; genus Tenodera; species Tenodera sinensis. The sequence continues at coordinate 172,261 of JAUKNM010000020.1, forward strand.
TACCATGTCCTTTGTTCACTTTCTGTAACAGTAATAACATGAGGCACCATGTACACCATGTCCTTTGTTCACTTTCTGTAACAGTAATAACATGAGACACCATGTATACCATGTCCTTTGTTCACTTTCTATAACAGTAATAACATGAGTCACCATGAACACCATGTCCTTTGTTCACTTTCTATAACAGTAATAACATGAGGCACCATAAATACCATGTCCTTTGTTCACTTTCTGTAACAGTAATAACATGAGGCACCATGAATACCATGTCGTTTGTTCACTTCCTATAACAGTAATAACATGAGGGACCATGAATACCATGTCCTCTGTTCAGTTTCTATAACAGTAATAACATGAGGCACCATGTACACCATGTCCTTTGTTCACTTTCTGTAACAGTAATAACATGAGACACCATGTATACCATGTCCTTTGTTCACTTTCTGTAACAGTAATAACATGAGTCACCATGAACACCATGTCCTTTGTTCACTTTCTATAACAGTAATAACATGAGGCACCATGTATACCATGTCCTCTATTCACTTTCTGGAACAGTAATAACATGAGGCACCAAGTATACCATGTCCTTTGTTCACTTTCTGTAACAGTAATAACATGATTCACCAAGTACACCATGTCCTTTGTTCACTTTCTATAACAGTAATAACATGAGGCACCATGTATACCATGTCCTTCGTTAACTTTCTGTAACAGTAATAACATGAGGCACCATGTACACCATGTCGTTTGTTCACTTTCTGTAACAGTAATAACACGAGGCACCATGTATACCATGTCCTTTGTTCACTTTCTGTAACAGCAATAACACGAGGCACCATGTATACCATGTCCTTAGTTCACTTTCTGTAACAGTAATAACACGAGGCACCATGTATACCATGTCCTTTGTTCATTTTCTGTAACAGTAATAACTTGAGGTACCAAGTATACCATGTCCTTTGTTCACTTTCTGTAACAGTAATAACATGACGCACCATGTACACCATGTCCTTTGTTCACTTTCGGTAACAGTAATAACATGAGGCACCATGCACACCATGTCCTTTGTTCACTTTCTGTAACAGTAATAACATGAGGCACCATCTATACCATGTCCTTTGTTCACTTTCTGTAACAGTAATAACATGAGGCACCATGTACACCATGTCCTTTGTTCACTTTCTGTAACAGTAATAACATGAGACACCATGTATACCATGTCCTTTGTGCACTTTCTGTAACAGTAATAACATGAGTCACCATGAATACCATGTCTTTTGTTCACTTCCTATAACAGTAATAACATGAGGCACCATGAATACCATGTCCTCTGTTCACTTTCTATAACAGTATTAACATGAGCCACCATGAATACCATGTCCTCTGTTCACTTTCTGTAACAGTAATAACATGAGCCACCATGAATACCATGTCCTTTGTTCACTTTCTATAACAGTAATAACATGAGGCACCATGAATACCATGTCCTCTGTTCACTTTCTGTAACAGTAATAACATGAGGCACCATGTACACCATGTCCTTTGTTCACTTTCTATAACAGTAATAACATGAGGCACCATGTATACCATGTCCTCTGTTCACCATCTGTAACAGTAATAACATGAGGCACCAAGTATACCATGTCCTTTGTTCACTTTCTGTAACAGTAATAACATGAGGCACCAAGTACACCATGTCCTTTGTTCACTTTCTGTAACAGTAATAACATGAGGCACCATGTACACCATGTCCTTTGTTCACTTTCTGTAACAGTAATAACATGGGGCACCATGTACACCATGTCCTTTGTTCACTTTCTGTAACAGTAATAACAAGAGGCACCATGTATACCATGTCCTTTGTTCACTTTCTGTAACAGTAATAACATGAGGCACCATGTACACCATGTCCTTTGTTCACTTTCTGTAACAGTAATAACATGAGACACCATGTATACCATGTCCTTTGTTCACTTTCTATAACAGTAATAACATGAGTCACCATGAACACCATGTCCTTTGTTCACTTTCTATAACAGTAATAACATGAGGCACCATAAATACCATGTCCTTTGTTCACTTTCTGTAACAGTAATAACATGAGGCACCATGAATACCATGTCGTTTGTTCACTTCCTATAACAGTAATAACATGAGGCACCATGAATACCATGTCCTCTGTTCAGTTTCTATAACAGTAATAACATGAGGCACCATGTACACCATGTCCTTTGTTCACTTTCTGTAACAGTAATAACATGAGACACCATGTATACCATGTCCTTTGTTCACTTTCTGTAACAGTAATAACATGAGTCACCATGAACACCATGTCCTTTGTTCACTTTCTATAACAGTAATAACATGAGGCACCATGTATACCATGTCCTCTGTTCACTTTCTGTAACAGTAATAACATGAGGCACCAAGTATACCATGTCCTTTGTTCACTTTCTGTAACAGTAATAACATGATTCACCAAGTACACCATGTCCTTTGTTCACTTTCTATAACAGTAATAACATGAGGCACCATGTATACCATGTCCTTCGTTAACTTTCTGTAACAGTAATAACATGAGGCACCATGTACACCATGTCGTTTGTTCACTTTCTGTAACAGTAATAACACGAGGCACCATGTATACCATGTCCTTTGTTCACTTTCTGTAACAGCAATAACACGAGGCACCATGTATACCATGTCCTTAGTTCACTTTCTGTAACAGTAATAACACGAGGCACCATGTATACCATGTCCTTTGTTCACTTTCTGTAACAGTAATAACTTGAGGTACCAAGTATACCATGTCCTTTGTTCACTTTCTGTAACAGTAATAACATGAGGCACCATGTACACCATGTCCTTTGTTCACTTTCGGTAACAGTAATAACATGAGGCACCATGCACACCATGTCCTTTGTTCACTTTCTGTAACAGTAATAACATGAGGCACCATCTATACCATGTCCTTTGTTCACTTTCTGTAACAGTAATAACATGAGGCACCATGTACACCATGTCCTTTGTTCACTTTCTGTAACAGTAATAACATGAGACACCATGTATACCATGTCCTTTGTGCACTTTCTGTAACAGTAATAACATGAGTCACCATGAATACCATGTCTTTTGTTCACTTCCTATAACAGTAATAACATGAGGCACCATGAATACCATGTCCTCTGTTCACTTTCTATAACAGTATTAACATGAGCCACCATGAATACCATGTCCTCTGTTCACTTTCTGTAACAGTAATAACATGAGCCACCATGAATACCATGTCCTTTGTTCACTTTCTATAACAGTAATAACATGAGGCACCATGAATACCATGTCCTCTGTTCACTTACTGTAACAGTAATAACATGAGGCACCATGTACACCATGTCCTTTGTTCACTTTCTATAACAGTAATAACATGAGGCACCATGTATACCATGTCCTCTGTTCACCATCTGTAACAGTAATAACATGAGGCACCAAGTATACCATGTCCTTTGTTCACTTTCTGTAACAGTAATAACATGAGGCACCAAGTACACCATGTCCTTTGTTCACTTTCTATAACAGTAAGAACATGAGGCACCATGTATACCATGTCCTCTGTTCACTTTCTATAACAGTAATAACATGAGGCACCATGTATACCATGTCCATTGTTCACTTTCTGTAACAGTCATAACATGAGGCACCATGTACACCATGTCCTTTGTTCACTTTCTGTAACAGTAATAACACGAGGCACCATGTATACCATGTCCTTTGTTCACTTTCCGTAACAGTAATAACACGTGGCACCATGTATACCATGTCCTTTGTTCACTTTCTGTAACAGTAATAACATGAGGCACCATGTATACCATATCCTTTGTTCACTTTCTGTAACAGTAATAACATGAGGCACCATGTACACCAAGTCCTTTGTTCACTTTCCGTAACAGTAATAACATGAGGCACCATGTACACCATGTCCTTTGTTCACTTTCTGTAACAGTAATAACATGAGGCACCATGTATACCATGTCCTTTGTTCACTTTCTGTAACAGTAATAACCTGAGGCACCAAGTATACCATGTCCTTTGTTCACTTTCTGTAACAGTAATAACATGAGGCACCAAGTATACCATGTCCTTTGTTCACTTTCTGTAACAGTAATAACATGAGGCACCAAGTATACCATGTCCTTTGTTCACTTTCTGTAACGGTAATAACATGAGGCACCAAGTATACCATGTCCTTTGTTCACTTTCTGTAACAGTAATAACCTGAGGCACCAAGTACACCATGTCCTTTGTTCCCTTTCTGTAACAGTAATAACATGAGGCACCAAGTATACCATGTCCTTTGTTCACTTTCTGTAACAGTAATAACATGAGGCACCAAATATACCATGTCCTTTGTTCACTTTCTGTAACAGTAATAACATGAGGCACCAAGTATACCATGTCCTTTGTTCACTTTCTGTAACAGTAATAACATGAGGCACCAAGTATACCATGTCCTTTGTTCACTTTCTGTAACAGTAATAACATGAGGCACCAAGTATACCATGTCCTTTGTTCACTTTCTCTAACAGTAATAACATGAGGCACCATGCACACCATGTCCTTTGTTCACTTTCTGTAACAGTAATAACATGAGGCACCATGCACACCGTGTCCTTTGTTCACTTTCTGTAACAGTAATAACATGAGGCACCAAGTATAACATGTCGTTTGTTCAATTTCTGTAACAGTAATACCATGAGGCACCATGCACACCGTGTCCTTTGTTCACTTTCTGTAACAGTAATAACATGAGGCACCAAGTATAACATGTTCTTTGTTCACTTTCTGTAACAGTAATAACATGAGGCACCATGCACACCATGTCCTTTGTTCACTTTCTGTAACAGTAATTACATGAGGCACCATGTATACCATGTCCTTTGTTCACTTTCTGTAACAGTAATAACATGAGGCACCATGCACACGATGTCCTTTGTTCACTTTCTGTAACAGTAATAACATGAGGCACCATGTATACCATGTCCTTTGTTCACTTTCTGTAACAGTAATAACATGAGGCACCATGTACACCATGTCCTTTGTTCACTTTCTGTAACACTAATAACATGAGGCACCATGTACACCATGTCCTTTGTTCACTTTCTGTAACAGTAATAACTTGAGGTACCAAGTATACCATGTCCTTTGTTCACTTTCTGTAACAGTAATAACATGAGGCACCATGTACACCATGTCCTTTGTTCACTTTCTGTAACAGTAATAACATGAGTCACCATGAACACCATGTCCTTTGTTCACTTTCTATAACAGTAATAACATGAGCCACCATGAATACAATGTCCTCTGTTCACTTTCTGTAACAGTAATAACATGAGCCACCATGAATACCATGTCCTTTGTTCACTTTCTATAACAGTAATAACATGAGGCACCATGAATACCATGTCCTCTGTTCACTTTCTGTAACAGTAATAACATCAGTCACCATGAACACCATGTCCTTTGTTCACTTTCTATAACAGTAATAACATGAGGCACCATAAATACCATGTCCTTTGTTCACTTTCTGTAACAGTAATAACATGAGGCACCATGAATACCATGTCGTTTGTTCACTTCCTATAACAGTAATAACATGAGGCACCAAGTACACCATGTCCTTTGTTCACTTTCTATAACAGTAAGAACATGAGGCACCATGTATACCATGTCCTCTGTTCACTTTCTATAACAGTAATAACATGAGGCACCATGTATACCATGTCCATTGTTCACTTTCTGTAACAGTAATAACATGAGGCACCATGTACACCATGTCCTTTGTTCACTTTCTGTAACAGTAATAACATTAGGCACCATGTATACCATGTCCTTTGTTCACTTTCCGTAACAGTAATAACATGAGGCACCAAGTACACCATGTACTTTGTTCACTTTCTATAACAGTAAGAACATGAGGCACCAAGTATTACATGTCCTTTGTTCACTTTCTGTAACAGTAATAACATGAGGCACCATGCACACCATGTCCTTTGTTCACTTTCTGTAAAAGTAATAAAATGAGGCACCATGCACACCATTTCCTTTGTTCACTTTCTGTAACAGTAATAACATGAAGCACCATGCACACCATGTTCTTTGTTTACTTTCTGTAACAGTAATAACATGAGGCACCATGCACACCATGTCCTTTGTTCACTTTCTGTAACAGTAATAACATGAGGCACCATGCACACCATGTCCTTTGTTCACTTTCTGTAACAGTAATAACATGAGGCACCATGTATACCATGCCCTTTGTTCACTTTCTGTAACAGTAATAACATGAGGCACCATGCACACCGTGTCCTTTGTTCACTTTCTGTAACAGAAATAACATGAGGCACCATGCACACCATGTCCTTTGTTCACTTTCTGTAACAGTAATAACATGAGGCACCAACTATACCATGTCCTTTGTTTCACTTTCTGTAACAGTAATAACATGAGGCACCATGCACACCATGTCCTTTGTTAACTTTCTGTAACAGTAATAGCATGAGGCACCATGCACACCATGTCCTTTGTTCACTTTCTGTAACAGTAATAACATGAGGCACCATGCACACCGTGTCCTTTGTTGACTTTCTGTAACAGTAATAACATGAGGCACCATGCACACCATGTCCTTTGTTCACCTTCTGTAACAGTAATAACATGAGACACCATGTATACCATGTCCTTTGTTCACTTTCTGTAACAGTAATAACATGAGGCACCATGCGCACCATGTCCTTTGTTCACTTTCTGTAACAGTAATAACATGAGGCACCATGCACACCGTGTCCTTTGTTCACTTTCTGTAACAGTAATAACATGAGGCACCATGTACACCATGCCCTTTTTTCACTTTCTGTAACAGTAATAACCTGAGGCACCATGTACACCATGTCCTTTGTTCACTTTCTGTAACAGTAATAACTTGAGGTACCAAGTATACCATGTCCTTTGTTCACTTTCTGTAACAGTAATAACATGAGGCACCATGTACACCATGTCCTTTGTTCACTTTCTGTAACAGTTATAACATGAGGCACCATATACACCATGTCCTTTGTTCACTTTCTGTAACAGTAATATCAAGAGGCACCATGCATACCATGTCCTTTGTTCACTTTCTGTAACAGTAATAACACGAGGCACCATGTACACCATGTCCTTTGTTCACTTTCTGTAACAGTAATAACATGAGACACCATGTATACCATGTCCTTTGTTCACTTTCTATAACAGTAATAACATGAGTCACCATGAACACCATGTCGTTTGTTCACTTTCTATAACAGTAATAACATGAGGCACCATAAATTCCATGTCCTTTGTTCACTTTCTGTAACAGCAATAACATGAGGCACCATGAATACCATGTCCTCTGTTCACTTTCTATAACAGTAATAACATGAGCCACCATGAATACCATGTCCTCTGTTCACTTTCTGTAACAGTAATAACATGAGCCACCATGAATACCATGTCCTTTGTTCACTTTCTATAACAGTAATAACATGAGGCACCATGAATACCATGTCCACTGTTCACTTTCTGTAACAGTAATAACATGAGGCACCATGTACACCATGTCCTTTGTTCACTTTCTATAACAGTAATACACGAGGCACCATGTATACCATGTCCTCTGTTCACTTTCTGTAACAGTAATAACATGAGGCACCAAGTATACCATGTCCTTTGTTCACTTTCTGTAACAGTAATAACATGAGGCACCAAGTATACCATGTCCTTTGTTCACTTTCTGTAACAGTAATAACACGAGGCACCAAGTATACCATGTCCTTTGTTCACTTTCTGTAACAGCAATAACATGAGGCACCATGTACACCATGTCCTCTGTTCACTTTCTGTAACAGTAATAACTTGAGGTACCAAGTATACCATGTCCTTTGTTCACTTTCTGTAACAGTAATAACATGAGGCACCATGTACACCATGTCCTTTGTTCACTTTCTGTAACAGTAATAACATGAGGCACCATGCACACCATGTCCTTTGTTCACTTTCTGTAAGAGTAATAACATGAGGCACCATGTATACCATGTCCTTTGTTCACTTTCTGTAACAGTAATAACATGAGGCACCATGTACACCATGTCCTTTGTTCACTTTCTGTAACAGTAATTACATGAGACACCATGTATACCATGTCCTTTGTGCACTTTCTGTAACAGTAATAACATGAGTCACCATGAATACCATGTCGTTTGTTCACTTCCTATAACAGTAATAACATGAGGCACCATGAATACCATGTCCTCTGTTCACTTTCTATAACAGTAATAACATGAGCCACCATGAATACCATGTCCTCTGTTCACTTTCTGTAACAGTAATAACATGAGCCACCATGAATACCATGTCCTTTGTTCACCTTCTATAACAGTAATAACATGAGGCACCATGAATACCATGTCCTCTGTTCACTTTCTGTAACAGTAATAACATGAGGCACCATGTACACCATGTCCTTTGTTCACTTTCTATAACAGTAATAACATGAGGCACCATGTATACCATGTCCTCTGTTCACCATCTGTAACAGTAATAACATCAGGCACCAGGTATACCATGTCCTTTGTTCACTTTCTGTAACAGTAATAACATGAGGCACCAAGTACACCATGCCCTTTGTTCACTTTCTATAACAGTAAGAACATGAGGCACCATGTATACCATGTCCATTGTTCACTTTCTGTAACAGTAATAACATGAGGCACCATGTACACCATGTCCTTTGTTCACCTTCTGTAACAGTAATAACACGAGGCACCATGTATACCATGTCCTTTGTTCACTTTCCGTAACAGTAATAACACGAGGCACCATGTATACCATGTCCTTTGTTCACTTTCTGTAACAGTAATAACATGAGGCACCATGTATACCATATCCTTTTGTTCACTTTCTGTAACAGTAATAACATGAGGCACCATGTACACCAAGTCCTTTGTTCACTTTCGGAAACAGTAATAACATGAGGCACCATGTATACCATATCCTTTGTTCACTTTCTGTAAGAGTAATACCATGAGGCACCATGTACACCATGTCCTTTGTTCACTTTCTGTAACAGTAATAACATGAGGCACCATGTATACCATGTCCATTGTTCACTTTCTGTAACAGTAATAACATGAGGCACCATGTACACCATGTCCTTTGTTTACTTTCTGTAACAGTAATAACATGAGGCACCAAGTATAACATGTCCTTTGTTCACTTTCTGTAACAGTAATAACATGAGGCACCAAGTATACCATGTCCTTTGTTCACTTTCTGTAACAGTAATAACATGAGGCACCATGTATACCATGTCCTTTGTTCACTTTCCGTAACAGTAATAACATGAGGCACCATGCACACCATGTCCTTTGTTCACTTTCTGTAACAGTAATAACATGAGGCACCATGTATACCATGTCCTTTGTTCACTTTCTGTAACAGTAATAACATGAGGCACCAAGTATAACATGTCCTTTGTTCACTTTCTGTAACAGTAATAACATGAGGCACCAAGTATACCATGTCCTTTGTTCACTTTCTGTAACAGTAATAACATGAGGCACCAAGTATACCATGTCCTTTGTTCACTTTCTGTAACAGTAATAACATGAGGCACCAAGTACACCATGTCCTTTGTTCCCTTTCTGTAACAGTAATAACATGAGGCACCAAGTATACCATGTCCTTTGTTCACTTTCTGTAACGGTAATAACATGAGGCACCAAGTATACCATGTCCTTTGTTCACTTTCTGTAACAGTAATAACCTGAGGCACCAAGTACACCATGTCCTTTGTTCCCTTTCTGTAACAGTAATAACATGAGGCACCAAGTATACCATGTCCTTTGTTCACTTTCTGTAACAGTAATAACATGAGGCACCAAGTATACCATGTCCTTTGTTCACTTTCTGTAACAGTAATAACATGCGGCACCAAGTATACCATGTCCTTTGTTCACTTTCTGTAACAGTAATAACATGAGGCACCAAGTATACCATGTCCTTTGTTCACTTTCTGTAACAGTAATAACATGAGGCACCAAGTATACCATGTCCTTTGTTCACATTCTCTAACAGTAATAACATGAGGCACCATGCACAGCATGTCCTTTGTTCACTTTCTGTAATTGTAATAACATGAGGCACCATGCACACCGTGTCCTTTGTTCACCTTCTGTAACAGTAATAACATGAGGCACCAAGTATAACATGTCCTTTGTTCAATTTCTGTAACAGTAATAACATGAGGCACCATGCACACCGTGTCCTTTGTTCACTTTCTGTAACAGTAATAACATGAGGCACCAAGTATAACATGTCCTTTGTTCACTTTCTGTAACAGTAATAACATGAGGCACCATGTATACCGTGTCCTTTGTTCACTTTCTGTAACAGTAATAACATGAGGCACCATGCACACCGTGTCCTTTGTTCACTTTCTGTAACAGTAATAACATGAGGCACCATGCACACCATGTCCTTTGTTCACTTTCTGTAACAGTAATAACATGAGGCACCATGCACACCATGTCCTTTGTTCACTTTCTGTAACAGTAATAACATGAGGCACCATGTATACCATGTCCTTTGTTCACTTTCTGTAACAGTAATAACATGAGGCACCATGCACACCATGTCCTTTGTTCACTTTCTGTAACAGTAATAACATGAGGCACCATGTATACCATGTCCTTTGTTCACTTTCTGTAACAGTAATAACATGAGGCACCATGCACACCGTGTCCTATGTTCACTTTCTGTAACAGTAATAACATGAGGCACCATGTACACCATGTCCTTTGTTCACTTTCTGTAACACTAATAACATGAGGCACCATGTACACCATGTCCTTTGTTCACTTTCTGTAACAGTAATAACTTGAGGTACCAAGTATACCATGTTCTTTGTTCACCTTCTGTAACAGTAATAACATGAGACACCATGTATACCATGTCCTTTGTTCACTTTCTGTAACAGTAATAACATGAGGCACCATGCGCACCATGTCCTTTGTTCACTTGCTGTAACAGTAATAACATGAGGCTCCATGTATACCATGTCCTTTGTTCACTTTCTGTAACAGTAATAACATGAGGCACCATGCACACCGTGTCCTTTGTTCACTTTCTGTAACAGTAATAACATGAGGCACCATGTACACCATGTCCTTTGTTCACTTTCTGTAACAGTAATAACTTGAGGTACCAAGTATACCATGTCCTTTGTTCACTTTCTGTAACAGTAATAACATGAGGCACCATGTACACCATGTCCTTTGTTCACTTTCTGTAACAGTAATAACATGAGGCACCATGTACACCATGTCCTTTGTTCACTTTCTGTAACAGTAATATCAAGAGGCACCATGTATACCATGTCCTTTGTTCACTTTCTGTAACAGTAATAACACGAGGCACCATGTACACCATGTCCTTTGTTCACTTTCTGTAACAGTAATAACATGAGACACCATGTATACCATGTCCTTTGTTCACTTTCTATAACAGTAATAACATGTCACCATGAACGCCATGTCGTTTGTTCACTTTCTATAACAGTAATAACATGAGGCACCATAAATTCCATGTCCTTTGTTCACTTTCTGTAACAGTAATAACATGACGCACCATGAATACCATGTCCTCTGTTCACTTTCTATAACAGTAATAACATGAGCCACCATGAATACCATGTCCTCTGTTCACTTTCTGTAACAGTAACAACATGAGGCACCATGAATACCATGTCCTTTGTTCACTTTCTATAACAGTAATAACATGAGGCACCATGAATACCATGTCCTCTGTTCACTTTCTGTAACAGTAATAACATGAGGCACCATGTACACCATGTCCTTTGTTCACTTTCTATAACAGTAATAACACGAGGCACCATGTATACCATGTCCTCTGTTCACTTTCTGTAACAGTAATAACATGAGGCACCAAGTATACCATGTCCTTTGTTCACTTTCTGTAACAGTAATAACATGAGGCACCAAGTATACCATGTCCTTTGTTCACTTTCTGTAACAGTAATAACACGAGGCACCAAGTATACCATGTCCTTTGTTCACTTTCTGTAACAGTAATAACATGAGGCACCAAGTATACCATGTCCTTTGTTCACTTTCTGTAACAGTAATAACATGAGGCACCAAGTATACCATGTCCTGTGTTCACTTTCTGTAACAGTAATAACATGAGGCACCATGCATACCATGTCCTTTGTTCACTTTCTGTAACAGTAATAACATGAGGCACCATGCACACCGTGTCCTTTGTTCACTTTGTGTAACAGTAATAACATAAGGCACCATGCACACCGTGTCCTTTGTTCACTTTCTGTAACAGTAATAACACGAGGCACCATGTATACCATGTCCTTTGTTCACTTTCTGTAACAGTAATAACATGAGGCACCAAGTATAACATGTCCTTTGTTCACTTTCTCTAACAGTAATAACATGAGGCACCATATACACCGTGTCCTTTGTTCACTTTCTGTAACAGTAATAACATGAGGCACCATGTATACCATGTCCTTTGTTCACTTTCTGTAACAGTAATAACATGAGGCACCATGTACACCATGTCCCTTGTTCACTTTCTGTAACAGTAATAACACGTGGCACCATGTATACCATGTCCTTTGTTCACTTTCTGTAACAGTAATAACATGAGGCACCAAGAATACCATGTCCTTTGTTCACTTTCTGTAACAGTAATAACACGAGGCACCATGTATACCATGTCCTTTGTTCACTTTCTGTAACAGTAATAACACGAGGCACTATGTATACCATGTCCTTTGTTCACTTTCTGTAACAGCAATAACACGAGGCACCATGTATACCATGTCCTTTGTTCACTTTCTGTAACAGTAATAACATGAGGCACCAAGTATACCATGTCCTTTGTTCACCTTCTGTAACAGTAATAACATGAGGCACCAAGTATACCATGTCCTTTGTTCACTTTCTGTAACAGTAATAACATGAGGCACCAAGTATACCATGTCCTTTGTTCACTTTCTGTAAACGTAATAACATGAGGCACCAACTATAACATGTCTTTTGTTCCCTTTCTGTAACAGTAATAACATGAGGAAGCAAGTATACCATGTCCCTCGTTCACTTTCTGTAACAGTAATAACATGAGGCATCAGGTATACCATGTCCTTTGTTCACTTTCTGTAACGGTAATAACATGAGGCACCAAGTATACCATGTCCTTTGTTCACTTTCTGTTACAGTAATATCCTGAGGCACCAAGTACACCATGTCCTTTGTTCCCTTTCTGTAACAGTAATAACATGAGGCACCAAGTATACCATGTCCTTTGTTCACTTTCTGTAACAGTAATAACATGAGGCACCAAGTATACCATGTCCTTTGTTCACTTTCTGTAACAGTAATAACATGAGGCACCAAGTATACCATGTCCTTTGTTCACTTTCTGTAACAGTAATAACATGAGGCACCAAGTATACCATGTCCTTTGTTCACTTTCTGTAACAGTAATAACATGAGGCACCAAGTATACCATGTCCTTTGTTCACTTTCTCTAACAGTAATAACATGAGGCACCATGTACACCATGTCCTTTGTTCACTTTCTGTAACAGTAATATCAAGAGGCACCATGTATACCATGTCCTTTGTTCACTTTCTGTAACAGTAATAACACGAGGCACCATGTACACCATGTCCTTTGTTCACTTTCTGTAACAGTAATAACATGAGACACCATGTATACCATGTCCTTTGTTCACTTTCTATAACAGTAATAACATGTCACCATGAACGCCATGTCGTTTGTTCACTTTCTATAACAGTAATAACATGAGGCACCATAAATTCCATGTCCTTTGTTCACTTTCTGTAACAGTAATAACATGACGCACCATGAATACCATGTCCTCTGTTCACTTTCTATAACAGTAATAACATGAGCAACCATGAATACCATGTCCTCTGTTCACTTTCTGTAACAGTAACAACATGAGGCACCATGAATACCATGTCCTTTGTTCACTTTCTATAACAGTAATAACATGAGGCACCATGAATACCATGTCCTCTGTTCACTTTCTGTAACAGTAATAACATGAGGCACCATGTACACCATGTCCTTTGTTCACTTTCTATAACAGTAATAACACGAGGCACCATGTATACCATGTCCTCTGTTCACTTTCTGTAACAGTAATAACATGAGGCACCAAGTATACCATGTCCTTTGTTCACTTTCTGTAACAGTAATAACATGAGGCACCAAGTATACCATGTCCTTTGTTCACTTTCTGTAACAGTAATAACACGAGGCACCAAGTATACCATGTCCTTTGTTCACTTTCTGTAACAGTAATAACATGAGGCACCAAGTATACCATGTCCTTTGTTCACTTTCTGTAACAGTAATAACATGAGGCACCAAGTATACCATGTCCTGTGTTCACTTTCTGTAACAGTAATAACATGAGGCACCATGCATACCATGTCCTTTGTTCACTTTCTGTAACAGTAATAACATGAGGCACCATGCACACCGTGTCCTTTGTTCACTTTGTGTAACAGTAATAACATAAGGCACCATGCACACCGTGTCCTTTGTTCACTTTCTGTAACAGTAATAACACGAGGCACCATGTATACCATGTCCTTTGTTCACTTTCTGTAACAGTAATAACATGAGGCACCAAGTATAACATGTCCTTTGTTCACTTTCTCTAACAGTAATAACATGAGGCACCATATACACCGTGTCCTTTGTTCACTTTCTGTAACAGTAATAACATGAGGCACCATGTATACCATGTCCTTTGTTCACTTTCTGTAACAGTAATAACATGAGGCACCATGTACACCATGTCCCTTGTTCACTTTCTGTAACAGTAATAACACGTGGCACCATGTATACCATGTCCTTTGTTCACTTTCTGTAACAGTAATAACATGAGGCACCAAGAATACCATGTCCTTTGTTCACTTTCTGTAACAGTAATAACACGAGGCACCATGTATACCATGTCCTTTGTTCACTTTCTGTAACAGTAATAACACGAGGCACTATGTATACCATGTCCTTTGTTCACTTTCTGTAACAGCAATAACACGAGGCACCATGTATACCATGTCCTTTGTTCACTTTCTGTAACAGTAATAACATGAGGCACCAAGTATACCATGTCCTTTGTTCACCTTCTGTAACAGTAATAACATGAGGCACCAAGTATACCATGTCCTTTGTTCACTTTCTGTAACAGTAATAACATGAGGCACCAAGTATACCATGTCCTTTGTTCACTTTCTGTAAACGTAATAACATGAGGCACCAACTATAACATGTCTTTTGTTCCCTTTCTGTAACAGTAACAACATGAGGAAGCAAGTATACCATGTCCCTTGTTCACTTTCTGTAACAGTAATAACATGAGGCATCAGGTATACCATGTCCTTTGTTCACTTTCTGTAACGGTAATAACATGAGGCACCAAGTATACCATGTCCTTTGTTCACTTTCTGTTACAGTAATATCCTGAGGCACCAAGTACACCATGTCCTTTGTTCCCTTTCTGTAACAGTAATAACATGAGGCACCAAGTATACCATGTCCTTTGTTCACTTTCTGTAACAGTAATAACATGAGGCACCAAGTATACCATGTCCTTTGTTCACTTTCTGTAACAGTAATAACATGAGGCACCAAGTATACCATGTCCTTTGTTCACTTTCTGTAACAGTAATAACATGAGGCACCAAGTATACCATGTCCTTTGTTCACTTTCTGTAACAGTAATAACATGAGGCACCAAGTATACCATGTCCTTTGTTCACTTTCTCTAACAGTAATAACATGAGGCACCATGCACACCATGTCCTTTGTTCACTTTCTGTAACAGTAATAACATGAGGCACCATGCACACCGTGTCCTTTGTTCACTTTCCGTAACAGTAATAACATGAGGCACCAAGTATAACATGTCCTTTTTTCAATTTCTGTAACAGTAATAACATGAGGCACCATGCACACCGTGTCCTTTGTTCACTTTCTGTAACAGTAATAACATGAGGCACCAAGTATAAGATGTCCTTTGTTCACTTTCTGTAACAGTAATAACATGAGGCACCATGTATACCGTGTCCTTTGTTCACTTTCTGTAACAGTAATAACATGAGGCACCATGCACACCGTGTCCTTTGTTCACTTTCTGTAACAGTAATAACATGAGGCACCATGCACACCATGTCCTTTGTTCACTTTCTGTAACAGTAATAACATGAGGCACCATGCACACCATGTCCTTTGTCCACTTTCTGTAACAGTAATGACATGAGGCACCATGTATACCATGTCCTTTGTTCACTTTCTGTAACAGTAATAACATGAGGCACCATGTACACCATGTCCTTTGTTCACTTTCTGTAACAGTAATAACTTGAGGTACCAAGTATACCATGTCCTTTGTTCACTTTCTGTAACAGTAATAACATGAGGCACCATGTACACCATGTCCTTTGTTCACTTTCTGTAACAGTAATAACATGAGGCACCATGTACACCATGTCCTTTGTTCACTTTCTGTAACAGTAATAACAAGAGGCACCATGTATACCATGTCCTTTGTTCACTTTCTGTAACAGTAATAACATGAGGCACCATGTACACCATGTCCTTTGTTCACTTTCTGTAACAGTAATAACATGAGACACCATGTATACCATGTCCTTTGTTCACTTTCTATAACAGTAATAAGATGAGTCACCATGAACACCATGTCCTTTGTTCACTTTCTATAACAGTAATAACATGAGGCACCATAAATACCATGTCCTTTGTTCACTTTCTGTAACAGTAATAACATGAGGCACCATGAATACCATGTCGTTTGTTCTCTTCCTATAACAGTAATAACATGAGGCACCATGAATACCATGTCCTCTGGTCACTTTCTATAACAGTAATAACATGAGCCACCATGAATATCATGTCCTCTGTTCACTTTCTGTAACAGTAATAACATGAGCCACCATGAATACCATGTCCTTTGTTCACTATCTATAACAGTAATAACATATGGCACCATGAATACCATGTCCTCTGTTCACTTTCTGTAACAGTAATAACATGTGGCACCATGTACACCATGTCCTTTGTTCAATTTCTATAACAGTAATAACATGAGGCACCATGTATACCATATCCTCTGTTCACTTTCTGTAACAGTAATAACATGAGGCACCAAGTATACCATGTCCTTTGTTCACTTTCTGTAACAGTAATAACATGATTCACCAAGTACACCATGTCCTTTGTTCACTTTCTATAACAGTAATAACATGAGGCACCATGTATACCATGTCCTTCGTTCACTTTCTGTAACAGTAATAACATGAGGCACCATGTACACCATGTCCTTTGTTCACTTTCTGTAACAGTAATAACACGGGGCACCATGTATACCATGTCCTTTGTTCACTTTCTGTAACAGTAATAACACGAGGCACCATGTATACCATGTCCTTTGTTCACTTTCTGTAACAGTAATAACACGAGGCACCATGTATACCATGTCCTTTGTTCACTTTCTGTAACAGCAATAACATGAGGCACCATGTACACCATGTCCTTTGTTCACTTTCTGTAACAGTAATAACTTGAGGTACCAAGTATACCATGTCCTTTGTTCACTTTCTGTAACAGTAATAACATGAGGCACCATGTACACCATGTCCTTTGTTCACTTTCTGTAACACTAATAACATGAGGCACCATGCACACCATGTCCTTTGTTCACTTTCTGTAACAGTAATAACATGAGGCACCATGTATACCATGTCCTTTGTTCACTTTCTGTAACAGTAATAACATGAGGCACCATGCACACCATGTCCTTTGTTCACTTTCTGTAACAGTAATAACATGAGGCACCATGTATACCATGTCCTTTCTTCACCTTCTGTAACAGTAATAACATGAGGCACCATGCACACCGTGTCCTTTGTTCACTTTCTGTAACAGTAATAACACGAGGCACCATGTACACCATGTCCTTTGTTCACTTTCTGTAACACTAATAACATGAGGCACCATGTACACCATGTCCTTTGTTCACTTTCTGTAACAGTAATAACTTGAGGTACCAAGTATACCATGTCCTTTGTTCACTTTCAGTAACAGTAATAACATGAGGCACCATGTACACCATGTCCTTTGTTCACTTTCTGTAACAGTAATAACATGAGGCACCATGTACACCATGTCCTTTGTTCACTTTCTGTAACAGTAATAACAAGAGGCACCATGTATACCATGTCCTTTGTTCACTTTCTGTAACAGTAATAACATGAGGCACCATGTACACCATGTCCTTTGTTCACTTTCTGTAACAGTAATAACATGAGGCACCAAGTATACCATGTCCTTTGTTCACTTTCTGTAACAGTAATAACATGAGGCACCAAGTATACCATGTCCTTTGTTCAGTTTCTGTAACAGTAATAACATGAGGCACCAAGTATACCATGTCCTTTGTTCACTTTCTGTAACAGTAATAACATGAGGCACCAAGTATAAAATGTCCTTTGTTCACTTTCTGTAACAGTAATAACATGAGGCACCAAGTATACCATGTCCTTTGTTCACTTTCTCTAACAGTAATAACATGAGGCACCATGCACACCATGTCCTTTGTTCACTTTCTGTAACAGTAATAACATGAGGCACCATGCACACCGTGTCCTTTGTTCACTTTCCGTAACAGTAATAACATGAGGCACCAAGTATAACATGTCCTTTGTTCAATTTCTGTAACAGTAATAACATGAGGCACCATGCACACCGTGTCCTTTGTTCACTTTCTGTAACAGTAATAACATGAGGCACCAAGTATAACATGTCCTTTGTTCACTTTCTGTAACAGTAATAACATGAGGCACCATGTATACCGTGTCCTTTGTTCACTTTCTGTAACAGTAATAACATGAGGCACCATGCACACCGTGTCCTTTGTTCACTTTCTGTAACAGTAATAACATGAGGCACCATGCACACCATGTCCTTTGTTCACTTTCTGTAACAGTAATAAGATGAGTCACCATGAACACCATGTCCTTTGTTCACTTTCTATAACAGTAATAACATGAGGCACCATAAATACCATGTCCTTTGTTCACTTTCTGTAACAGTAATAACATGAGGCACCATGAATACCATGTCGTTTGTTCTCTTCCTATAACAGTAATAACATGAGGCACCATGAATACCAAGTCCTCTGTTCACTTTCTATAACAGTAATAACATGAGCCACCATGAATACCATGTCCTCTGTTCACTTTCTGTAACAGTAATAACATGAGGCACCATGTACACCATGTCCTTTGTTCAATTTCTATAACAGTAATAACATGAGGCACCATGTATACCATGTCCTCTGTCCACTTTCTGTAACAGTAATAACATGAGGCACCAAGTATACCATGTCCTTTGTTCACTTTCTGTAACAGTAATAACATGATTCACCAAGTACACCATGTCCTTTGTTCACATTCTATAACAGTAATAACATGAGGCACCATGTATACCATGTCCTTCGTTCACTTTCTGTAACAGTAATAACATGAGGCACCATGTACACCATGTCCTTTGTTCACTTTCTGTAACAGTAATAACACGAGGCACCATGTATACCATGTCCTTTGTTAACTTTCTGTAACAGTAATAACACGAGGCACCATGTATACCATGTCCTTTGTTCAGTTTCTGTAACAGTAATAACACGAGGCACCATGTATACCATGTCCTTTGTTCACTTTCTGTAACAGCAATAACATGAGCCACCATGTACACCATGTCCTTTGTTCACTTTCTGTAACAGTAATAACTTGAGGTACCAAGTATACCATGTCCTTTGTTCACTTTCTGTAACAGTAATAACATGAGGCACCATGTACACCATGTCCTTTGTTCACTTTCTGTAACAGTAATAACATGAGGCACCATGCACACCATGTCCTTTGTTCACTTTCTGTAACAGTAATAACATGAGGCACCATGTATACCATGTCCTTTGTTCACTTTCTGTAACAGTAATAACATGAGGCACCATGTACACCATGTCCTTTGTTCACTTTCTGTAACAGTAATAACATGAGACACCATGTATACCATGTCCTTTGTGCACTTTCTGTAACAGTAATAACATGAGTCACCATGAATACCATGTCGTTTGTTCACTTCCTATAACAGTAAAAACATGAGCCACCATGAATACCATGTCCTCTGTTCACTTTCTATAACAGTAATAACATGAGCCACCATGAATACCATGTCCTCTGTTCACTTTCTGTAACAGTAATAACATGAGCCACCATGAATACCATGTCCTTTGTTCACTTTCTATAACAGTAATAACATGAGGCACCATGTATACCATGTCCTCTGTTCACCTTCTGTAACAGTAATAACATGAGGCACCATGCAAACCATGTCCTTTGTTCACTTTCTGTAACAGTAATAACATGAGGCACCAAGTACACCATGTCCTTTGTTCACTTTCAATAACAGTAAGAACATGAGGCACCATGTATACCATGTCCTCTGTTCACTTTCTATAACAGTAATAACATGAGGCACCATGTAGACCATGTCCTTTGTTCACTTTCTGTAACAGTAATAACATGAGGCACCATGTACACCATGTCCTTTGTTCACTTTCTGTAACAGTAATAACACGAGGCACCATGTATACCATGTCCTTTGTTCACTTTCTGTAACAGTAATAACATGAGGCACCATGTACACCAAGTCCTTTCTTCACTTTCTGAAACAGTAATAACATGAGGCACCATGTATACCATATCCTTTGTTCACTTTCTGTAACAGTAATACCATGAGGCACCATGTATACCATGTCCTTTGTTCACTTTCCGTAACAGTAATAACACGAGGCACCATGTATACCATGTCCTTTGTTCACTTTCTGTAACAGTAATAACATGAGGCACCATGTACACCAAGTCCTTTCTTCTCTTTCTGAAACAGTAATAACATGAGGCACCATGTATACCATATCCTTTGTTCACTTTCTGTAACAGTAATACCATGTGGCACCATGTACACCATGCCCTTTGTTCACATTCTGTAACAGTAATAACATGAGGCACCATGTATACCATGTCCTTTGTTCACTTTCTGTAACAGTAATAACATGAGGCACCATGTACACCATGTCCTTTGTTCACTTTCTGTAACAGTAATAACATGAGGCACCAAGTATAACATGTCCTTTGTTCACTTTCTGTAACAGTAATAACATGAGGCACCAAGTATACCATGTCCTTTACTCACTTTCTGTAACAGTAATAACAAGAGGCACCATGTATACCATATCCTTTGTTCACTTTCTGCAACAGTAATAACATGAGGCACCAAGTATACCATGTCCTTTGTTCACTTTCTGTAACAGTAATAACATGAGGCACCAAGTATACCATGTCCTTTGTTCACTTTCTGTAACAGTAATAACATGAGGCACCATGTATACCATGTCCTTTGTTCACTTTCTGTAACAGTAATAACATGAGGCACCAAGTATACCATATCCTTTGTTCACTTTCTGTAACAGTAATAACATGAGGCACCAAGTATACCATGTCCTTTGTTCACTTTTGGTAGCAGTAATAACATGAGGCACCATGTATACCATATCCTTTGTTCACTTTCTGTAACAGTAATAACATGAGGAACAATGTACACCATGTCCTTTGTTCACTTTTTGTAACAGTAATAACATTAGGCACCAAGTATAACATGTCCTTTGTTCACTTTCTGTAACAGTAATAACATGAGGCACCAAGTATACCATGTCCTTTGTTCACTTTCTGTAACAGTAATAACATGAGGCACCATGTATACCATGTCTTTGTTCACTTTCCGTAACAGTAATAACATGAGGCACCAAGTATACCATGTCCTTTGTTCACTTTCTGTAACAGTAATAACATAAGGCACCAAGTATACCATGTCCTTTGTTCACTTTCTGTAACAGTAATAACATGAGGCACCTAGTATACCATGTCCTTTGTTCACTTTCTGTAACAGTAATAACATGAGGCACCATGCACACCATGTCCTTTGTTCACTTTCTGTAACAGTAATAACATGAGGCACCATGCACACCGTGTCCTTTGTTCACTTTCTGTAACAGTAATAACATGAGGCACCATGCACATCGTGTCCTTTGTTCACTTTCTGTAACAGTAATAACATGAGGCACCAAGTATAACATGTCCTTTGTTCACTTTCTGTAACAGTAATAACATGAGGCACCATGTATACCACGCCCTTTGTTCACTTTCTGTAACAGTAATAACATGAGGCACCATGCACACCATGTCCTTTGTTCACTTTCTGTAACAGTAATAACATGAGGCACCATGTACACCATGTCCTTTGTTCACTTTCTGTAACAGTAATAACATGAGGCAGCATGTACACCATGTCCTTTGTTCACTTTCTGTAACAGTAATAACATGAGCCACCATGCACACCATGTCCTTTGTTCACTTTCTGTAACAGTAATAACATGAGGCACCATGTACACCATGTCCTTTGTTCACTTTCTGTAACAGTAATAACATGAGGCACCATGCACACCATGTCCTTTGTTCACTTTCTGTAACAGTAATAGCATGAGGCACCATGCACACCATGTCCTTTGTTCACTTTCTGTAACAGTAATAACATGAGGCACCATGCACACCATGTCCTTTGTTCACTTTCTGTAACAGTAATAGCATGAGGCACCATGCACACCATGTCCTTTGTTCACTTTCTGTAACAGTAATAACATGAGGCACCATGCACACCATGTCCTTTGTTCACTTTCTGTAACAGTAATAACATGAGCCACCATGCACACCATGTCCTTTGTTCACTTTCTGTAACAGTAATAACATGAGGCACCATGCACACCATGTCCTTTGTTCACTTTTTTAACAGCAATAACATGAGGCACCAAGTATAACATGTCCTTTGTTCACTTTCTGTAACAGTAATAACATGAGGCACCATGCACACCATGCCCTTTGTTCACTTTCTGTAACAGTAATAACATGAGGCACCAAGTATTTCATGTCCTTTGTTCACTTTCTGTAACAGTAATAACATGAGGCACCATGCACACCATGTCCTTTGTTCACTTTCTGTAACAGTAATAACATGAGGCACCATGCACACCATGTCCTTTGTTCACTTTCTGTAACAGTAATAACATGAGGCACCATGCACACCATGTTCTTAGTTTACTTTCTGTAACAGTAATAACATGAGGCACCATGCACACCATGTCCTTTGTTCACTTTCTGTAACAGTAATAACATGAGGCACCATGCACACCATGTCCTTTGTTTACTTTCTGTAACAGTAATAACATGACGCACCATGTATACCATGCCCTTTGAACACTTTCTGTAACAGTAATAACATGAGGCACCATGCACACCGTGTCCTTGTTCACTTTCTGTAACAGTAATAACATGAGGCACCATGTACACCATGTCCTTTGTTCACTTTCTGTAACAGTAATAACTTGAGGTACCAACTATACCATGTCCTTTGTTCACTTTCTGTAACAGTAATAACATGAGGCACCATGTATACCATGCCCTTTGTTCACTTTCTGTAACAGTAATAACATGAGGCACCATGCACACCGTGTACTTTGTTCACTTTCTGTAACAGTAATAACATGAGGCACCATGTACACCATGTCCTTTGTTCACTTTCTGTAACAGTAATAACTTGAGGTACCAACTATACCATGTCCTTTGTTCACCTTCTGTAACAGTAATAACATGAGGCACCAAGTATAACATGTCCTTTGTTCACTTTCTGTAACAGTAATAACATGAGGCACCAAGTATACCATGTCCTTTGTTCACTTTCTGTAACAGTAATAACATGAGGCACCATGTATACCATGTCCTTTGTTCACTTTCCGTAACAGTAATAACACGAGGCACCATGTACACCATGTCCTTTGTTCACTTTCTGTAACAGTAATAACATGAGGCACCAAGTATACCATGTCCTTTGTTCACTTTCTCTAACAGTAATAACATGAGGCACATAGTATAACATGTCCTTTGTTCACTTTCTGTAACAGTAATAACATGAGGCACCAAGTATACCATGTCCTTTGTTCACTTTCTGTAACAGTAATTACATGAGGCACCAACTATACCATTTCCTTTGTTCACTTTCTGTAACAGTATTAACATGAGGCACCAAGTACACCATGTCCTTTGTTCCCTTTCTGTAACAGTAATAACATGAGGCACCAAGTATACCATGTCCTTTGTTCACTTTCTGTAACAGTAATAACATGAGGCACCAAGTATAACATGTCCTTTGTTCACTTTCTGTAACAGTAATAACATGAGGCACCATGTATACCACGCCCTTTGTTCACTTTCTGTAACAGTAATAACATGAGGCACCATGCACACCATGTCCTTTGTTCACTTTCTGTAACAGTAATAACATGAGGCACCATGCACACCATGTCCTTTGTTCACTTTCTGTAACAGTAATAGCATGAGGCACCATGCACACCATGTCCTTTGTTCACTTTCTGTAACATTAATAACATGAGGCACCATGCACACCATGTCCTTTGTTCACTTTCTGTAAGAGTAATAACATGAGGCACCATGTACACCATGTCCTTTGTTTCACTTTCTGTAACAGTAATAACATGAGGCACCATGCACACCATGTCCTTTGTTCACTTTCTGTAACAGTAATAGCATGAGGCAACATGCACACCATGTCCTTTGTTCACTTTCTGTAACAGTTATAACATGAGGCACCATGCACACCATGTCCTTTGTTCACTTTCTGTAACAGTAATAACATGAGCCACCATGCACACCATGTCCTTTGTTCACTTTCTGTAACAGTAATAACATGAGGCACCATGCACACCATGTCCTTTGTTCACTTTCTGTAACAGTAATAACATGAGGCACCAAGTATAACATGTCCTTTGTTCACTTTCTGTAACAGTAATAACATGAGGCACCATGCACACCATGTTCTTTGTTCACTTTTTTAACAGTAATAACATGAGGCACCAAGTATAACATGTCCTTTGTTCACTTTCTATAACAGTAATAACATGAGGCACCATGCACACCATGCCCTTTGTTCACTTTCTGTAACAGTAATAACATGAGGCACCAAGTATTACATGTCCTTTGTTCACTTTCTGAAACAGTAATAACATGAGGCACCATGCACACCATGTCCTTTGTTCACTTTCTGTAACAGTAATAACATGAGGCACCATGCACACCATGTCCTTTGTTCACTTTCTGTAACAGTAATAACATGAGGCACCATGCACACCATGTTCTTTGTTTACTTTCTGTAACAGTAATAACATGAGGCACCATGCACACCATGTCCTTTGTTCACTTTCTGTAACAGTAATAACATGAGGCACCATGCACACCATGTCCTTTGTTCACTTTCTGTAACAGTAATAACATGAGGCACCATGTATACCATGCCCTTTGTTCACTTTCTGTAACAGTAATAACATGAGGCACCATGCACACCGTGTCCTTTGTTCACTTTCTGTAACAGTAATAACATGAGGCACCATGTACACCATGTCCTTTGTTCACTTTCTGTAACAGTAATAACTTGAGGTACCAGCTATACCATGTCCTTTGTTCACTTTCTGTAACAGTAAAGACATGAGGCACCATGTATACCATGCCCTTTGTTCACTTTCTGTAACAGTAATAACATGAGGAACCATGCACACCGTGTCCTTTGTTCACTTTCTGTAACAGTAATAACATGAGGCACCATGTACACCATGTCCTTTGTTCACTTTCTGTAACAGTAATAACTTGAGGTACCAACTATACCATGTCCTTTGTTCACTTTCTGTAACAGTAATAACATGAGGCACCAAGTATAACATGTCCTTTGTTCACATTCTGTAACATTAATAACATGAGGCACCAAGTATACCATGTCCTTTGTTCACTTTCTGTAACAGTAATAACATGAGGCAC
This sequence comes from Tenodera sinensis, assembly GCA_030765045.1. Taxonomy (NCBI): domain Eukaryota; kingdom Metazoa; phylum Arthropoda; class Insecta; order Mantodea; family Mantidae; genus Tenodera; species Tenodera sinensis. The sequence goes on from JAUKNM010000020.1 coordinate 198,431, forward strand.
CTAGTATACCATGTCCTTTGTTCACTTTCTGTAACAGTAATAACATGAGGCACCATGCACACCATGTCCTTTGTTCACTTTCTGTAACAGTAATAACATGAGGCACCATGCACACCGTGTCCTTTGTTCACTTTCTGTAACAGTAATAACATGAGGCACCATGCACATCGTGTCCTTTGTTCACTTTCTGTAACAGTAATAACATGAGGCACAAAGTATAACATGTCCTTTGTTCACTTTCTGTAACAGTAATAACATGAGGCACCATGTATACCACGCCCTTTGTTCACTTTCTGTAACAGTAATAACATGAGGCACCATGTACACCATGTCCTTTGTTCACTTTCTGTAACAGTAATAACATGAGGCACCATGCACAACGTGTCCTTTGTTCACTTTCTGTAACAGTAATAACATGAGGCACCATGTACACCATGTCCTTTGTTCACTTTCTGTAACAGTAATAACTTGAGGTACCAACTATACCATGTCCTTTGTTCACTTTCTGTAACAGTAATAACATGAGGCACCATGTATACCATGCCCTTTGTTCACTTTCTGTAACAGTAATAACATGAGGCACCATGCACACCGTGTCCTTTGTTCACTTTCTGTAACAGTAATAACATGAGGCACCATGTACACCATGTCCTTTGTTCACTTTCTGTAACAGTAATAACTTGAGGTACCAACTATACCATGTCCTTTGTTCACCTTCTGTAACAGTAATAACATGAGGCACCAAGTATAACATGTCCTTTGTTCACTTTCTGTAACAGTAATAACATGAGGCACCAAGTATACCATGTCCTTTGTTCACTTTCCGTAACAGTAATAACACGAGGCACCATGTACACCATGTCCTTTGTTCACTTTCTGTAACAGTAATAACATGAGGCACCATGTATACCATGTCCTTTGTTCACTTTCTGTAACAGTAATAACATGAGGCACCAAGTATAACATGTCCTTTGTTCACTTTCTGTAACAGTAATAACATGAGGCACCAAGTATACCATGTCCTTTGTTAACTTTCTGTAACAGTAATAACATGAGGCACCAAGTATACCATTTCCTTTTTTCACTTTCTGTAACAGTATTAACATGAGGCACCAAGTACACCATGTCCTTTGTTCCCTTTCTGTAACAGTAATAACATGAGGCACCAAGTATACCATGTCCTTTGTTCACTTTCTGTAACAGTAATAACATGAGGCACCAAGTATAACATGTCCTTTGTTCACTTTCTGTAACAGTAATAACATGAGGCACCATGTATACCACGCCCTTTGTTCACTTTCTGTAACAGTAATAACATGAGGCACCATGCACACCATGTCCTTTGTTCACCTTCTGTAACAGTAATAACATGAGGCACCATGCACACCATGTCCTTTGTTCACTTTCTGTAACAGTAATAGCATGAGGCACCATGCACACCATGTCCTTTGTTCACTTTCTGTAACAGTAATAACATGAGGCACCATGCACACCATGTCCTTTGTTCACTTTCTGTAAGAGTAATAACATGAGGCACCATGTACACCATGTCCTTTGTTTCACTTTCTGTAACAGTAATAACATGAGGCACCATGCACACCATGTCCTTTGTTCACTTTCTGTAACAGTAATAGCATGAGGCACCATGCACACCATGTCCTTTGTTCACTTTCTGTAACAGTAATAACATGAGCCACCATGCACACCATGTCCTTTGTTCACTTTCTGTAACAGTAATAACATGAGGCACCATGCACACCATGTCCTTTGTTCACTTTCTGTAACAGTAATAACATGAGGCACCAAGTATAACATGTCCTTTGTTCACTTTCTGTAACAGTAATAACATGAGGCACCATGCGCACCATGTTCTTTGTTCACTCTTTTAACAGTAATAACATGAGGCACCAAGTATAACATGTCCTTTGTTCACTTTCTATAACAGTAATAACATGAGGCACCATGCACACCATGCCCTTTGTTCACTTTCTGTAACAGTAATAACATGAGGCACCAAGTATTACATGTCCTTTGTTCACTTTCTGTAACAGTAATAACATGAGGCACCATGCACACCATGTCCTTTGTTCACTTTCTGTAACAGTAATAACATGAGGCACCATGCACACCATGTCCTTTGTTCACTTTCTGTAACAGTAATAACATGAGGCACCATGCACACCATGTTCTTTGTTTACTTTCTGTAACAGTAATAACATGAGGCACCATGCACACCATGTCCTTTGTTCACTTTCTGTAACAGTAATAACATGAGGCACCATGCACACCATGTCCTTTGTTCACTTTCTGTAACAGTAATAACATGAGGCACCATGTATACCATGCCCTTTGTTCACTTTCTGTAACAGTAATAACATGAGGCACCATGCACACCGTGTCCTTTGTTCACTTTCTGTAACAGTAATAACATGAGGCACCATGTACACCATGTCCTTTGTTCACTTTCTGTAACAGTAATAACTTGAGGTACCAGCTATACCATGTCCTTTGTTTACTTTCTGTAACAGTAATAACATGAGGCACCATGTATACCATGCCCTTTGTTCACTTTCTGTAACAGTAATAACATGAGGCACCATGCACACCGTGTCCTTTGTTCACTTTCTGTAACAGTAATAACATGAGGCACCATGTACACCATGTCCTTTGTTCACTTTCTGTAACAGTAATAACTTGAGGTACCAACCATACCATGTCCTTTGTTCACTTTCTGTAACAGTAATAACATGAGGCACCAAGTATAACATGTCCTTTGTTCACTTTCTGTAACATTAATAACATGAGGCACCAAGTATACCATGTCCTTTGTTCACTTTCTCTAACAGTAATAACATGAGGCACCATGTACACCATGTCGTTTGCTCACTTTCCGTAACAGTAATAACATGAGGCACCATGTACACCATGTCCTTTGTTCACTTTCTGTAACAGTAATAACATGAGGCACCATGTATACCACGCCCTTTGTTCACTTTCTGTAACAGTAATAACATGAGGCACCATGCACACCATGTCCTTTGTTCACTTTCTGTAACAGTAATAACATGAGGCACCAAGTATACCATGTCCTTTTTCACTTTCTGTAACAATAATAACATGAGGCACCAAGTATACCATGTCCTTTGTTCACTTTCTGTAACAGTATTAACATGAGGCACCAAGTACACCATGTCCTTTGTTCCCTTTCTGTAACAGTAATAACATGAGGCACCAAGTATACCATGTCCTTTGTTCACTTTCTGTAACAGTAATAACATGAGGCACCAAGTATACCATGTCCTTTGTTCACTTTCTGTAACAGTAATAACATGAGGCGCCATGCACACCGTGTCCTTTGTTCACTTTCTGTAACAGTAATAACATGAGGCACCAAGTATAACATGTCCTTTGTTCACTTTCTGTAACAGTAATAACATGAGGCACCATGCACACCATGTTCTTTGTTCACTTTTTTAACAGTAATAACATGAGGCACCAAGTATAACATGTCCTTTGTTCACTTTCTATAACAGTAATAACATGAGGCACCATGCACACCATGCCCTTTGTTCACTTTCTGTAACAGTAATAACATGAGGCACCAAGTATTACATGTCCTTTGTTCACTTTCTGTAACCGTAATAACATGAGGCACCATGCACACCATGTCCTTTGATCACTTTCTGTAACAGTAATAACATGAGGCACCATGCACACCATGTCCTTTGTTCACTTTCTGTAACAGTAATAACATGAGGCACCATGCACACCATGTTCTTAGTTTACTTTCTGTAACAGTAATAACATGAGGCACCATGCACACCATGTCCTTTGTTCACTTTCTGTAACAGTAATAACATGAGGCACCATGCACACCTTGTCCTTTGTTCACTTTCTGTAACAGTAATAACATGAGGCACCATGTATACCATGCCCTTTGTTCACTTTCTGTAACAGTAATAACATGAGGCACCATGCACACCGTGTCCTTTGTTCACTTTCTGTAACAGTAATAACATGAGGCACCAAGTATAACATGTCCTTTGTTCACTTTCTGTAACAGTAATAACATGAGGCACCATGTATACCACGCCCTTTGTTCACTTTCTGTAACCGTAATAACATGAGGCACCATGCACACCATGCCCTTTGTTCACTTTCTGTAACAGTAATAACATGAGGCACCATGCACACCGTGTCCTTTGTTCACTTTCTGTAACAGTAATAACATCAGGCACCATGTACACCATGTCCTTTGTTCACTTTCTGTAACAGTAATAACTTGAGGTACCAACTATACCATGTCCTTTGTTCACTTTCTGTAACAGTAATAACCTGAGGCACCAAGTATAACATGTCCTTTGTTCACTTTCTGTAACAGTAATAACATGAGGCACCAAGTATACCATGTCCTTTGTTCACTTTCTGTAACAGTAATAACATGAGGCACCATGTACACCATGTCGTGTGCTCACTTTCCGTAACAGTAATAACATGAGGCACCATGTACACCATGTCCTTTGTTCACTTTCTGTAACAGTAATAACATGAGGCACCATGTATACCATGTCCTTTGTTCACTTTCTGTAACAGTAATAACATGAGGCACCAAGTATAACATGTCCTTTGTTCACTTTCTGTAACAGTAATAACATGAGGCACCAAGTATACCATGTCCTTTGTTCACTTTCTGTATCAGTAATAACATGAGGCACCAAGTATACCATGTCCTTTGTTCACTTTCTGTAACAGTATTAACATGAGGCACAGAGTACACCATGTCCTTTGTTCCCTTTCTGTAACAGTAATAACATAAGCACCAAGTATACCATGTCCTTTGTTCTCTTTCTGTAACAGTAATAACATGAGGCACCAAGTATACCATGTCCTTTGTTCACTTTCTGTAACAGTAATAACATGAGGCACCTGGTATACCATGTCCTTTGTTCACTTTCTGTAACAGTAATAACATGAGGCACCATGCACACCATGTCCTTTGTTCACCTTCTGTAACAGTAATAACATGAGGCACCATGCACACCGTGTCCTTTGTTCACTTTCTGTAACAGTAATAACATGAGGCACCATGCACACCGTGTCCTTTGTTCACTTTCTGTAACAGTAATAACATGAGGCACCAAGTATAACATGTCCTTTGTTCACTTTCTGTAACAGTAATAACATGAGGCACCATGTATACCACGCCCTTTGTTCACTTTCTGTAACAGTAATAACATGAGGCACCATGCACACCATGTCCTTTGTTCACTTTCTGTAACAGTAATAACATGAGGCACCTTGTACACCATGTCCTTTGGTCACTTTCTGTAACAGTAATAACATGAGGCAGCATGTACACCATGTCCTTTGTTGACTTTCTGTAACAGTAATAACATGAGGCACCATGCACACCATGTCCTTTGATCACTTTCTGTAACAGTAATAACATGAGGCACCATGTACACCATGTCCTTTGTTCACTTTCTGTAACAATAATAACATGAGGCACCATGCACACCATGTCCTTTGTTCACTTTCTCTAACAGTAATAGCATGAGGCACCATGCACACCGTGTCCTTTGTTCACTTTCTGTAACAGTAATAACATGAGGCACCATGTACACCATGTCCTTTGTTCACTTTCTGTAACAGTAATAACTTGAGGTACCAACTATACCATGTCCTTTGTTCACTTTCTGTAACAGTAATAACATGTGGCACCAAGTATAACATGTCCTTTGTTCACATTCTGTAACATTAATAACATGAGGCACCAAGTATACCATGTCCTTTGTTCACTTTCTGTAACAGTAATAACATGAGGCACCTAGTATACCATGTCCTTTGTTCACTTTCTGTAACAGTAATAACATGAGGCACCATGCACACCATGTCCTTTGTTCACTTTCTGTAACAGTAATAACATGAGGCACCATGCACATCGTGTCCTTTGTTCACTTTCTGTAACAGTAATAACATGAGGCACAAAGTATAACATGTCCTTTGTTCACTTTCTGTAACAGTAATAACATGAGGCACCATGTATACCACGCCCTTTGTTCACTTTCTGTAACAGTAATAACATGAGGCACCATGCACACCATGTCCTTTGTTCACTTTCTGTAACAGTAATAACATGAGGCACCATGTACACCATGTCCTTTGTTCACTTTCTGTAACAGTAATAACATGAGGCACCATGCACACCGTGTCCTTTGTTCACTTTCTGTAACAGTAATAACATGAGGCACCGTGTACACCATGTCCTTTGTTCACTTTCTGTAACAGTAATAACTTGAGGTACCAACTATACCATGTCCTTTGTTCACTTTCTGTAACAGTAATAACATGAGGCACCATGTATACCATGCCCTTTGTTCACTTTCTGCAACAGTAATAACATGAGGCACCATGCACACCGTGTCCTTTGTTCACTTTCTGTAACAGTAATAACATGAGGCACCATGTACACCATGTCCTTTGTTCACTTTCTGTAACAGTAATTACTTGAGGTACCAACTATACCATGTCCTTTGTTCACCTTCTGTAACAGTAATAACATGAGGCACCAAGTATAACATGTCCTTTGTTCACTTTCTGTAACAGTAATAACATGAGGCACCAAGTATACCATGTCCTTTGTTCACTTTCCGTAACAGTAATAACACGAGGCACCATGTACACCATGTCCTTTGTTCACTTTCTGTAACAGTAATAACATGAGGCACCATGTATACCATGTCCTTTGTTCACTTTCTGTAACAGTAATAACATGAGGCACCAAGTATAACATGTCCTTTGTTCACTTTCTGTAACAGTAATAACATGAGGCACCAAGTATACCATGTCCTTTGTTAACTTTCTGTAACAGTAATAACATGAGGCACCAAGTATACCATTTCCTTTGTTCACTTTCTGTAACAGTATTAACATGAGGCACCAAGTACACCATGTCCTTTGTTCCCTTTCTGTAACAGTAATAACATGAGGCACCAAGTATACCATGTCCTTTGTTCACTTTCTGTAACAGTAATAACATGAGGCACCAAGTATAACATGTCCTTTGTTCACTTTCTGTAACAGTAATAACATGAGGCACCATGTATACCACGCCCTTTGTTCACTTTCTGTAACAGTAATAACATGAGGCACCATGCACACCATGTCCTTTGTTCACTTTCTGTAACAGTAATAACATGAGGCACCATGCACACCATGTCCTTTGTTCACTTTCTGTAACAGTAATAGCATGAGGCACCATGCACACCATGTCCTTTGTTCACTTTCTGTAACAGTAATAACATGAGGCACCATGCACACCATGTCCTTTGTTCACTTTCTGTAAGAGTAATAACATGAGGCACCATGTACACCATGTCCTTTGTTTCACTTTCTGTAACAGTAATAACATGAGGCACCATGCACACCATGTCCTTTGTTCACTTTCTGTAACAGTAATAGCATGAGGCACCATGCACACCATGTCCTTTGTTCACTTTCTGTAACAGTAATAACATGAGCCACCATGCACACCATGTCCTTTGTTCACTTTCTGTAACAGTAATAACATGAGGCACCATGCACACCATGTCCTTTGTTCACTTTCTGTAACAGTAATAACATGAGGCACCAAGTATAACATGTCCTTTGTTCACTTTCTGTAACAGTAATAACATGAGGCACCATGCACACCATGTCCTTTGTTCACTTTTTTAACAGTAATAACATGAGGCACCAAGTATAACATGTCCTTTGTTCACTTTATGTAACAGTAATAACATGAGGCACCATGCACACCATGCCCTTTGTTCACTTTCTGTAACAGTAATAACATGAGGCACCAAGTATTACATGTCCTTTGTTCACTTTCTGTAACAGTAATAACATGAGGCACCATGCACACCATGTCCTTTGTTCACTTTCTGTAACAGTAATAACATGAGGCACCATGCACACCATGTCCTTTGTTCACTTTCTGTAACAGTAATAACATGAGGCACCATGCACACCATGTTCTTTGTTTACATTGTAACAGTAATAACATGAGGCACCATGCACACCATGTCCTTTGTTCACTTTCTGTAACAGTAATAACATGAGGCACCATAAACACCATGCCCTTTGTTCACTTTCTGTAACAGTAATAACATGAGGCACCATGTACACCATGTCCTTTGTTGACTTTCTGTAACAGTAATAACTTGAGGTACCAACTATACCATGTCCTTTGTTCACTTTCTGTAACAGTAATAACATGAGGCACCATGTATACCATGCCCTTTGTTCACTTTCTGCAACAGTAATAACATGAGGCACCAAGTATAACATGTCCTTTGTTCACTTTCTGTAACAGTAATAACATGAGGCAACAAGTATAACATGACCTTTGTTCACTTTCTGTAACAGTAATAACAAGAGGCACCATGTATACCATGTCCTTTGTTCACTTTCTGTAATAGTAATAACATGAGGCACCATGTACACCATGTCGTTTGCTCACTTTCCGTAACAGTAATAACATGAGGCACCATGTACACCATGTCCTTTGTTCACTTTCTGTAACAGTAATAACATGAGGCACCATGTATACCATGTCCTTTGTTCACTTTCTGTAACAGTAATAACATGAGGCACCAAGTATAACATGTCCTTTGTTCACTTTCTGTAACAGTAATGACATGAGGCACCAAGTATACCATGTCCTTTGTTCACTTTCTGTATCAGTAATAACATGAGGCACCAAGTATACCATGTCCTTTGTTCACTTTCTGTAACAGTATTAACATGAGGCACAGAGTACACCATGTCCTTTGTTCCCTTTCTGTAACAGTAATAACATAAGCACCAAGTATACCATGTCCTTTGTTCACTTTCTGTAACAGTAATAACATGAGGCACCAAGTATACCATGTCCTTTGTTCACTTTCTGTAACAGTAATAACATGAGGCACCTGGTATACCATGTCCTTTGTTCACTTTCTGTAACAGTAATAACATGAGGCACCATGCACACCATGTCCTTTGTTCACTTTCTGTAACAGTAATAACATGAGGCACCATGCACACCGTGTCCTTTGTTCACTTTCTGTAACAGTAATAACATGAGGCACCATGCACACCGTGTCCTTTGTTCACTTTCTGTAACAGTAATAACATGAGGCACCAAGTATAACATGTCCTTTGTTCACTTTCTGTAACAGTAATAACATGAGGCACCATGTATACCACGCCCTTTGTTCACTTTCTGTAACCGTAATAACATGAGGCACCATGCACACCATGTCCTTTGTTCACTTTCTATAACAGTAATAACATGAGGCACCTTGTACACCATGTCCTTTGGTCACTTTCTGTAACAGTAATAACATGAGGCAGCATGTACACCATGTCCTTTGTTGACTTTCTGTAACAGTAATAACATGAGGCACCATGCACACCATGTCCTTTGATCACTTTCTGTAACAGTAATAACATGAGGCACCATGTACACCATGTCCTTTGTTCACTTTCTGTAACAATAATAACATGAGGCACCATGCACACCATGTCCTTTGTTCACTTTCTCTAACAGTAATAGCATGAGGCACCATGCACACCATGTCCTTTGTTCACTTTCTGTAACAGTAATAACATGAGGCACCATGTACACCATGTCCTTTATTTCACTTTCTGTAACAGTAATAACATGAGGCACCATGCACACCATGTCCTTTGTTCACTTTCTGTAACAGTAATAGCATGAGGCACCATGCACACCATGTCCTTTGTTCACTTTCTGTAACAGTAATAACATGAGGCACCATGCACACCATGTCCTTTGTTCACTTTCTGTAACAGTAATAACATGAGCCACCATGCACACCATGCCCTTTGTTCACTTTCTGTAACAGTAATAACATGAGGCACCATGCACACCATGTCCTTTGTTCACTTTCTGTAACAGTAATAACATGAGGCACCAAGTATAACATGTCCTTTGTTCACTTTCTGTAACAGTAATAACATGAGGCACCATGCACACCATGTCCTTTGTTCACTTTTTTAACAGTAATAACATGAGGCACCAAGTATAACATGTCCTTTGTTCACTTTCTGTAACAGTAATAACATGAGGCACCATGCACACCATGCCCTTTGTTCACTTTCTGTAACAGTAATAACATGAGGCACCAAGTATTACATGTCCTTTGTTCACTTTCTGTAACAGTAATAACATGAGGCACCATGCACACCATGTCCTTTGTTCACTTTCTGTAACAGTAATAACATGAGCCACCATGCACACCATGTCCTTTGTTCACTTTCTGTAACAGTAATAGCATGAGGCACCATGCACACCATGTCCTTTGTTCACTTTCTGTAACAGTAATAACATGAGCCACCATGCACACCATGTCCTTTGTTCACTTTCTGTAACAGTAATAACATGAGGCACCATGCACACCATGTCCTTTGTTCACTTTCTGTAACAGTAATAACATGAGGCACCAAGTATAACATGTCCTTTGTTCACTTTCTGTAACAGTAATAACATGAGGCACCATGCACACCATGTCCTTTGTTCACTTTTTTAACAGTAATAACATGAGGCACCAAGTATAACATGTCCTTTGTTCACTTTATGTAACAGTAATAACATGAGGCACCATGCACACCATGCCCTTTGTTCACTTTCTGTAACAGTAATAACATGAGGCACCAAGTATTACATGTCCTTTGTTCACTTTCTGTAACAGTAATAACATGAGGCACCATGCACACCATGTCCTTTGTTCACTTTCTGTAACAGTAATAACATGAGGCACCATGCACACCATGTCCTTTGTTCACTTTCTGTAACAGTAATAACATGAGGCACCATGCACACCATGTTCTTTGTTTACATTGTAACAGTAATAACATGAGGCACCATGCACACCATGTCCTTTGTTCACTTTCTGTAACAGTAATAACATGAGGCACCATAAACACCATGCCCTTTGTTCACTTTCTGTAACAGTAATAACATGAGGCACCATGTACACCATGTCCTTTGTTGACTTTCTGTAACAGTAATAACTTGAGGTACCAACTATACCATGTCCTTTGTTCACTTTCTGTAACAGTAATAACATGAGGCACCATGTATACCATGCCCTTTGTTCACTTTCTGCAACAGTAATAACATGAGGCACCAAGTATAACATGTCCTTTGTTCACTTTCTGTAACAGTAATAACATGAGGCAACAAGTATAACATGACCTTTGTTCACTTTCTGTAACAGTAATAACAAGAGGCACCATGTATACCATGTCCTTTGTTCACTTTCTGTAATAGTAATAACATGAGGCACCATGTACACCATGTCGTTTGCTCACTTTCCGTAACAGTAATAACATGAGGCACCATGTACACCATGTCCTTTGTTCACTTTCTGTAACAGTAATAACATGAGGCACCATGTATACCATGTCCTTTGTTCACTTTCTGTAACAGTAATAACATGAGGCACCAAGTATAACATGTCCTTTGTTCACTTTCTGTAACAGTAATGACATGAGGCACCAAGTATACCATGTCCTTTGTTCACTTTCTGTATCAGTAATAACATGAGGCACCAAGTATACCATGTCCTTTGTTCACTTTCTGTAACAGTATTAACATGAGGCACAGAGTACACCATGTCCTTTGTTCCCTTTCTGTAACAGTAATAACATAAGCACCAAGTATACCATGTCCTTTGTTCACTTTCTGTAACAGTAATAACATGAGGCACCAAGTATACCATGTCCTTTGTTCACTTTCTGTAACAGTAATAACATGAGGCACCTGGTATACCATGTCCTTTGTTCACTTTCTGTAACAGTAATAACATGAGGCACCATGCACACCATGTCCTTTGTTCACTTTCTGTAACAGTAATAACATGAGGCACCATGCACACCGTGTCCTTTGTTCACTTTCTGTAACAGTAATAACATGAGGCACCATGCACACCGTGTCCTTTGTTCACTTTCTGTAACAGTAATAACATGAGGCACCAAGTATAACATGTCCTTTGTTCACTTTCTGTAACAGTAATAACATGAGGCACCATGTATACCACGCCCTTTGTTCACTTTCTGTAACCGTAATAACATGAGGCACCATGCACACCATGTCCTTTGTTCACTTTCTATAACAGTAATAACATGAGGCACCTTGTACACCATGTCCTTTGGTCACTTTCTGTAACAGTAATAACATGAGGCAGCATGTACACCATGTCCTTTGTTGACTTTCTGTAACAGTAATAACATGAGGCACCATGCACACCATGTCCTTTGATCACTTTCTGTAACAGTAATAACATGAGGCACCATGTACACCATGTCCTTTGTTCACTTTCTGTAACAATAATAACATGAGGCACCATGCACACCATGTCCTTTGTTCACTTTCTCTAACAGTAATAGCATGAGGCACCATGCACACCATGTCCTTTGTTCACTTTCTGTAACAGTAATAACATGAGGCACCATGTACACCATGTCCTTTATTTCACTTTCTGTAACAGTAATAACATGAGGCACCATGCACACCATGTCCTTTGTTCACTTTCTGTAACAGTAATAGCATGAGGCACCATGCACACCATGTCCTTTGTTCACTTTCTGTAACAGTAATAACATGAGGCACCATGCACACCATGTCCTTTGTTCACTTTCTGTAACAGTAATAACATGAGCCACCATGCACACCATGCCCTTTGTTCACTTTCTGTAACAGTAATAACATGAGGCACCATGCACACCATGTCCTTTGTTCACTTTCTGTAACAGTAATAACATGAGGCACCAAGTATAACATGTCCTTTGTTCACTTTCTGTAACAGTAATAACATGAGGCACCATGCACACCATGTCCTTTGTTCACTTTTTTAACAGTAATAACATGAGGCACCAAGTATAACATGTCCTTTGTTCACTTTCTGTAACAGTAATAACATGAGGCACCATGCACACCATGCCCTTTGTTCACTTTCTGTAACAGTAATAACATGAGGCACCAAGTATTACATGTCCTTTGTTCACTTTCTGTAACAGTAACAACATGAGGCACCATGCACACCATGTCCTTTGTTCACTTTCTGTAACAGTAATAACATGAGGCACCATGCACACCATGTCCTTTGTTCACTTTCTGTAACAGTAATAACATGAGGCACCATGCACACCATGTTCTTTGTTTACATTGTAACAGTAATAACATGAGGCACCATGCACACCATGTCCTTTGTTCACTTTCTGTAACAGTAATAACATGAGGCACCATGCACACCATGCCCTTTGTTCACTTTCTGTAACAGTAATAACATGAGGCACCATGTACACCATGTCCTTTGTTGACTTTCTGTAACAGTAATAACTTGAGGTACCAACTATACCATGTCCTTTGTTAACTTTCTGTAACAGTAATAACATGAGGCACCATGTATACCATGCCCTTTGTTCACTTTCTGCAACAGTAATAACATGAGGCACCAAGTATAACATGTCCTTTGTTCACTTTCTGTAACAGTAATAACATGAGGCAACAAGTATAACATGACCTTTGTTCACTTTCTGTAACAGTAATAACAAGAGGCACCATGTATACCATGTCCTTTGTTCACTTTCTGTAATAGTAATAACATGAGACACCATGTACACCATGTCCTTTGTTCACTTTCTGTAACAGTAATAACTTGAGGTACCAACTATACCATGTCCTTTGTTCACTTTCTGTAACAGTAATAACATGAGGCACCATGCACACCATGTTTTTTGTTTACTTTCTGTAACAGTAATAACATGAGGCACCATGCACACCATGTCCTTTGTTCACTTTCTGTAACAGTAATAACATGAGGCACCATGCACACCATGTCCTTTGTTCACTTTCTGTAGCAGTAATAACATGAGGCACCATGTATACCATGCCCTTTGTTCACTTTCTGTAACAGTAATAACATGAGGCACCATGCACACCGTGTCCTTTGTTCACTTTCTGTAACAGTAATAACATGAGGCACCATGTACACCACGTCCTTTGTTCACTTTCTGTAACAGTAATAACATGAGGCACCATGCACACCATGTCCTTTGTTCACTTTCTGTAACAGTAATAACATGAGGCACCATGCACACCATGTTCTTTGTTTACATTGTAACAGTAATAACATGAGGCACCATGCACACCATGTCCTTTGTTCACTTTCTGTAACAGTAATAACATGAGGCACCATAAACACCATGCCCTTTGTTCACTTTCTGTAACAGTAATAACATGAGGCACCATGTACACCATGTCCTTTGTTGACTTTCTGTAACAGTAATAACTTGAGGTACCAACTATACCATGTCCTTTGTTCACTTTCTGTAACAGTAATAACATGAGGCACCATGTATACCATGCCCTTTGTTCACTTTCTGCAACAGTAATAACATGAGGCACCAAGTATAACATGTCCTTTGTTCACTTTCTGTAACAGTAATAACATGAGGCAACAAGTATAACATGACCTTTGTTCACTTTCTGTAACAGTAATAACAAGAGGCACCATGTATACCATGTCCTTTGTTCACTTTCTGTAATAGTAATAACATGAGGCACCATGTACACCATGTCCTTTGTTGACTTTCTGTAACAGTAATAACTTGAGGTACCAACTATACCATGTCCTTTGTTCACTTTCTGTAACAGTAAAAACATGAGGCACCATGTATACCATGCCCTTTGTTCACTTTCTGCAACAGTAATAACATGAGGCACCAAGTATAACATGTCCTTTGTTCACTTTCTGTAACAGTAATAACATGAGGCAACAAGTATAACATGACCTTTGTTCACTTTCTGTAACAGTAATAACAAGAGGCACCATGTATACCATGTCCTTTGTTCACTTTCTGTAATAGTAATAACATGAGGCACCATGTACACCATGTCGTTTGCTCACTTTCCGTAACAGTAATAACATGAGGCACCATGTACACCATGTCCTTTGTTCACTTTCTGTAACAGTAATAACATGAGGCACCATGTATACCATGTCCTTTGTTCACTTTCTGTAACAGTAATAACATGAGGCACCAAGTATAACATGTCCTTTGTTCACTTTCTGTAACAGTAATGACATGAGGCACCAAGTATACCATGTCCTTTGTTCACTTTCTGTATCAGTAATAACATGAGGCACCAAGTATACCATGTCCTTTGTTCACTTTCTGTAACAGTATTAACATGAGGCACAGAGTACACCATGTCCTTTGTTCCCTTTCTGTAACAGTAATAACATAAGCACCAAGTATACCATGTCCTTTGTTCACTTTCTGTAACAGTAATAACATGAGGCACCAAGTATACCATGTCCTTTGTTCACTTTCTGTAACAGTAATAACATGAGGCACCTGGTATACCATGTCCTTTGTTCACTTTCTGTAACAGTAATAACATGAGGCACCATGCACACCATGTCCTTTGTTCACTTTCTGTAACAGTAATTACATGAGGCACCATGCACACCGTGTCCTTTGTTCACTTTCTGTAACAGTAATAACATGAGGCACCATGCACACCGTGTCCTTTGTTCACTTTCTGTAACAGTAATAACATGAGGCACCAAGTATAACATGTCCTTTGTTCACTTTCTGTAACAGTAATAACATGAGGCACCATGTATACCACGCCCTTTGTTCACTTTCTGTAACCGTAATAACATGAGGCACCATGCACACCATGTCCTTTGTTCACTTTCTGTAACAGTAATAACATGAGGCACCTTGTACACCATGTCCTTTGGTCACTTTCTGTAACAGTAATAACATGAGGCAGCATGTACACCATGTCCTTTGTTGACTTTCTGTAACAGTAATAACATGAGGCACCATGCACACCATGTCCTTTGATCACTTTCTGTAACAGTAATAACATGAGGCACCATGTACACCATGTCCTTTGTTCACTTTCTGTAACAATAATAACATGAGGCACCATGCACACCATGTCCTTTGTTCACTTTCTCTAACAGTAATAGCATGAGGCACCATGCACACCATGTCCTTTGTTCACTTTCTGTAACAGTAATAACATGAGGCACCATGTACACCATGTCCTTTATTTCACTTTCTGTAACAGTAATAACATGAGGCACCATGCACACCATGTCCTTTGTTCACTTTCTGTAACAGTAATAGCATGAGGCACCATGCACACCATGTCCTTTGTTCACTTTCTGTAACAGTAATAACATGAGGCACCATGCACACCATGTCCTTTGTTCACTTTCTGTAACAGTAATAACATGAGCCACCATGCACACCATGCCCTTTGTTCACTTTCTGTAACAGTAATAACATGAGGCACCATGCACACCATGTCCTTTGTTCACTTTCTGTAACAGTAATAACATGAGGCACCAAGTATAACATGTCCTTTGTTCACTTTCTGTAACAGTAATAACATGAGGCACCATGCACACCATGTCCTTTGTTCACTTTTTTAACAGTAATAACATGAGGCACCAAGTATAACATGTCCTTTGTTCACTTTCTGTAACAGTAATAACATGAGGCACCATGCACACCATGCCCTTTGTTCACTTTCTGTAACAGTAATAACATGAGGCACCATGCACACCGTGTCCTTTGTTCACTTTCTGTAACAGTAATAACATGAGGCACCATGCACACCATGTCCTTTGTTCACTTTCTGTAACAGTAATAACATGAGGCACCATGCACACCATGTCCTTTGTTCACTTTCTGTAACAGTAATAACATGAGGCACCATGCACACCATGTTCTTTGTTTACATTGTAACAGTAATAACATGAGGCACCATGCACACCATGTCCTTTGTTCACTTTCTGTAACAGTAATAACATGAGGCACCATGCACACCATGCCCTTTGTTCACTTTCTGTAACAGTAATAACATGAGGCACCATGTACACCATGTCCTTTGTTGACTTTCTGTAACAGTAATAACTTGAGGTACCAACTATACCATGTCCTTTGTTCACTTTCTGTAACAGTAATAACATGAGGCACCATGTATACCATGCCCTTTGTTCACTTTCTGCAACAGTAATAACATGAGGCACCAAGTATAACATGTCCTTTGTTCACTTTCTGTAACAGTAATAACATGAGGCAACAAGTATAACATGACCCTTGTTCACTTTCTGTAACAGTAATAACAAGAGGCACCATGTATACCATGTCCTTTGTTCACTTTCTGTAATAGTAATAACATGAGACACCATGTACACCATGTCCTTTGTTCACTTTCTGTAACAGTAATAACTTGAGGTACCAACTATACCATGTCCTTTGTACACTTTCTGTAACAGTAATAACATGAGGCACCATGCACACCATGTCCTTTGTTCACTTTCTGTAACAGTAATAACATGAGGCACCATGCACACCATGTTTTTTGTTTACTTTCTGTAACAGTAATAACATGAGGCACCATGCACACCATGTCCTTTGTTCACTTTCTGTAACAGTAATAACATGAGGCACCATGCACACCATGTCCTTTGTTCACTTTCTGTAGCAGTAATAACATGAGGCACCATGTATACCATGCCCTTTGTTCACTTTCTGTAACAGTAGTAACATGAGGCACCATGCACACCGTGTCCTTTGTTCACTTTCTGTAACAGTAATAACATGAGGCACCATGTACACCACGTCCTTTGTTCACTTTCTGTAACAGTAATAACTTGAGCTACCAACTATACCATGTCCTTTGTTCACTTTCTGTAACAGTAATAACATGAGGCACCATGCACACCATGTTCTTTGTTCACTTTTTTAACAGTAATAGCATGAGGCACCAAGTATAACATGTCCTTTGTTCACTTTCTATAACAGTAATAACATGAGGCACCATGCACACCATGTCCCTTGTTCACTTTCTGTAGCAGTAATAACATGAGGCACCAAGTATAACATGTCCTTTGTTCACTTTCTGTAACAGTAATAACATGAGGCACCAAGTATTACATGTCCTTTGTTCACTTTCTGTAACAGTAATAACATGAGGCACCATGCACACCATGTCCTTTGTTCACTTTCTGTAACAGTAATAACATGAGGCACCATGCACACCATGTCCCTTGTTCACTTTCTGTAGCAGTAATAACATGAGGCACCAAGTATAACATGTCCTTTGTTCACTTTCTGTAACAGTAATAACATGAGGCACCAAGTATAACATGTCCTTTGTTCACTTTCTGTAACAGTAATAACATGAGGCACCATGTACACCATGTCCTTTGTTCACTTTCTGTAACAGTAATAACTTGAGGTACCAACTATACCATGTCCTTTGTTCACTTTCTGTAACAGTAATAACCTGAGGCACCAAGTATAACATGTCCTTTGTTCACTTTCTGTAACAGTAATAACATGAGGCACCAAGTATACCATGTCCTTTGTTCACTTTCTGTAACAGTAATAACATGAGGCACCATGTACACCATGTCGTTTGCTCACTTTCCGTAACAGTAATAACATGAGGCACCATGTACACCATGTCCTTTGTTCACTTTCTGTAACAGTAATAACATGAGGCACCATGTATACCATGTCCTTTGTTCACTTTCTGTAACAGTAATAACATGAGGCACCAAGTATAACATGTCCTTTGTTCACTTTCTGTAACAGTAATAACATGAGGCACCAACTATACCATGTCCTTTGTTCACTTTCTGTAACAATAATAACATGAGGCACCAAGTATACCATGTCCTTTGTTCACTTTCTGTAACAGTATTAACATGAGGCACAGAGTACACCATGTCCTTTGTTCCCTTTCTGTAACAGTAATAACAGGAGACACCAAGTATAACATGTCCTTTGTTCACTTTCTGTAACAGTAATAACATGAGGCACCAAGTATAACATGTCCTTTGTTCACTTTCTGTAACAGTAATAGCATGAGGCACCAAGTATAACATGCCCTTTGTTAGCTTTCTGTAACAGTAATAACATGAGGCACCATGTATACCATGTCCTTTGTTCACTTTCTGTAACAGTAATAACATGAGGCACCATGTACACCATGTCCTTTGTTCACTTTCTGTAACAGTAATAACATGAGGCACCATGCACACCATGTCCTTTGTTCACTTTCTGTAACAGTAATAACATGAAGCACCATGCACACCATGTCCTTTGCTCACTTTCTGTAACAGTAATAACACGAGGCACCATAAATACCATGTCCTTTGTTCACCTTCTGTAACAGTAATAACAAGAGGCACCATGTATACCATGTCCTTTGTTCACCTTCTGTAACAGTAATAACATGAGGCACCATGAATACCATGTCCTTTGTTCACTTTCTGTAACAGTAATAACATGAGGCAACATGAATACCATGTCTTTTGTTCACTTTCTATAACAGTAATAACATGAGGCACCATGAATACCATGTCCTCTGTTCACATTCTGTAACAGTAATAACATGAGGCACCACGTACACCATGTCCTTTGTTCACCTTCTATAACAGTAATAACATGAGGCACCATGTATACCATGTCCTCTGTTCACTTTCTGTAACAGTAATAACATGAGGCACCAAGTATACCATGTCGTTTGTTCACTTTCTGTAACAGTAATAACATGAGGCACCAAGTACACCATGTCCTTTGTTCACTTTCTATAACAGTAATAACATGAGACACCATGTATACCATGTCCTCTGTTCACTTTCTATAACAGTAATAACATGAGGCACCATGTATACCATGTCCTTTGTTCACTTTCTGTAAAAGTAATAACATGTGGCACCATGTGTACCATGTCCTCTGTTCACAGTCTATAACAGTAATAACATGAGGCACCATGTATTCCATGTCCTTTGTTCACCTTCTGTAACAGTAATAACATGAGGCACCATGTATACCATGTCCTTTGTTCACTTTCTGTAACAGTAATAACATGAGGCACCATGTATACCATGTCCTTTGTTCACTTTCTGTAACAGTAATAACATTAGGCACCATGTATTCCATGTCCTTTGTTCACCTTCTGTAACAGTAATAACATGAGGCACCATGTATACCATGTCCTTTGTTCACTTTCTGTAACAGTAATAACATGAGGCACCATGTATACCATGTCCTTTGTTCACTTTCTGTAACAGTAATAACATTAGGCACCAAGTATACCATGTCCTTTGTTCACTTTCTGTAACAGTAATAACATGAGGCACCATGAATACCATGTCCTCTATTCACTTTCTGTAACCGTAATAACATGAGGCACCATGTACACCATGTCCTTTGTTAACTTTCTGTAACAGTAATAACATGAGGCACCATGTATACCATGTCCTTTGTTCACTTTCTGTAATAGTAATAACATGAGGCACCATGTACACCATGTCCTTTGTTCACTTTCTGTAACAGTAATAACATGAGGCACCATGCACACCATGTCCTTTGTTCACTTTCTGTAACAGTAATAACATGAGGCACCATGCACACCATGTCCTTTGTTCACTTTCTGTAACAGTAATAACACGAGTCACCATAAATACCATGTCCTTTGTTCACCTTCTGTAACAGTAATAACAAGAGGCACCATGTATACCATGTCCTTTGTTCACTTTCTGTAACAGTAATAACATGAGGCACCATGTAAGCAATGTCCTTTGTTCACTTTCTGTAACAGTAATAACATGAGGCACCATGCACACCGTGTCCTTTGTTCACCTTCTATAACAGCAATAACATGAGGCACCATGTATACTATGTCCTTTGTTCACTTTCTGTAACAGTAATAACATGAGGCACCATGTACACCATGTCCTTTGTTCACTTTCTATAACAGTAATAACATGAGCCACCATGAATACCATGTCCTTTGTTCACTTTCTATAACAGTAATAACATGAGGCACCATGTATACCATGTCCTCTGTTCACTTTCTGTAACCGTAATAACATGAGGCACCATGTACACCATGTCCTTTGTTCACTTTCTATAACAGTAATAACATCAGGCACCATGAATACCATGTCCTTTGTTCACTTTCTGTAACAGTAATAACTTGAGGCACCATGTATACCATGTCCTTTGTTCACTTTCTGTAACAGTAATAACATGAGCCACCATGAATACCATGTCCCTTGTTCACTTTCTATAACAGTAATAACTTGAGGCACCATGTATACCATGTCCTTTTTTCACTTTCTGTAACAGTAATAACATGAGGCACCAAGTATACCATGTCCTTTGTTCACTTTCTGTAACAGTAATAACTTGAGCCACCATGAATACCATGTCCTTTGTTCACTTTCTGTAACAGTAATAACTTGAGGCACCATGTATACCATGTCCTTTGTTCACTTTCTATAACAGTAATAACTTGAGGCACCATGTATACCATGTCCTTTGTTCACGTTCTATAACAGTAATAACATGAGCCACCATGAATACCATGTCCTTTGTTCACTTTCTATAACAGTAATAACTTGAGGCACCATGTATTCCATGTGCTTTGTTCACTTTCTGTAACAGTAATAACATGAGCCACCATGAATACCATGTCATTTGTTCACTTTCTGTAACAGTAATAACTTGAGCCACCATGAATACCATGTCCTTTGTTCACTTTCTGTAACAGTAATAACTTGAGGCACCATGTATACCATGTCCTTTGTTCATTTTCTATAACAGTAATAACTTTAGGCACCATGTATACCATGTCCTTTGTTCACTTTCTATAACAGTAATAACTTGAGGCACCATGTATACCATGTCCTTTGTTCACGTTCTATAACAGTAATAACATGAGCCACCATGAATACCATGTCCTTTGTTCACTTTCTATAACAGTAATAACTTGAGGCACCATGTATTCCATGTGCTTTGTTCACTTTCTGTAACAGTAATAACATGAGCCACCATGAATACCATGTCATTTGTTCACTTTCTGTAACAGTAATAACTTGAGCCACCATGAATACCATGTCCTTTGTTCACTTTCTGTAACAGTAAGAAACACGAGGCAACATGCATACCATATCCTTTGTTCACTTTCTGTAACAGTAATAACATTAGGCAAAAGTATACCATGTCCTTTGTTCACTTTCTGTAACAGTAATAACATGAGGCACCATGCACACCATGTCCTTTGTTCACTTTTTTAACAGTAATGACATGAGGCACCAAGTATAACATGTCCTTTGTTCAATTTCTATAACAGTAATAACATGTGGCACCATGCACACCATGCCCTTTGTTCACTTTCTGTAACAGTAATAACATGAGGCAAGAAGTATTACATGTCCTTTGTTCACTTTCTGTAACAGTAATAACATGAGGCACCATGCACACCATGTCCTTTTTTCACTTTCTGTAACCGTAATAACATGAGGCACCATGTACACCATGTCCTTTGTTCACTTTCTGTAACAGTAATAACATGAGGCACCATGCACACCATGTTCTTTGTTTACTTTCTGTAACAGTAATAACATGAGGCACCATGCACACCATGTCCTTTGTTCACTTTCTGTAACAGTAATAACATGAGGCACCATGCACACCATGTCGTTTGTTCACTTTCTGTAACAGTAATAACATGAGGCACCATATATACCATGCCCTTTGTTCACTTTCTGTAACAGTAATAACATGAGGCACCATGCACACCGTGTCCTTTGTTCACTTTCTGTAACAGTAATAACATGAGGCACCATGTACACCATGTCCTTTGTTCACTTTCTGTAACAGTAATAACTTGAGGTACCAACTATACCATGTCCTTTGTTCACTTTCTGTAACAGTAATAACATGAGGCACCAAGTATAACATGTCCTTTGTTCACTTTCTGTAACAGTAATAACATGAGGCACCAAGTATACCATGTCCTTTGTTCACTTTCTATAACAGTAATAACATGAGGCACCATGTATACCATGTCCTTTGCTCACTTTCCGTAACAGTAATAACAAGAGGCACCATGTACACCATGTCCTTTGTTCACTTTCTGTAACAGTAATAACATGAGGCACTATGTACACCATGTCCTTTGTTCACTTTCTGTAACAGTAAGAAACATGAGGCACCATGTATCCCATGTCCTTTGTTTACTTTCTGTAACTGTAATAACATGAGGCACCATGTACACGATGTCCTTTGTTCACTTTCTGTAACAGTAATAACATGAGGCACCAAGTATGCTATGTCCTTTGTTCACTTACTGTAAGAGTAATAACATGAGGCACTATGTACACCATGTCCTTTGTTCACTTTCTGTAACAGTAAGAAACATGAGGCACCATGTACACCATGTCCTTTGTTCACTTTCTGTAACAGTAATAACATGAGGCACCATGTACACCATGTCCTTTGTTCACTTTCTGTAACAGTAATAACATGAGTCACCATGTATACCATGTCCTTTGTTCACTTTCTGTAACAGTAATAACATGAGGGACCATGTATACCATGTCCTTTGTTCACTTTCTGTAACAGTAATAACATGAGGCACCATGTACACCATGTCTTTGTTCACTTTCTGTAACAGTAATAACATGAGGCACCATGTACACCATGTCCTTTGTTCACTTTCTGTAACAGTAATAACATGAGGCACCATGTACACCATGTCCTATGTTCACTTTCTTTAACAGTAATAACATGAGGCACCATGTATACCATGTCCTTTGTTCACTTTCTGTAACAGTAATAACATGAGGGACCATGTATACCATGTCCTTTGTTCACTTTCTGTTACAGTAATAACATGAGGCACCATGTACACCATGTCCTTTGTTCACTTTCTGTAACAGTAATAACATGAGGCACCATGTATACCATGTCCTTTGTTCACTTTCTGTAACAGTAATAACATGAGGCACCATGTATGATATGTCCTTTGTTCACTTTCTGTAAAAGTAATAACATGTCCAGTACATTACATCTGTAACTAACCCCAAATGAACATGTCCAGTACAGTAGATCTGTAACTAACCCCAAATGAATATGTCCAATACATTACATCTGTAACTAACCCCAAATGAACATGTCCAGTACAGTATATCTGTAACTAAACCCAAATGAACATGTCCAGTACAGTACATCTGTAACTAACCCCAAATGAACATGTCCAGTACATTACATCTGTAACTAACCCCAAATGAACATGTCCAGTACAGTATATCTGTAACTAAACCCAAATGAACATGTCCAGTACAGTATATCTGTAACTAACCTAAATGAACATGTCCAGTACAGTATATCTGTAACTAAACCCAAATGAACATGTCCAGTACATTACATCTGTAACTAACCCCAAATGAACATGTCCAGTACAGTATATCTGTAACTAAACCCAAATGAACATGTCCAGTACAGTACATCTGTAACTAACCCCAAATGAACATGTCCAGTACATTACATCTGTAACTAACCCCAAATGAACATGTCCAGTACAGTACATGTGTAACTAACCCCAAATGAACATGTCCAATACAGTACATCTGTAACTAACCCCAAATGAACATGTCCAGTACAGTACATCTGTAACTAACCCCAAATGAACATGTGCAATACATTACATCTGTAACTAACCCCAAATGAACATGTCCAGTACAGTACATCTGTAACAAACCCCAAATGAACATGTCCAATACATTACATCTGTAACAAAACCCAAATGAATATGTCCAGTACAGTACATCTGTAACTACCACCAAATGAACATGTCCAGTACGTTACATCTGTAACTACCACCAAATGAATATGTCCAATACATTACATCTGTAACTAACCCCAAATGAACATGTCCAATACATTACATCTGTAACTAACCCCAAACGAACATGTCCAGTACAGTACATCTGTAACAAACCCCAAATGAACATGTCCAATACATTACATCTGTAACAAAACCCAAATGAATATGTCCAGTACAGTACATCTGTAACTACCACCAAATGAACATGTCCATTACAGTACATCTGTAACTACCACCAAATGAATATGTCCAATACATTACATCTGTAACTAACCCCAAATGAACATGTCCAATACATTACATCTGTAACTAACCCCAAACGAACATGTCCAGTACAGTACATCTGTAACAAACCCCAAATGAACATGTCCAATACATTACATCTGTAACAAAACCCAAATGAAAATTTCCAGTACAGTACATCTGTAACTACCACCAAATGAACATGTCCAGTACAGTACATCTGTAACTACCACCAAATGAATATGTCCAATACATTACATCTGTAACTAACCCCAAATGAACATGTCCAGTAAGTTACATCTGTAACTAACCCCAAATGAACAGGTCCAATACATTACATCTATAACAAACCCCAAATGAACATGTCCAGTTCATTACATCTGTAACTAACCCCAAATGAACATGTCCAGTACAGTACATCTGTAACTAACCCCAAATAAACATGTCCAATACATTACATCTGTAACTAACCCCAAATGAACATGTCCAATACATTAAATCTGTAACTAACCCCAAATGAGCATGTCCAGTACAGTATATCTGTAACTAACCCCAAATGAACATGTCCAGTACATTACATCTGTAACTAAATTCAAATGAACATGTCCAGTACATTACATCTGTAACTAACCCCAAATGAATATCCCCAATACATTACATCTGTAACTAAACCCAAATGAACGTGTTCATAACATTACATCTACAACTAACCCCAAATGAACATGTACAATACATTACATCTGTAACTAACCCCAAATGAACATGTCCAGTACATTAAATCTGTAACTAAACGCAAATGAACATGTCCAGTACATAACGTCTGTAACTAACGCCAAATGAACATGTCCAGTACAGTACATGTGTAACTAACCCTAAATGAACATGTCCAGTACATTACATCTGTAACTAAATCCAAATGAACATGTACAATACATTACATCTGTAACAAACCCCAAAAAGAACATGTCCAGTACAATGCATCTGTAACTAACCACAAATGAACATGTGCAATACATTACATCTGTTATTATCCCCAAATGAACATGTCCTGTACATTACATCTGTAACTAACCCCAAATGAATGTGTCCAATACATTACATCTGTAACTAACCCCAAATGAACATGTCAAGTACAGTACATCTGTGACTAACCCCAAATCAACATGTCCAATACATTACATCTGTAACTAACCCCAAATGAATATGTCCACTACAGTATATCTGTAACTACCACCAAATGAAAATGACCAATACAGTACATCTGTAACTAACCCCAGATGAACATGTCCAATACATTACAGCTGTAAATAACCCCAAATGAATGTGTCCAATACATTACATCTGTAACTAACCCCAAATGAACATGTCCAATACAGTGCATCTGTAACTAACCCCAAATAAACATGTCCATCTCAGTGCATCTGTAACTAACCCCAAATGAACATGTCCTGTACATTACATCTGTAACTAACCCCAAATGAATATGTCCAATACATTACATTTGTTATTATCCCCAAATGAACGTGTCCTGTACATTACATCTGTAACTAACCCCAAATGAATGTGTCCAATACATTACATGTGTAACTAACCCCAAATGAATGTGTCCAATACATTACATCTGTAACTAACCCCAAATGAACATGTCCACTACAGTATATCTGTAAGTACCACCAAATGAAAATGAGCAATACAGTGCATCTGTAACTAACCCCAAATGAACATGTCCAATACATTACAGCTGTAAATATCCCCAAATGAGCGTGTCCAATACATTACAGCTCTAAATAACCCCAAATGAGCGTGTCCAATACATTACATCTGTAACTAAACCCAAATGAACATGTGCAGTATAGTACATCTGTAACTAAACCCAAATGAATATCTCCAGTACAGTACATCTCTAACTAACCCAAATGACCATGTCCACTAAACTACATCTGTATATAACCCCAAATGAATATCTCCAGTACAGTACATCTCTAACTAACCCAAATGACCATGTCCACTACAGTACATCTGTAACTATCCCCAAATGAACATGTCCAGTATAGTACATTTGTAACTCACGCCAAACGAACATGTCCAGTACAGTACATCTGTAACAAACCCCAAATGAACATGTCCAATACATTACATCTGTAACAAAACCCAAATGAATATGTCCAGTACAGTACATCTGTAACTACCACCAAATGAACATGTCCAGTACAGTACATCTGTAACTACCACCAAATGAATATGTCCAATACATTACATCTGTAACTAACCCCAAATGAACATGTCCAGTACAGTGCATCTATAACTAACACCAAATGAACATGTCCACTACAGTGCATCTGTAACTAAACCAAAATGAACATTTCCAGTACAGTGCATCTGTAACTAACCCCAAATGAACATGTCCAGTACAGTGCACCTGTAACTACCCCCAAATGAACATGTCCAGTGCAGTGCATATGTAACTAACCCCAAATGAACATGTGCAGTACAGTCCTTCTATAACTAACCCCAAATGAACATGTCCAATACGTTACATCTGTAACTAACCCCAAATGAACATGTCCAGTACAGTACATCTGTAACTAACCCCAAATGAACATGTCCAGTACAGTGCATCTGTAACTAACACCAAATGAACATGTCCACTACAGTATATCTGTAAGTACCACCAAATGAAAATGAGCAATACAGTGCATCTGTAACTAACCCCAAATGAACATGTCCAATACATTACAGCTGTAAATATCCCCAAATGAGCGTGTCCAATACATTACAGCTCTAAATAACCCCAAATGAGCGTGTCCAATACATTACATCTGTAACTAAACCCAAATGAACATGTGCAGTATAGTACATCTGTAACTAAACCCAAATGAATATCTCCAGTACAGTACATCTCTAACTAACCCAAATGACCATGTCCACTAAACTACATCTGTATATAACCCCAAATGAATATCTCCAGTACAGTACATCTCTAACTAACCCAAATGACCATGTCCACTACAGTACATCTGTAACTATCCCCAAATGAACATGTCCAGTATCGTACATTCTAACTCACGCCAAATGAATATGTCCAGTACAGTACATGTGTAACTAACCCCAAATGAACATGTACACTACAGTACATCTGTAGCTAACCCCAAATAAATATCTCCAGTACTGTACAGCTCTCACTAACCCCAAATGAACATGTCCACTACAGTACATCTATAACTATCCCCAAATTAACATGTCCAGTATAGTACATCTGTAACTAACATCAAATGAACATGTCCAGTAGAGTGCATCTGTAACTAACCATAAATGAACATTTCCAGTACAGTGTATCTGCAACTAATCCCAAATGAACATGTCCAATACAGTGCATCTGTAACTAACCTCAAATGAACATGTCCAGTACAGTGCATCTGTAAATAATCCCAAATGAACATGTCCAATGACGTGCATCTGTAACTAACCCCAAATGAAAATTTCCAGTACAGTGCATCTGTAACTAACCCCAAATAAACATGTCCAGCTCAGTGTATCTGCAACTAACCCCAAATGAACATGTCCAATACAGTGCATCTGTAACTAACCTCAAATGAACATGTCCAGTACAGTGCATCTGTAAATAACCCCAAATGAACATGACCAATGACGTGCATCTGTAACTAACCCCAAATGAAGATGTCCAGTACAGTGCATCTGTAACTAACCCCAAATAAACATGTCCAGCTCAGTGCATCTGTAACTAACCCCAAATGAACATGTCCGGTACAGTGTATCAGTAACTAACCCCAAAAGAACATGTCCAGTACATTACATCTGTAACTAAACCCAAATGAACATGTCCAATACGTTACATCTGTAACTAAACACAAATCAACATTTCCAGTACAGTGCATACGTAACTAAACCCAAATGGACATTTCTAGTACAGTACATCTGTAACTAACCCCAAATGGACATGTCCAACATATTACATCTGTAACTAACCCCACATGAACATGTCCAATACATTACATGTGTAAGTAACCCCAAATGAACATGTGCAATACATTACATCAGTAACTAACCCCAAATGAACATGTCCAATACATTACATCTGCAACTAACCCCAAATGAACATGTCCAATATATTACATCTGTAAATAACCCCAAATGAACGTGTCCAATACATTACATCTGTAACTAACCCCAAATGAACATGTACACTACAGTACATCGGTAGCTAACCCCAAATAAATATCTCCAGTACTGTAAAGCTCTAACTAACCCCAAATGAACATGTCCAGTACAGTACATCTATAACTATCCCCAAATTAACATGTCCAGTATAGTACATCTGTAACTAACGCCAAATGAACATGTCCAGTACAGTACATCTGTAACTAACCCCAAATGAACATGTCCAGTACAGTGCATCTGTAACTAACCCCAAATGAACATGTCCAGTACAGTGCACCTGTAACTACCCCCTAATGAACATGTCCAGTACAGTACATCTGTAACTAACCCCAAATGAACATGTCCGGTACAGTGCATCTGTAACTAACACCAAATGAACATGTCCACTACAGTGCATCTGTAACTAAACCCAAATGAACATGTCCAGTACAGTGCACCTGTAACTAACCCCAAATGAACATGTCCAGTACAGTACAGCTGTAACTAACCCCAAATGAACATGTCCAGTACAGTGCATCTATAACTAACACCAAATGAACATGTCCACTACAGTGCATCTGTAACTAAACCCAAATGAACATTTCCAGTACAGTGCATCTGTAACTAACCCCAAATGAACATGTCCAGTACAGTGCACCTGTAACTACCCCCAAATGAACATGTCCAGTGCAGTGCATATGTAACTAACCCCAAATGAACATGTGCAGTACAGTCCTTCTATAACTAACCCCAAATGAACATGTCCAATACGTTACATCTGTAACTAACCCCAAATGAACATGTCCAGTACAGTACATCTGTAACTAACCCCAAATGAACATGTCCAGTACAGTGCATCTGTAACTAACACCAAATGAACATGTCCACTACAGTGCATCTGTAACTAAACCCAAATGAACATTTCCAGTACAGTGCATCTGTAACTAACCCCAAATGAACATGTCCAGTACAGTGCACCTGTAACCACCCCCAAATGAACATGTACAGTGCAGTGCATCTGTAACTAACCCCAAATGAACATGTACAGTACAGTACATCTGTAACTAACACCAAATAAATATCTCCAGTACAGTACATCTCTAACTAACCCCAAATGAACATGTCCAATACGTTACATCTGTAACTAAACCCAAATGAACATTTCCTGTACAGCGCATACGTAACTAAACCCAAATGAAAAGTTCTGGTACAGTACATCTGTAACTAACCCCAAATGAACATGTCCAACACATTACATCTGTAACTAAATCCAAATGAACATTTCCAGTAAAGTACATCTGTAACTAACCCCAAATGAACATGTCCAATACATTACATCTGCAACTAGCCCCAAATGAACATGCCCAGTGAGGTGCAAATGAAACTAAACCCAAATGAACATGTCCAGTTCAGTGCATCTGTAACTAACCCCAAATGAACATGTAAAGTACAGTACATATGTAACTAACCCCATATAAATATCTCCAGTACAGTACATTTCTAACTAACCCCAAATGAACATGTCCACTACAGTACATCTGTAGCTATCCCCAAATTAACATGTCCAGTATAATACATCTGTAACTAACCCCAAATTAACATTTCCAGTACAGTGCATCTGTAACTAACCCCAAATGAACCTGTGCAGTACAGTGCACCTGTAACCACCCCCAAATGAACATGTCTAGTGCAGTGCATCTGTAGCAAACCGTAAAAGAACATGTCCAGTACAGTATATCTGTAACTAAACCCAAATGAACATGTCCAGTAAAGTGTATCTGTAACTAAGCGTAAAAGAACATGTCCAATACATTACATCTGTAACTAAACCCAAATGAAGATTTCCAGTACAGTGCATCTGTAACTAACCCCAAATGAACATGTCTAGTACAGTACATCTGTAACTAAACCCAAATGAACTTGTCCAATACACTACATCTGTAACTAAACCCAAATGAACATTTCCAGTACATTACATCCGTAACTAGCCCCAAATGGACATGTCTAATACATTACATCTGTAACTAACCCCAAATGAACATGTCCAATACATTACATCTGTAACTAACCCCAAATGAATATGTCCAATACATTATATCTGCAGCTAACGCAAAATGAACATGTCCAATACATTACATCTGTAACTAACCCCAAATGAACATGTCCAATACGTTACATCTGTAACTAACCCCACATGAACATGTCCAGTACAGTACATCTGTAACTAACCCCAAATGAACATGTGCAGTACAGTCCTTCTACAACTAATCCCAAATTAACATCTCCAATACGTTACATCTGTAACTAACACCAAATGAACATGTCCAGTAAAGTACACCTGTAAGTAACCCCAAATGGGTATCTCCAGTACAGTATACCTCTAAGTAACCCCAAATGAACATGTCCACTACAGTACATCTGTACCAATCCCCAAATAAACATGTCCAGTATAGTACATCTGTAAGTAACCCCAAATAAACATGTCCCGTAGCACATCTGTAACTAACCCCAAATGAACATGTCCAGTACCGTGCATCTGTAACTAACACCAAATGATCATGTCCAGTGCAGTGCATCTTCAACTAACCCTAAATGAACATTTCCACTACAGTGCATCTGTAACTAACCCCAAATGAACATGTCCAATACTGTGCATCTGTAACTAACCCCAAATGAACATGTACAGTACAGTGCATCTGATACTAACCCCAAATGAACATGTCCAGTACAGTGCATCGGTAACTAACCCCAAATGAACATGTCCACTACAGTGCATTTGTAACTAACCCCACATGAACATGTCCAGTACAGTGCATCTGTAACTAACCCCAAATGAACATGTCCAGTACAGTGTATCTGTAACTAACCGCAAAAGAACATGTCCAGTACATGACATCTGTAACTAGGCCCAAATGAACATGCCTAATACGTTACATCTGTAACTAAACCCAAATGAACGTGTTCATAACATTACATCTGTATAGGTCGCGCGTTACTTCTTGACGAATGAAAATTTTATATGTAAGGTTGAATGCGAGTCACTACTCAGCGTTTGCGGGAACGTTAGCATTGAAAGAGAGCGGAGGTACAGTCTGCAGTGAGATGACGCTCATGCTTCTGAGCTGAACCAGTACAACACTACAAATAAATTTATCACACTTCCAGTAATATCAGCCACACGTATTATGCACTATACCTCTATAACTGTTTCCACTTAACTTTATTGCATTTCTTCTATTCCCGACATTCCTCCCTCGTCTTCCTTGTGTGAATTGCTGTTATTTTCGTTGTATACACACATCCGTACCGCACAAAACTTTTGCAGTCGACTGTATACACACACGTGACAGAGGAAAACAGAGGTGTCTGTTATCGTAGCATAAACATTTGCTGACCTGTTTATTAAGGGTAGGCTCACTCATTGGATTTCTGCTCAAGGTCATTCGTCAAGAACGAACGCGCAACCTATAACTATCCCCAAATGAACATGTCCAATACATTACATCTGTAACTAACCCCAAATGAACATGTCCACTACAGTACATCTGTAGCTGTCCCCAAATTAACATGTCCAGTATAGTACATCTGTAACTAACCCCAAATGAACATTTCCAGTACAGTGCATCTGATACTAACCCCAAATGAACATGTCCAGTACAGTGCATCGGTAACTAACCCCAAATAAACATGTCCACTACAGTGCATTTGTAGCTAAACCCAAATGAACATGTCCAGTACAGTACATCTGTAACTAACCCCAAATGAACATGTCCAATACATTACATCTGTAACTAACCCCAAATGAACATTTCTAGTACAGTACGTCTGCAACTAAACCCAAATGAACATGTCCAATACATTACATCTGTAACTAACCCCAAATGAACATGTCCAATACATTACATGTGTAACTAACCTCAAATGAACATGTCCAATACATTACATCTGTAACTAACCCCAAATAAACATGTCCAATCCATTACATCTGTATCTAACCTCAAATGAACATGTCCAATACATTACATGTGTAACTAACCCCAAATAAACATGTCCAATACATTACATATGTAACTAACCCCAAATGAACATGTCCAATACAGTGCATCTGTAACTAAACCCAAATGAACATGTCCAATACATTACACCTGTAACTAAACCCAAATGAACATGTCCAATACATTACATCTGTAACTAACCCCAAATGAACATGTCCAAAACATTACATCTGAAACAAACCCCAAAAAGAATATGTCCAGTATAATGTATTGTAACTAACCACAAATGAACATGTGCAATACATTACGTCTGTTATTATCCCCAAATAAACATGTCCAATACATTACATCTGTAACTAAACCCAAATAAACATGTCCAATACATTACATCTGTAACTAACCCCAAATGAACATGTCCAATACATTACAGGTGTAACTAACCTCAAATGAACATGTCCAATACATTACATCTGTAACTAACCCCAAATAAACATGTCCAATACATTACATCTGTATCTAACCTCAAATGAACATGTCCAATACATTACATGTGTAACTAACCCCAAATAAACATGTCCAATACATTACATCTGTAACTAACCCCAAATGAACATGTCCAATACAGTGCATCTGTAACTAAACCCAAATGAACATGTCCAATACATTACATCTGTAACTAACCCCAAATGAACATGTCCAAAACATTACATCTGAAACAAACCCCAAAAAGAATATGTCCAGTATAATGTATTGTAACTAACCACAAATGAACATGTGCAATACATTACGTCTGTTATTATCCCCAAATGAACATGTCCTGTACATTACATCTGTAACTAACCCCAAGTGAATGTGCGAAATACATTACATCTGTAACTAACCCCAAATGAACATGTCCAGTACAGTACATCTGTAGCTAACCCCAAATCAACATGTCCAATACATTACATCTCTAACTAAGCCCAAATGAACATGTCCACTACAGTATATCTGTAACTACCACCAAATGAAAATGAAAAATACAGTACTTCTGTAGCTAACCCCAAATGAGCGTGTCCAATACTTTACAGCTCTAAATAACCCCAAATGAGCGTGTCCAATACATTAGATCTGTAACTAAACCCAAATGAACATGTGCAGTATAGTACATTTGTAACTAACCCCAAACGAACATGTCCAGTACATTACATCTCTAGCTACACCCAAATGAACATGTCCAAATCATTACATCTATAACTAACCCCAAAGGAACATGCCCAGTGCAGTGCATCTGTAACTAACCCCAAATAAACATGTCCAGTACAGTGCATATGTTACTAACCCCAAATGAAAATGCCCAATACAGTGCATCTGTAACTAATCCCAAATGAACATGTCCAGCACAGTGCATCTGTAGCTAACCATAAATGAACATGTCCAGTACAGTGTATCTGCAACTAAACCCAAATGAACATGTCCAGTACAGTACATCTGTAA
This sequence comes from Tenodera sinensis, assembly GCA_030765045.1. Classification (NCBI taxonomy): domain Eukaryota; kingdom Metazoa; phylum Arthropoda; class Insecta; order Mantodea; family Mantidae; genus Tenodera; species Tenodera sinensis. The sequence continues at coordinate 233,066 of JAUKNM010000020.1, forward strand.
CTAACCCCAAATGAACATGTCCAGTACAGTGTATCAGACACTATCCCAAATGAACAGGGTGCCTCATGTTATTACTGTTACAGAAAGTGAACAAAGGACATGGTATACATGGTGCCTCATGTTATTACTTTTACAGGAAGTGAACAAAGGACATGGTATACATGGTGCCTCATGTTATTACTGTTACAGAAAGTGAACAAAGGACATGGAATACTTGGTGCCTCATGTTATTACTGTTACAGAAAGTGAACAAAGGACATGGTATACATGGGGCCTCATGTTATTGCTGTTACAGAAAGTGAACAAAGGACATGGAATACTTGGTGCCTCATGTTATTACTGTTACAGAAAGTGAACAAAGGACATGGTATACATGGTGCCTCATGTTATTGCTGTTATAGAAAGTGAACAAAGGACATGGAATACTTGGTGCCTCATGTTATTACTGTTACAGAAAGTGAACAAAGGACATGGAATACTTGGTGCCTCATGTTATTACTGTTACAGAAGGTGAACAAAGGACATGGTATACATGGTGCCTCATGTTATTACTGTTACAGAAAGTGAACAAAGGACAAGGTATACTTAATGCCTCATGTTATTACTGTTATAGAAAGAGAACAAAGGACATGGTATACATGGTGCCTCATGTTATTACTGTTACAGAAAGTGAACAAAGGACATGGTATACTTGGTGCCTCATGTTATTACTGTTACAGAAAGTGAACAAAGGACATGGACTACTTGGTGCCTCATGTTATTACTGTTACAGAAAGTGAACAAAGGACATGGTGTACATGATGCCTCAAGTTATTACTGTTACAGAAAGTGAAGAAAGGACATGGTATACATGGTGCCTCATGTTATTACTGTTACAGAAAGTGAACAAAGGACATGGTATACTTGGTGCCTCATGTTATTACTGTTACAGATAGTGAACAAAGGACATGGTATACTTGGTGCCTCATGTTATTGCTCTTACAGAAAGTGAACAAAGGACATGGTATACTTGGTGCCTCATGTTATTACTGTTACAGAAAGTGAACAAAGGACATGGTATCCTTGGTGCCTCATGTTATTACTGTTACAGAAAGTGAACAAAGGACATGGTATACTTGGTGCCTCATGTTATTACTGTTACAGAAAGTGAACAAAGGACATGGTGTACTTGGTGCCTCATATTATTACTGTTATAGAAAGTGAACAAAGGACATGGTGTACATGGTGCCTCATGTTATTACTGTTACAGAAAGTGAACAAAGGACATGGTATACTTGGTGCCTCATGTTATTACTGTTACAGAAAGTGAACAAAGGACATGGTATACATGGTGCCTCATGTTATTACTGTTACAGAAAGTGAACAAAGGACATGGTATACTTGGTGTCTCATGTTATTACTGCTACAGAAAGTGAACAAAGGACATGGAATACTTGGTGCCTCATGTTATTACTGTTACAGAAAGTGAACAAAGGACATGGTCTACATGATGCCTCATGTTATTACTGTTACAGAAAGTGAACAAAGGACATGGTATACATGGTGCCTCATGTTATTACTGTTACAGAAAGTGAACAAAGGACATGGTATACTTGGTGCCTCATGTTATTACTGTTACAGAAAGTGAACAAAGGACATGGTATACTTGGTGCCTCATGTTATTACTGTTACAGAAAGAGAACAAAGGACATGGTATACATGGTGCCTCATGTTATTACTGTTACAGAAAGTGAACAAAGGACATGGTATACTTGGTGCCTCATGTTATTACTGTTACAGAAAGTGAACAAAGGACATGGAATACTTGGTGCCTCATGTTATTACTGTTACAGAAAGTGAACAAAGGACATGGTGTACATGATGCCTCATGTTATTACTGTTACAGAAAGTGAACAAAGGACATGGTATACATGGTGCCTCATGTTATTACTGTTACAGAAAGTGAACAAAGGACATGGTATACTTGGTGCCTCATGTTATTACTGTTACAGATAGTGAACAAAGGACATGGTATACTTGGTGCCTCATGTTATTGCTCTTACAGAAAGTGAACAAAGGACATGGTATACTTGGTGCCTCATGTTATTACTGTTACAGAAAGTGAACAAAGGACATGGTATCCTTGGTGCCTCATGTTATTACTGTTACAGAAGGTGAACAAAGGACATGGTATACTTGGTGCCTCATGTTATTAGTGTTACAGAAAGTGAACAAAGGACATGGTATACTTGGTGCCTCATGTTATTACTGTTATAGAAAGTGAACAAAGGACATGGTGTACATGGTGCCTCATGTTGTTACTGTTACAGAAAGTGAACAAAGGACATGGTATACTTGGTGCCTCATGTTATTACTGTTACAGAAAGTGAACAAAGGACATGGTATACATGGTGCCTCATGTTATTACTGTTACAGAAAGTGAACAAAGGACATGGTATACTTGGTGCCTCATGTTATTACTGTTACAGAAAGTGAACAAAGGACATGGAATAGTTGGTGCCTCATGTTATTACTGTTACAGAAAGTGAACAAAGGACATGGTGTACATGATGCCTCATGTTATTACTGTTACAGAAAGTGAACAAAGGACATGGTATACATGGTGCCTCATGTTATTACTGTTACAGAAAGTGAACAAAGGACATGGTATACTTGGTGCCTCATGTTATTACTGTTACAGAAAGTGAACAAAGGACATGGTGTACATGGTGCCTCATGTTATTACTGTTACAGAAAGTGGACAAAGGACATGGCGTACATGGTGCCTCATGTTATTACTGTTAAAGAAAGTGAACAAAGGACATGGTGTACATGGTGCCTCATGTTATTACTGTTACAGAAAGTGAACAAAGGACATGGTGTACATGGTGCCTCATGTTATTACTGTTACAGAAAGTGAACAAAGGACATGGTCTACATGGTGCCTCATGTTATTACACCAAATATTATTATATGTAATTAGTTACAGATACAATGTATTGGACTTGTTCATTTGTAATTAGTTACAGATACAATGTATTGGACTTGTTCATTTGGGTTAGTTACAGATACAAAGAATTGGACTTGTTCATTTGTAATTAGTTACAGATACAATGTATTGGACTTGTTCATTTGGGTTAGTTACAGATACAATGTATTGGACTTGTTCATTTGTAATTAGTTACAGATACAATGTATTGGACTTGTTCATTTGTAATTAGTTACAGATACAATGTATTGGACTTGTTCATTTGGCTTAGTTACAGATACAATGTATTGGACTTGTTCATTTGGGTTAGTTACAGATACAATGTATTGGACTTGTTCATTTGTAATTAGTTACAGATACAATGTATTGGACTTGTTCATTTGGGTTAGTTACAGATACAAAGAATTGGACTTGTTCATTTGTAATTAGTTACAGATACAATGTATTGGACTTGTTCATTTGGGTTAGTTACAGATACAATGCATTGGACTTGTTCATTTGTAATTAGTTACAGATACAATGTATTGGACTTGTTCATTTGGGTTAGTTACAGATACAATGTATTGGCCTTGTTCATTTGTAATTAGTTACAGATACAATGTATTGGACTTGTTCATTTGGGTTAGTTACAGATACAAAGAATTGGACTTGTTCATTTGTAATTAGTGACAGATACAATGTATTGGACTTGTTCATTTGGGTTAGTTACAGATACAATGTATTGGACTTGTTCATTTGTAATTAGTTACAGATACAATGTATTGGACTTGTTCATTTGGGCTAGTTACAGATACAATGTATTGGACTTGTTCATTTGGGTTAGTTACAGATACAATGTATTAGAGTTGTTCATTTGTAATTAGTTACAGATACAATGTATTGGACTTGTTCATTTGGGTTAGTTACAGATACAATGTATTGGACTTGTTCATTTGGGTTAGTTACAGATACAATGTATTGGACTTGTTCATTTGTAATCAGTTAGAGATACAATGTATTGGACTTGTTCATTTGGGGTTAGTTACAGATACAATGTATTGGACTTGTTCATTTGGGTTAGTTGCAGATACAATGTATTGGACCTGTTCATTTGTAATTAGTTACAGATACAATGTATTGGAAATGTTCTTTTCGGTTAGTTACAGATACAATGTATTGGACTTGTTCATTTGGGTTAGTTACAGATACAATGTATTGGACTTGTTCATTTGGGTTAGTTACAGATACAATGTATGAGACTTGTTCATTTGTAATTAGTTACAGAGACAATGTACTGGACTTGTTCATTTGTGTTAGTGACAGATACAATGTATTGGACTTGTTCATTTGTAATTAGTTACAGATACAATGTATTGGACTTGTTCATTTGGGTTAGTTACAGATACAATGTATGAGACTTGTTCATTTGTAATTAGTTACAGATACAATTTACTGGACTTGTTCATTTGTGTTAGTTACAGATACAATGTATTGGACTTGTTCATTTGTAATTAGTTACAGATACAATGTATTGGACTTGTTCATTTGGGTTAGTTACAGATACAATGTATTGGACTTGTTCATTTGGGTTAGTTACAGATACAATGTACTGGACTTGTTCATTTGTGTTAGTTACAGATACAATGTATTGGACTTGTTCATTTGTAATTAGTTACAGATACAATGTATTGGACTTGTTCATTTGGGTTAGTTACAGATACAATGTATTGGACTTGTTCATTTGTAATTAGTTACAGATACAATGTATTGGACTTGTTCAATTGGGTTAGTTATAGATACAATGTATTGTACTTGTTCATTTGGGTTAGTTACAGATACAATGTATTGGACTTGTTCATTTGTAATTAGTTACAGATACAACGTATTGGACTTGTTCATTTGTAATTAGTTACAGATACAATGTATTGGACTTGTTCATTTGTAATTAGTTACACATACAATGTAATGCACTTGTTCATTTTTAATTAGTTACAGATACAATGTATTGGAATTGTTCATGTGGGTTAGTTACAGATGCAATGTATTGGACTTGTTCATTTGTAATTAGTTACAGATACAATGTATTGGACTTGTTCATTTGGGGTTAGTTACAGATACAATGTATTGGACTTGTTCATTTGGGGTTAGTTACAGATACAATGTATTGGACTTGTTCATTTGTAATTAGTTACAAATAAAATGTATTGAACTTGTTCATTTGTAATCAGTTACAGATACAATTTATTGGACTTGTTCATTTGTAATTACTTACAGATACAATGTATTGCACTTGTTCATTTGTAATTAGTTACAGATAGAATGTATTGAACTTGTTCATTTGTAATCAGTTACAGATACAATGTATTGGACTTGCTCATTTGTAATTAGTTACAGATACAATGTATTGGACTTGCTCATTTGTAATTAGTTACAGATACAATGTATTGGACTTGCTCATTTGTAATCAGTTACAGATACAATGTATTGGACTTGCTCATTTGTAATCAGTTACAGATACAATGTATTGAACTTGTTCATTTGTAATTAGTTACAGATACAATGTATTGCACTTGTTCATTTGTAATTAGTTACAGATAGAATGTATTGAACTTGTTCATTTGTAATCAGTTACAGATACAATGTATTGGACTTGCTCATTTGTAATTAGTTACAGATACAATGTATTGGACTTGCTCATTTGTAATCAGTTACAGATACAATGTATTGGACTTGCTCATTTGTAATCAGTTACAGATACAATGTATTGGACTTGTTCATTTGTAATTAGTTACAGATACCATGTTTTGGACTTGTTCATTTGTAATTAGTTACAGATACAATGTATTGGACTTGTTCATTTGGGTTAGTTACAGATACAATGTATTGGACTTGTTCATTTGTAATTAGTTACAGATACAATATATTGGACTTGTTCATTTGTAATTAGTTACAGATACAATGTATTGGAATTGTTCATTTGGGTTAGTTACAGATAAAATGTATTGGACTTGTTCATTTGTAATTACTTACAGATACAATGTATTGGACTTGTTCATTTGTAATTAGTTACAGATACAATGTATTGGACTTGTTCATTTGTAATTAGTTACAGATACAATGAATTGGACTTGTTCATTTGGGTTAGTTGCAGATACAATGTATTGGACTTGTTCATTTGTAATGAGTTACAGATACAATGTATTGGACTTGTTCATTTGGGTTAGTTACAGATACAATGTATTGGACTTGTTCATTTGGGTTACAGATACAATGTATTGGACTTGTTCATTTGTAATTAGTTACAGATACAATGTATTGGACTTGTTCATTTGTAATTAGTTACAGATACAATGTTTGGACCTGTGCATTTGAAATTAGTTACAGATACAATGTATTGCACTTGTTCATTTGTAATTAGTTACAGATACAATGTATTGGACCTGTTCATTTGTAATTAGTTACAGATACAATGTATTGGACTTGTTCATTTGTAATTAGTTACAGATACAATGTATTGGTCTTGTTCATTTGTAATTAGTTACAGATACAATGTATTGGACTTGTTCATTTGGGTTAGTTACAGATACAATGTATTGAACTTGTTCATTTGTAATTAGTTACAGATACAATGTATTGGACTTGTTCATTTGGCTTAGTTACAGATACAATGTATTGGACTTGTTCATTTGGGTTAGTTACAGATACAATGTATTGGACTTGTTCATTTGGGTTAGTTACAGATACAATGTATTGGACTTGTTCATTTGTAATTAGTTACAGATACAATGTATTGGACTTGTTCATTTGTAATTAGTTACAGATACAATGTTTGGACCTGTGCATTTGAAATTAGTTACAGATACAATGTATTGCACTTGTTCATTTGTAATTAGTTACAGATACAATGTATTGGACCTGTTCATTTGTAATTAGTTACAGATACAATGTATTGGACTTGTTCATTTGTAATTAGTTACAGATACAATGTATTGGTCTTGTTCATTTGTAATTAGTTACAGATACAATGTATTGGACTTGTTCATTTGGGTTAGTTACAGATACAATGTATTGGACTTGTTCATTTGTAATTAGTTACAGATACAATGTATTGGACTTGTTCATTTGGCTTAGTTACAGATACAATGTATTGGACTTGTTCATTTGGGTTAGTTACAGATACAATGTATTGGACTTGTTCATTTCTAATTAGTTACAGATACAATGTATTGGACTTGTTCATTTGGGTTAGTTACAGATACAAAGAATTGGACTTGTTCATTTGTAATTAGTTACAGATACAATGTATTGGACTTGTTCATTTGGGTTAGTTAGAGATACAATGTATTGGACTTGTTCATTTGTAATTAGTTACAGATACAATGTATTGGACTTGTTCATTTGGGTTAGTTACAGATACAATGTATTGGACTTGTTCATTTGTAATTAGTTACAGATACAATGTATTGGACTTGTTCATTTGGGTTAGTTACAGATACAAAGAATTGGACTTGTTCATTTGTAATTAGTGACAGATACAATGTATTGGACTTGTTCATTTGGGTTAGTTACAGATACAATATATTGGACTTGTTCATTTGTAATTAGTTACAGATACAATGTATTGGACTTGTTCATTTGGGTTAGTTACAGATACAATGTATTGGACTTGTTCATTTGGGTTAGTTACAGATACAATGTATTGGAGTTGTTCATTTGTAATTAGTTACAGATACAATGTATTGGACTTGTTCATTTGGGTTAGTTGCAGATACAATGTATTGGACTTGTTCATTTGGGTTAGTTACAGATACAATGTATTGGACTTGTTCATTTGTAATCAGTTAGAGATACAATGTATTGGACTTGTTCATTTGGGGTTAGTTACAGATACAATGTATTGGACTTGTTCATTTGGGGTTAGTTACAGATACAATGTATTGGACCTGTTCATTTGTAATTAGTTACAGGTACAATGTATTGGACTTGTTCATTTGTAATTAGTTACAGATACAACGTATTGGACTTGTTCATTTGTAATTAGTTACAGATACAATGTATTGGACTTGTTCATTTGTAATTAGTTACACATACAATGTAATGGACTTGTTCATTTTTAATTAGTTACAGATACAATGTATTGGAATTGTTCATGTGGGTTAGTTACAGATGCAATGTATTGGACTTGTTCATTTGTAATTAGTTACAGATACAATGTATTGGACTTGTTCATTTGGGGTTAGTTACAGATACAATGTATTGGACTTGTTCATTTGGGGTTAGTTACAGATACAATGTATTGGACTTGTTCATTTGTAATTAGTTACAGATAGAATGTATTGAACTTGTTCATTTGTAATCAGTTACAGATACAATTTATTGGACTTGTTCATTTGTAATTACTTACAGATACAATGTATTGGACTTGTTCATTTGTAATTAGTTACAAATACAATGTATTGGACTTGTTCATTTGTAATTACTTACAGATACAATGTATTGGACTTGTTCATTTGTAATTAGTTACAGATACAATGTATTGGACTTGCTCATTTGTAATTAGTTACAGATACAATGTATTGGACTTGTTCATTTGTAATCAGTTACAGATACAATGTATTGGACTTGCTCATTTGTAATCAGTTACAGATACAATGTATTGGACTTGTTCATTTGTAATTAGTTACAGATACCATGTATTGGACTTGTTCATTTGTAATTAGTTACAGATACAATGTATTGGACTTGTTCATTTGGGTTAGTTACAGATACAATGTATTGGACTCGTTCATTTGTAATTAGTTACAGATACAATATATTGGACTTGTTCATTTGGCTTAGTTACAGATACAATGTATTGGACTTGTTCATTTGTAATTAGTTACAGATACAATGTATTGGACTTGTTCATTTGTAATTAGTGAAGCTATAAAAGTCGTTCTTCGCTTCCTGATGTATCGCTGTATCGGCCGTTGATGCTTAAATGTCGTTGGTGACGTGGTGTTGCCCTTTGATGTGTTTCGCTCCGGCTAGTCAGCTTGAGATCTCTTACTTTTATCTCGGGTTTGCGTAGGTGTGATGGACAACCCAAGAAATCCTTTGCATATTATTTATTGCATTTTAAATATTTTCAGGAGCTATGCCGATTGTATATGTAGAGGAATCGCACTCACGTCCGCACAGCACAACCTGCAGTACTGGTCTGTGTAGTGACGCTTTCTCTCTTACCCACGCTAAGAAGACCGTTCTCTCTCCAATTTTGAATGTCATGACGTCATCCAAGAAAGCCTCGTATCCAAAATGCTATTTCCTTTTCCCGCAATTTAGAAATGTCCCTTTCTATTATAACATGTTCTTTTATGAATTTCGAATATATAATTACCTTTTTAGGATTAAACGATGTTTACTTTATATTTTATTAAATATATCGCGCGACTTTTAAGGTTTTCAGACCTGACTTTCGAACGTGTATTTAAACTATGTAGTATGACGTCATGACTCGCTAATTTCAAACCAATAATGTGTTTATCCTACAAATTTAACGACTATTATTTACTCATATCTTGCTCACCTTACAACACTTCCTGCTCTATCATCTATTTATGTTATTACTTAACACTTATCGCAAATCTCACATCCGGCAATTAAATTAAAACGTGTCTTTCTCAAAAGCCCATTCGATCGGAAATCTAAATTTCGGTATCAAATGCCCCCATTTATGTTATTTTATTATTTTATAATAAAATAATGTAAATGTCTTGCCCGAAAGAAAAATTAAAAATTACTCCTGTATTTTGAATAATCGGCAACACTCCCATTATATACAATTTTCAATTACACTGTTTTTTTTTTTGAAATTGGTTATTAACACATTTTCTCATTAATCTTTTTAACATGACAAACAATTGTACACTTGACTAAACATTAATCCTTAAATACTAATTACAATATGTTATGGTTTCTTCTGTGAAGCTTTTATATAAAGGTGAAATTTCAAGAGTCTTTCTTTATACTTCCTTCTTTTAGTTCATGTTTGCTCACTTCGCTCTCACTATCACTTGCACTGTGATTTTTTTACTTTTGTTATTGTAACACATATCTGTACTATATCCTTTAAGCACTAAAATGTACATATATTTATATAAATCCATTACACTCTTCAGACAAGTTCTTTCTTTGTCTTTCTGTGATAACTATCTATACATCTAAATATTTTAACAAATGTTTGCAAAGTAAATATTCTGTTTTCTCTCTATGCGGAGGTGAACAATTTAACAATCTTTCTGAAGCTGTTATTGTTAGCTCTATACAATACATTTTTAAGCTCTTTGTAGTAGATAGCAATTCACATTCTGCATTTTTCATGAATATGTAAGTACCTGACCAATATATAGTTTTCAAGTAAGCTAACATTTAAATTTTATCTCAAAGCTGATTGGGCGCCAATAGACAAATGACACTTCCAATTTTTCTTTTACATTAAATCAAGGTTCCAAGGCACCACACGGTTTCTTGTATGGTCGAAGGAGTTGTTTATGCCATCTTCCCAGACATTTTTCATTTTTAACATCTTTTAATTCATAGGTATGATAACCAAATTTTGATATAATTTCTGCAGGACCTTTATATAACAATTCCATCCTTTTGTTCCTACCTCGCAAGGCACTTGATAACTTATGGTCTTTAACTAGTACCCAATCGCCTATCTTAGGTTCCCATTTATGTTTTCTACTCTTTTTCTTTAATTTTCGCTTCTCTGCCTTTTTCTTGATTCGTTCAAAAGCGATTTTCGCTCTTTCTTCTTCACTTAACTGAATGTCATTAATTTTCAGTGTTTTTGGTACCCCGATCAATATTGGTTCTGGTTCAATTCCTAACATTAATTTTATTGGTGCAAACCCAGTAGTTACATTAATGGTGTGATTGATAATCTTTTCTATCAATGGACAATATTTCACCCAATCCTTGTGATTATGATGTGTAAGTACACGTAAATAAATTCCTATATCTCGGAGGACACGTTCTTTTGGATTCCCTGATGGAAAGTTTGAGGAACAATGATATAACTTTATCTCATGATTTTCTAGGGTTTCTTTAAAGATTTTGCTCCGATGAACTGTAGCATTATCTGTTAAGATTGCCTGAATCTTGCCATATTTAGGCACATAATCTTTTATTATCTTTCCTACACATGTTTTGCTGCTGATATTCCTAACAGGATAAATTTTAATAAATTTACTAAAAACATCATGAAGAACAAACATATATCTACATCCAAATTGTCCTACTGGTAGCTCCCCATGTGCATCAGCAGTAACTAGTACATTTTTCCCTTCTCTTATGATTGTCTGAGGTTCTATATCAAATTTGATATTAAATGGTTTGGCCCTTTGACATAAATCACAGCTTGAACATATTTTTCTCACTTTCTTTGCCAAATGTTTTATATAAAAATGGTCACTAATTACCATGATTAGCTTTTCACTACCTGTATGAGCTAGTGTTTTGTGATAAGCAAGTATAAGTTTCTCTTGTAAAGCTTTTGGTACCATTACTTTCCATTTAGGTTCAATTCTTCCATGAAATTTATAGATTTTTCCCTCATAAATACCTATATTATCTTTTAGATTTTCTGTGATTGGTTGTGCCTTTTCTCTCAATTTCCTAAGTTCATCGTCCTCTGTCTGTAATTGTTCCAAATTTCGAAATTCTTTAGCTAATTGAGTCCCTTCTAAGGTTTTCAAATATAGTATGGTTACATCATGTTTGTTGTCACTAATTGTATCTGGTATTGTGTAATTGGTTTTCATCCTTGATAACAAATCACTAAAAATATTTTGACTTCCTGCTATGTGTTTGATTTCTATGTTATGAGATGTGATCTCATGTATATATCTAGAAATACGTGTGCTTGTGAGTTTGCAAGAGTTCATAAATGCCAAACTAACATGATCTGTGTAAACTATTACTGGGTTGTTATATACATATTGCTTAAATTTTACAAGTGCAAAGTAAATAGCTGCTATCTCTTTTTCTGTAGTGCAAGCCTGTGATTCAGTCCTTGAAAGCCCCCTTGAAGCTACAGCAATGAGGTGATCTTTTCCTTCCTCATCTTTTTGTAATATGACACTACCATAACCAAGTCCGGAAGCATCCGTATAAATTATGTAGGGGAGATCTTCCCTAGGTTTTTCCAATAAAATTGACGCTGCAAATAATGTTTTTACCTTTTCGAAAGATTCTTGTTCTACTGATGACCATTGCCATTTTACATCTTTTCTCAAAAGTTGTCTTAATGGGGCTACTACGGTTGCATATTCCAGGATAAATCTTGACTGATAATTTAGAATACCAAGAAATCTTCTCAATTGTTTTATATTTTTAGGAGCTGGTATTTTATTTATGCTTTCAATTCTGTCGGGATTAGGCCTGATTCCCTCATTTGAAATAACATAACCTAAAAATTCTGTCTGTTTCACAAAGAATGCAGTTTTACTTGGCTTTATTGTCATGTTTGCTTTCTTTAACTGACTAAGCACATAATTGATATGATTTAAATGATCCTCTATATTTTCTGAAAAAATTACAAAATCATCCACATACTGAGCTACAAATTTCTTTATGGTTTCTCCAAAAATTTCATACAAAGCTCTTAATAGTGCACTACCACTGGTATTCATACCAAAGGCGCAAACTCGAAACTGATATAATATTCCTGAATGTAAAAACGCTGTATATTTTCTTAAATCTTCTCTAAGTGGGATCTGCCAAAAAGATGCTGTAAGATCTAGAGTAGAAAAAATTTTGCCCTTCTGCAATTTGTTCAATATTACCTCTACACTTTCTGGTCTAAATCTATCAGGTTTACAATGTTGATTTAGTTTTCTCGCGTCTAATGTCACCCTAATCTTTCCATTGGCCTTATTTACAATACATAGGGGATTCACACATTCTGAATTCGAAATTTCAATAACCTCATCTTCTAACATTGACTTTATAACTGCATCTACCTCTTCTCTTATTGTACTAGGGATAGCTCTCGCTTTATGTGTAAAAGGTTTGATGGGTATCATCTCAAACGAATGAGTATAAATATTACATTTACCAGGTTTCTCACAGAATACTTCTTTATTTCGGATTAATATTTCAAACAGTTTATCCCTCTGTTGTTCATTTAGTTGATCAGCCTGAGTTACTTTTTCCCTCAACAATTCTTCTAAGTCTTCACTACTCTCCCTATCATAGTACCTAGTTGCGTCAGAAAACCTCAAATTGTCTATGAAATCATTTTTATCCCATTCTACATTTTCTTTATTATCAACACTGTACTCTTTGACATTTACTTCAGTTAATTCCATAGCTCCTACTTTAACATATTCTACAAAGAATGTATCCCCTTGGATTTCTTCTTCCTCTTTTTCTCGTACAATAGTTTCTGAACTACTATCTTCCACAAAAGGCACTATAATGTTCTCATCTTCAACTTTCATTTTTAGAATCATGTTTTTAAAATTCACCACAGCTTCCCAGGCATAAAGACAATCACAACCTATTATAATATCTGTCACAAGTCTTCCTACAATCAGAAATAAAATTCCTAGTATTCTCCCATTTATTTCAATATTTATCATTGCTTGAAATTTTACTCTCTCTTTTCGTTTTCCCACAGCTAGCGAGCAATATATCCCATTAACTGGTAAAGACATTACTTTAAAACCACTACTTTGTAAATTATCATAAAAATTTTGTGAGCATACTGTGCTATTTGATCCCGTATCTATAATTGCATTGTATTGTTTTCCATTTACTCCAATTTTGATTTTAGGTGGATCTCCTACTTTTTCGTTTTCGTCAATTCTATTTTTCCATTCTCTTTTCTTTTGTATCATCATTTGCCTTCTAGGACTATTTATTTCCGAGTACTTATCACAATCATTACTAGGATACCCAGTTCTCACTGAAGGCACGTTTGACCGGGTCTGGCGTTTCCCTGATTTTTATGTATGGCTCCTGTACTATTTCCCGAATTGTTACTTCTGTTTTCCTGCATTAAATCGGGGTTACTTCCTACCATGTTTTTGACCGTGTTAATGGCCTCAACCATTTCCGCATTTTCGGGGGAATTTCGTCCATTAGAATACCTTTCTCCCTGTCTTGGTGACCTTGGTCTAAACTCATTATCTCCGTTTGTCCAATACCCATCATTTGAATTTCTACTATGTCCAAAATAACGTCCCCGTCTACCTCGATCAAATCTATTTGTATTCATATAATTCACCCTTATATTTCTTCCCCTTTGATTACCATTTCTATTTTGGTGATGCCCTTCCTGGTTATATCTACCTTGATTTTCCCACCGGAATGATTCCATCCTTGGTACTGGTCCTTTATATCTTTCCCTAATCTCACTTCTATTCTGATAATACTGTGCCCCTTGCCCGAAAGAATTGACAGTTTCTTTTTCTTCATATTTATTTCCCAATGCGTGTTTTGGCTTATTGACTTCTAAGGCTGATAATAATTCGATCATAGCTGCAATGCTATCAGGTCGGGCTATGATTAGGTAGTGTTGAAGCGTTTCCGGAAAATGTGGAGTAACTATATTTATTAAATCTTTTTCATCTAAGGGAGGATCCAACATCTTCGATTTTCTCGCTATTCTCATAAAATAGTTGACCATCGATTCCTCCGATCTAGGATTAAACTTTCCATTGCTTAATTCAACTCTAATATTAGCCTGCCTACTAGCTCCCCAATATCTGGTTAAAAAGATGTTCCTAAAGGTCCCGTAATCATTATTGTTACCCATAGAAAGGCCTAGCCAATTAGCAGCATTACCCTTTAGGCATTTTCTTACTATCACCATCTTGTACTCCTCTGGTATACGTTTCACCGTGAAGTACTCTTGTAACCCTTCTAAAAAGGCTTTAGGATCATCTGAATCTTCATTTTCAAAAACTGGAGGTGTCATTTCATTTAAGACATGGTTAGGCCAATGTAAATTTGAATTGTCACCTGTCCCTGCACTATTTCCGAGATCAGAATGGGAATTACTGTTACCTCTATTTTGCATCGAAATGTCAGCTGATACACCTGGTATTGCCTCGTTTCTTGCAACTTCATTACTAAGATTGTTGTGATTACATGCATTTTCATTTAATTTCAAATTTTCTAAGGCCTCTTTTACCTGAGTAATTTCTGTTACTACCCCTTTTATTTGGTCTGTAACATCCTCCAAATTTCTAGTCTGCCTTGCACTTTCTACATCAGATCTTTCCATTCTAACTTTACACCCCTGTAGCTCTTCTCTAATTTCTTCCCTGTCTTTATCTAACCTTTGTACTACCTCTTCCCTTTGTTTGTCTAATTTATATGTTACTCTTTCCCTTTCTTTATCTAATTTTTCACTAACTTGTTGACCTAATTTCTTTTCAGAATTCTTTACTTCTTGCCTTATTGTCTCTAATTCTCCCTTAACCTGTTCTCTATTTTCTTTTACTTCACTACTGACTTTATTAATTTCCTCCCTAACTTCTTCCCTAAAGGTTTCTAAAGCTCTCTTCTGATTCTCCAATTGCATTCCCAATTCCTGTTGTCCCTTCTCTAATTTCTGTCCTAACTCTATACTAGTTTCATCTATCTTTTGACTTAACTCTGTACTCATCTTTTTCACTCTTCTTAATTCTTTACTATTTTCATCTATCTTTTGACCTAACTCTGTACTCTTCTTTTTCATTATCTTTTGAAACATATTCTCTATTTCTGACATAATTGCTGGCCTTTCTGAATTACTACTAAACATTTCTGAACTACCTCTAGGTGTTTCTCTAACGTTCTGATCTTCTACTTCTTGGCATATTCTGCTACCAATTACATTCTGACTATATTCTTCCATCCTACTTACACTTTTCTCAATTTCCGGACTCTCAAAACCTAGAAAATCGCTATCACTGTCTTCCATTTCTAAGCTATTTACATGTGTTTTTCTACTCACCAATATGTAATAATTTTCACTGTTTCACTATTTTTTTTTTTTTTAACTGCACTTAAACTTGTTCACTACACGTTTCACAGATGTTGACACGCTGGGCACCTTCTTGTCTGCTGGCTCGATGCTGGCTTGGTCGTCTTGGGGTTGGTCCCTTTCGACGCCCCATGTTGGGCGCCATTTGAAGCTATAAAAGTCGTTCTTCGCTTCCTGATGTATCGCTGTATCGGCCGTTGATGCTTAAATGTCGTTGGTGACGTGGTGTTGCCCTTTGATGTGTTTCGCTCCGGCTAGTCAGCTTGAGATCTCTTACTTTTATCTCGGGTTTGCGTAGGTGTGATGGACAACCCAAGAAATCCTTTGCATATTATTTATTGCATTTTAAATATTTTCAGGAGCTATGCCGATTGTATATGTAGAGGAATCGCACTCACGTCCGCACAGCACAACCTGCAGTACTGGTCTGTGTAGTGACGCTTTCTCTCTTACCCACGCTAAGAAGACCGTTCTCTCTCCAATTTTGAATGTCATGACGTCATCCAAGAAAGCCTCGTATCCAAAATGCTATTTCCTTTTCCCGCAATTTAGAAATGTCCCTTTCTATTATAACATGTTCTTTTATGAATTTCGAATATATAATTACCTTTTTAGGATTAAACGATGTTTACTTTATATTTTATTAAATATATCGCGCGACTTTTAAGGTTTGTAGAACTGACTTTCGAACGTGTATTTAAACTATGTGGTATGACGTCATGACTCGTTAATTTCAAACCAATAATGCGTTTATCCTACAAATTTAACGACTATTATTTACTCATATCTTGCTCACCTTACAACACTTCCTGCTCTATTATCTATTTATGTTATTACTCAATATTTATCGCAAATCTCATATCCGGCAATTAAATTAAAACGTGTCTTTTTCAAAAGCCCATTCGATCGGAAATCTAAATTTCGGTATCATTAGTTACAGATACAATGTATTGGAATTGTTCATTTGGGTTAGTTACAGATACAATGTATTGGACTTGTTCATTTGTAATTACTTACAGATACAATGTATTGGACTTGTTCATTTGTAATTAGTTACAGATACAATGTATTGGACTTGTTCATTTGTAATTAGTTACAGATACAATGTATTGGACTTGTTCATTTGGGTTAGTTGCAGATACAATGTATTGGACTTGTTCATTTGTAATGAGTTACAGATACAATGTATTGGACTTGTTCATTTGGGTTAGTTACAGATACAATGTATTGGACTTGTTCATTTGTAATTAGTCACAGATACAATGTATTGGACTTGTTCATTTGTAGTTACTTACAGATACAATGTATTGGACTTATTCATTTGGGTTAGTTACAGATACAATGTATTGGACTTGTTCATTTGTAATTAGTTACAGATACAATGTATTGGACTTGTTCATTTGTAATTAGTTACAGATACAATGTTTGGACCTGTGCATTTGAAATTAGTTACAGATACAATGTATTGCACTTGTTCATTTGTAATTAGTTACAGATACAATGTATTGGACCTGTTCATTTGTAATTAGTTACAGATACAATGTATTGGACTTGTTCATTTGTAATTAGTTACAGATACAATGTATTGGTCTTGTTCATTTGTAATTAGTTACAGATACAATGCATTGGACTTGTTCATTTGGGTTAGTTACAGATACAATGTATTGGACTTGTTCATTTGTAATTAGTTACAGATACAATGTATTGGACTTGTTCATTTGGGTTAGTTACAGATACAATGTATTGGACTTGTTCATTTGTAATTAGTTACAGATACAATGTATTGGACTTGTTCATTTGGGTTAGTTACAGATACAATGTATTGGACTTGTTCATTTGTAATTAGTTACAGATACAATGTATTGGACTTGTTCATTTGGCTTAGTTACAGATACAATGTATTGGACTTGTTCATTTGTAATTAGTTACAGATACAATGTATTGGACTTATTCATTTGGGCTAGTTACAGATATAATGTATTGGACTTGTTCATTTGGGTTAGTTAAAGATACAATGTATTGGAGTTGTTCATTTGTAATTAGTTGCAGATACAATCTATTGGACTTGTTCATTTGTAATTAGTTACTGGTACAATGTATTGGACTGGTTCATTTGTAATTAGTTACAGATACAATGTATTGCAGTTGTTCATTTTTAATTAGTTACAGATACAATGTATTGGACTTGTTCATTTGTAATTACTTACAGATACAATGTATTGGAATTGTTCATTTGGGTTAGTTACAGATACAATGTATTGGACTAGTTCATTTGGGTTAGTTAGACATACAATGTATTGGACTTGTTCATTTGTAATTACTTACAGATGCAATGTATTGGAATTGTTCATATGGGTTAGTTACAGATACAATGTATTGGACTTGTTCATTGGTAGTTAGTTACAGATACAATGTAATCGACTTGTTCATTTGTAATTAGTTACAGATACAATGTATTGGACTTGTTCATTTGTAATTAGTTACACATACAATGTATTGGACTTGTTCATTTGGGTTAGTTACAGATACAATGTATTGGACTTGTTCATTTGGGGTTAGTTACAGATGCAATGTATTGGACTTGTTCATTTGTAATTAGTTACAGATACAACGTATTGGACTTGTTCATTTGTAATTAGTTACAGATACAATGTATTGGACTTGTTCATTTGGGGTTAGTTACAGATACAATGTATTGGACTTGTTCATTTGGGGTTAGTTACAGATGCAATGTATTGGACTTGTTCATTTGTAATTAGTTACAGATACAATGTATTGGACTTGTTCATTTGTAATTAGTTACACATACAATGTATTGGAATTGTTCATTTGGGTTAGTTACAGATGCAATGTATTGGACTTGTTCATTTGTAATTAGTTACAGATACAATGTATTGGACTTGTTCATTTGGGGTTAGTTGCAGATACAATGTATTGGACTTGTTCATTTGTAATTAGTTACAGATACAATGTATTGGAATTGTTCATTTGTAATTAGTTACAGATACAATGTATTGGAATTGTTCATGTGGGTTAGTTACAGATGCAATGTATTGGACTTGTTCATTTGTAATTAGTTACAGATACAATGTATTGGACTTGTTCATTTGGGGTTAGTTACAGATACAATGTATTGGACTTGTTCATTTGGGGTTAGTTACAGATACAATGTATTGGACTTGTTCATTTGTAATTAGTTACAGATAGAATGTATTGAACTTGTTCATTTGTAATCAGTTACAGATACAATTTATTGGACTTGTTCATTTGTAATTACTTACAGATACAATGTATTGGACTTGTTCATTTGTAATTAGTTACAAATACAATGTATTGGACTTGTTCATTTGTAATTAGTTACAGATACAATGTATTGGACTTGTTCATTTGGGGTTAGTTACAAATGTACTGTACTGGACATGTTCATTTGGAATTAGTTACAGATGTACTGTACTGGACATGTCCATTTGGAATTAGTTACAGATACAATGTATTGGACTTGTTCATTTGTAATTAGTTACAGATACAGCGTATTGGACTTGTTCATTTGTAATTAGTTACAGATACAATGTATTGGACTTGTTCATTTGTAATTAGTTACAGATACAATGTATTGGACTTGTTCATTTGGGGTTAGTTACAGATACAATGTATTGGACTTGTTCATTTGTAATTAGTTACAGATACAATGTATTGGAATTGTTCATTTGGGTTAGTTACAGATACAATGTATTGGACTTGTTCATTTGTAATTAGTTAAAGATACAATGTATTGGACTTGTTCGTTTGTAATTAGTTACAGATACAATGTATTGGACTTGTTCATTTGGTGTTAGTTACAGATACAATGTATTGGACTTGTTCATTTGGGTTAGTTACAGATACAACGTATTGGACTTGTTCATTTGTAATTAGTTACAGATTTAATGTATTGGACTTGTTCATTTGTAATTAGTTACAGATTTAATGTATTGGACTTGTTCATTTGTAATTAGTTGCAGATACAGTGTATTGGACTTGTTCATTTGTAAATAGTTACAGATACAACGCATTGGACTTGTTCATTTGGGTTAGTTACAGATACAATGTATTGGACTAGTTCATTTGGGTTAGTTAGACATACAATGTATTGGACTTGTTCATTTGTAATTACTTACAGATACAATGTATTGGAATTGTTCATTTGGGTTAGTTACAGATACAATGTATTGGACTAGTTCATTTGGGTTAGTTAGACATACAATGTATTGGACTTGTTCGTTTGTAATTACTTACAGATGCAATGTATTGGAATTGTTCATATGGGTTAGTTACAGATACAATGTATTGGACTTGTTCATTGGTAGTTAGTTACAGATACAATGTAATCGACTTGTTCATTTGTAATTAGTCACAGATACAATGTATTGGACTTGTTCATTTGTAATTAGTTACAGATACAATGTATTGGACTTGTTCATTTGTAATTAGTTACAGATACAATGTATTGGACTTGTTCATTTGTAATTAGTTACAGATACAATGTATTGGACTTGCTCATTTGTAATTAGTTACAGATACAATGTATTGGACTTGTTCATTTGTAATTAGTTACAGATACAATGTATTGGACTTGCTCATTTGTAATCAGTTACAGATACAATGTATTGGACTTGTTCATTTGTAATTAGTTACAGATACCATGTATTGGACTTGTTCATTTGTAATTAGTTACAGATACAATGTATTGGACTTGTTCATTTGGCTTAGTTACAGATACAATGTATTGGACTTGTTCATTTGTAATTAGTTACAGATACAATGTATTGGACTTGTTCATTTGTAATTAGTTACAGATACAATGTATTGGACTTGCTCATTTGTAGTTACTTACAGATACAATGTATTGGACTTATTCATTTGGGTTAGTTACAGATACAATGTATTGCACTTGTTCATTTGTAATTAGTTACAGATACATTTGTAATTTCTCTACTACGTATAGATAGTAAATAGGGGAAGTAATGTATTTGACCCAAAATTTCAAGGTCAAGATTTCACCAGAAATATGTTTTGAGGCCCTGAATCCCCCACCAAAAAAGCAGTTTTAGAAAAAGGTCTGCACAGACGCGCGTGTCAGTCAGTCTGTCAGTCTGTGGACAGCATAACTCAAAAACGAAAAGTCAGTTAAAAACCGAAGTTGGTATTTAAGTTTTATATCCTTCAAGGATGCGACACGAAGATTTGGAAGAAAATTACTACACCCTAAACTACCCTTAAATGGAAAGTGTTTCGAAAATTTTGATTTTCTCAAAAATGGCTAACGATTTTGTTTAACTGTCTCCCCTAGTGTTTCATGCTATAATGTTATTTTTGATGAAATGTTAAATGATATGAAATTACCTGTTTAGTATTTCTCTTCTTACATAAAATACATCCTTGTTAAATATTACACATTTATAGTTTAATATTTTGTACACTTAACCCTAAAAAGTTAACTAACGTAATGGTAATGTGTCTGGCCACTCTGAACCAAGTCAGTGTCAGACAGCCTGCTGGAGATGTTAGGGACCCCTTCGTGCACAAGCACGATAGGTGACTGCGCTTGAGTCCAGTAATCCTCCTCCATTTCCGATATCCATAACTAAACAATTTAACACAAAGTTCACGTTTTTGGATAAACAATGGAAGATTCAATCCTATACTAGATAGGTTCATGTAAATGGTATACTGACCTATCACAGGATTAATTTTGATCTATTCAAATATGCACAGTATAATACATACTGTATGCTTTCCTGAACACTTTTGGTAATCTCAACCTAGAAAATGTTAAATGGATCAGTCATCAGTTCTAATCAAGTTGACTCATGGAAGGCAACAATCAAGGATATAAATGTACAAAAATCCCAAAACACAAGCATGCTCCACATTAACCTCTTGCACCCAGGCCCGAATTTAGGTCCTCTGACGCCCCTGGGCAACCCCCCCCCCCCCCCGCCCACCAACTTGCAATACATATATTACTTACATTTTCACAACATAGAGAATGGTTTCACTAGTTTGGATACTTAAGTATGAGTAGTGGCAAACACCGTAAGTGAGTTTATTAAAATTTATGTAGAAACATCTTTATGGAAAGAACTGAACACTAAAGAGCATCACCCCATATTAGATGTGAAAAAATATAGTTTTTAAATAACAGGAGGCTTCCTCCTTGCCCTGTCATTTGCAAACAAGTTTATGAGTTCATCATAATCCATTTTCACTGTTAAGTCAGATTCAATTGCAAGAACACCAAGATAACTAAGACGATCCGTCACTTGTGATGCTCTTAAATAATTATGTATGTGTCTTAAAGCAGAAAATGATTTCTCAGTTGAGCAGTTGGAGTGAACGATACTGAGCCCCACTAAGTCTCTTTCTTTCTGTCATTTTATTCAGTGACGCTCGACACTGAAACTGAGAAAACGAAAGAAAATGTGATAAAACAGTTGAAAAACTGTGGCGGAATGTCCTTGGGTTCTCGTTGTGTCGTCATTTGATGCGTAAATGTCGTTGGTCACGTTGTGTCGCCCTTTGATTTGGTTCGTTCCGGCTAGTTCAGGATGAGATCTCTTTCTTTATCTCGGGTATGCGTAGGTGTTATAGATTACCCAAGAAAAACTTTTGTATATTGTTTATTACTTCTTATATACTTTCGGGAGTTATGCCTATTTTCTATACGCAGAGGAATCGCACTCACGTCTGCACACCACAACGTGCAGTACTGGTCTGGGGTGAGTAGTGACGCTTTCTGGCTTACCCACGCTAGGAAAACGTTCTCTCCAATTTTAAATGTCATGACGTCATCCAAGAAAGCCTCGTATCCAAAATGCTATTTCCTTTTCCCGCAATTTAGAAATGTCCCTTTCTATTATAACATGTTCTTTTTTTGAATTTCCAATATATAATTACCTTTTTATGATTAAACGATGTTTACTTTATATTTTATTAAATATATCGCGCGACTTTTAAGGTTGGCAGACCTGAATTTTGACTGATTTCAAACTATATGGTATGACGTCATGACTCGTTGATTTCAAACCAATAATGTGTTTATCCTACAAATTTAACGACTATTATTTACTCATTTCTTGCTCACCTTAAAACACTTCCTACTCTATTATCTACATATGTTATTACTCAACACTTAACGCAAATCTCACATCCGGCAATTAAATTAAAACGTGTCTTTATCAAGCCCATTCGATTTGAAATCTAAATTTCGGTATCAAATGCCCCCATTTATGTTATTTTATTATTTCATAATAAAATAATGTAAATGTCTTGCCCGAAAGAAAAATTAAAAATTACTCCTGTATTTTGAATAATCGGCAACACTCCCATTATATACAATTTTCAATTACACTGTTTTGAAATTGGTTATTAACACATCTTCTCATTAATCTTTATAACATGACAAACAATTATACACTTGACTAAACATTAATCCTTAAATACTAATTACAATATGTTATGGTTTCTTCTGTGAAACTTTTATATAAAGGTTAAATTTCAAGAGTCTTTCTTTATACTTCCTTCTTTTAGTTCATGTTTGCTCACTTCGCTCTCACTATCACTTGCACTGTGATTTTCACTTTTGTTATTGTAACACATATCTGTACTAGATCCTTTAAGCACTAAAATGTACATATATTTATATAAATCCATTACACTCTTCAGACAAGTTCTTTCTTTGTCTTGCTGTGATAACTATCTATACATCTAAATATTTTAACAAATGTTTACAAAGTAAATATTCTGTTTTCTCTCTATGCGGAGATGAACATTTTAACAATCTTTCTGAAGCGGTTATTGTGAGCTCTATACAATGTATTCTTAAGCTCTTTGTAGTATATAGCAATTCACATTCTGCATTTTTCATGAATATGTAAGTACCTGACCAATATATGGTTTTCAAGTAAGCTAACATTTAAATTTTATCTCAAAGCTGATTGGGCGCCAATAGACAATGACACTTCGAATTTTCCATGAAGTCAAGGTTCCAAGGCACCACACGGTTTCTTGTATGGTCGAAGGAGTTGTTTATGCCACCTTCCCAGACATTTTTCATTTTTAACATCTTTTAATTCATAGGTATGATAACCAAATTTGGATATAATTTCTGCAGGACCTTTATATAACAATTCCATCCTTTTGTTCCTACCTCGCAAGGCACTTGATAACTTATGGTCTTTAACTAGTACCCAATCGCCTATCTTAGGTTCCCATTTATGTTTTCTACTCTTTTTCTTTAATTTTCGCTTCTCTGCCTTTTTCTTGATTCGTTCAAAAGCAATTTTCGCTCTTTCTTCTTCACTTAACTGAATGTCATTAATTTTGAGTATTTTTGGTACCCCGATCAATATTGGTTCTGGTTCAATTCCTAACATTAATTTTATTGGTGCAAACCCAGTAGTTACATTAATGGTGTGATTGATAATCTTTTCTATCAATGGACAATATTTCACCCAATCCTTGTGATTATGATGTGTAAGTACACGTAAATAAATTCCTATATCTCGGAGGACACGTTCTGTTGGATTCCCTGATGGAAAGTATGAGGAACAATAATTTAGTTTTCTCGCGTCTAATGTCACCCTAATCTTTCCATTGGCCTTATTTACAATACATAGGGGATTCACAAATTCGAAATTCGAAATCTCAATAACCTCATCTTCTAACATTGACTTTATAACTGCATCTACCTCTTCTCTTATTGTACTAGGGATAGCTCTCGCTTTATGTGTAAAAGGTGATACCGAAATTTAGATTTCCGATCGAATGGGCTTTTGAGAAAGACACGTTTTAATTTAATTGCCGGATGTGAGATTTGCGATAAGTGTTAAGTAATAACATAAATAGATGATAGAGCAGGAAGTGTTGTAAGGTGAGCAAGATATGAGTAAATAATAGTCGTTAAATTTGTAGGATAAACACATTATTGGTTTGAAATTAGCGAGTCATGACGTCATACTACATAGTTTAAATACACGTTCGAAAGTCAGGTCTGAAAACCTTAAAAGTCGCGCGATATATTTAATAAAATATAAAGTAAACATCGTTTAATCCTAAAAAGGTAATTATATATTCGAAATTCATAAAAGAACATGTTATAATAGAAAGGGACATTTCTAAATTGCGGGAAAAGGAAATAGCATTTTGGATACGAGGCTTTCTTGGATGACGTCATGACATTCAAATTGGAAGAGAACGGTTTTCTTAGCGTGGGTAAGAGAGAAAGCGTCTGGTCACTACTCAACCAGAGACCAGTACGGCAGGTCGTGCTGCGCGGATGTGAGTGCGATTCCTCTACATATTGAGTCGGCATAACTCACGAAATGTGGCGTCGAGAAAAAAAATAAAGTATAAACAAACAGCATTAATTTTTCCGCCACAAATGGCGATTCGACGTGAACGAGAACCCAACGAGAAATAAAGTATCAATCATCAACTAACTTTTAGCTTCAAAATGGCATCCCAACGTGTGGCGTCGAAAGAATGGACCAACCCCAAGACGACCAAGCCAGCATAGAACCAGCAAACAAGAAGGTGATCCAACGTGTGGCGTCGAAAGAATGGACCAACCCCAAGACGACCAGATCAGCATCGAGCCAGCAGACAAGAAAGTGCCCAGCGTGTGAACATCTGTGAAACGTGTAGTGAACAAGTTTAAGTGCAGTTAAAAAAAAATAAAAGTGAAAATTTTGGTGAGTAGAAAAACACATGTAAATAGCTTAGAAATGGAAGACAGTGATAGCGATTTCCTAGGTTTTGAGAGTCCGGAAATTGAGAAAAGTGTAAGTAGGATGGAAGAATTTAATCAGAATGTAATTGGTAGCAGAATATGCCAAGAAGTAGAAGATCAGAACATTAGAGAAACACCTAGAGGTAGTTCAGAAATGTTTAGTAATTCAGAAAGGCCAGCAATTATGTCAGAAATAGAGAATATGTTTCAAAAGATAATGAAAAAGATGAGTACAGAGTTAAGTCAAAAGATAGATGAAAATAGTAAAGAATTAAGAACAGAGTTAAGTCAAAAGATGAGTAAGATAGATGAAACTAGTATAGAGTTAGGACAGAAATTAGAAAAAGGACAACAGGAATTGGGAATGCAATTGGAGAATCAGAGGAGAGTTTTCGAAACCTTTAGGGAAGAAGTTAGGGAGGAAATTAATAAAGTTAGAAGTGAAGTAAAAGAAAATAGAGAACAGGTTAAGGGAGAATTAGAGACAATAAGGCAAGAAGTAAAGAATTCTGAAAAGAAATTAGGTCAACAAGTGAGTGAAAAATTAGATAAAGAAAGGGAAAAAGTAACATATAGATTAGACAAACAAAGGGAAGAAATTAGAGAAGAGTTACAGGGGTGTAAAGTTAGAATAGAAAGATTTGATGTAGAAAGTGAAAGGCAGGCTAGAAATTTGGAGGATGTTACAGACCAAATAAAAGGAGTAGTAACAGAAATTACTCAGGTAAAAGAGGCCTTAGAAAATTTGAAATTAAATGAAAATGCATGTAATCACAACAATCTTAGTAATGAAGTTGCAAGAAACGAGGCAATACCAGGTGTATCAGCTGACATTTCGATGCAAAATAGGGGTAACAGTAATTCCCATTCTGATCTCGGAAATAGCTCAGGGATAGATGACAATTCAAATTTACATTGGCCTAACCATGTCTTAAATGAAATGACACCTCCAGTTTTTGAAAATGAAGATTCAGATGATCCTAAAGCCTTTTTAGAAGGGTTACAAGAGTACTTCACGGTGAAACGTATACCAGAGGAGTACAAGATGGTGATAGTAAGAAAATGTCTAAAGGGTAATGCTGCTAATTGGCTAGGCCTTTCTATGGGTAACAATAATGATTACAGGACCTTTAGGAACATCTTTTTAACCAGATATTGGGGAGCTAGTAGGCAGGCTAATATTAGAGTTGAATTAAGCAATGGAAAGTTTAATCCTAGATCGGAGGAATCGATGGTAAACTATTTTATGAGAATAGCGAGAAAATCGAAGATGTTGGACCCTCCCTTAGATGAAAAAGATCTAATAAATATAGTTACTCCACATTTTCCGGAAACGCTTCAACACTACCTAATCATAGCCCGACCCGATAGCATTGCAGCTATGATCGAATTATTATCAGCCTTAGAAGTCAATAAGCCAAAACACGCATTTGGAAATAAATATGAAGGAAAAGAAACTGTCAATTCTTTCGGGCAAGGGGCACAGTATTATCAGAATAGAAGTGAGGTTAGGGAAAGATATAAAGGACCAGTACCAAGGATGGAATCATTCCGGTGGGAAAATCAAGGTAGATATAACCAGGAAGGGCATCACCAAAATAGAAATGGTAATCAAAGGGGAAGAAATATAAGGGTGAATTATATGAATACAAATAGATTTGATCGAGGTAGACGGGGACGTTATTTTGGACATAGTAGAAATTCAAATGATGGGTATTGGACAAACGGAGATAATGAGTTTAGACCGAGGTCACCAAGACAGGAAGAAAGGTATTCTAATGGACGAAATTCCCCCGAAAATGCAGAAATGGTTGAGGCCATTAACACGGTCAAAAACATGGTAGGAAGTAACCCCGATTTAATGCAGGAAAACAGAAGTAACAATTCGGGAAATAGTACAGGAGCAATACATAAAAATCCGGGAAACGCCAGACCCGGTCAAACGCGCCTTCAGTGAGAACTGGGTATCCTAGTAATGATTGTGATAAGTACTCGGAAATAAATAGTCCTGGAAGGCAAATGATGATACAAAAGAAAAGAGAATGGAAAAATAGAATTGACGAAAACGAAAAAGTAGGAGATCCACCTAAAATCAAAATTGGAGTAAATGGAAAACAATACAATGCAATTGTAGATACGGGATCAAATAGCACAGTATGCTCACAACATTTTTATGATAATTTACAAAGTAGTGGTTTTAAAGTAATGTCTTTACCAGTTAATGGGATATATTGCTCGCTAGCTGTGGGAAAACGAAAAGAGAGAGTAAAATTTCAAGCAATGATAAATATTGAAATAAATGGGAGAATACTTGGAATTTTATTTCTGATTGTAGGAAGACTTGTGACAGATATTATAATAGGTTGTGATTGTCTTTATGCCTGGGAAGCTGTGATGAATTTTAAAAACATGATTCTAGAAATGAAAGTTGAAGATGAGACCATTATAGTGCCTTTTGTGGAAGATAGTAGTTCAGAAACTATTGTACGAGAAAAAGAGGAAGAAGAAATCCAAGGGGATACATTCTTTGTAGAATATGTTAAAGTAGGAGCTATGGAATTAACTGAAGTAAATGTCAAAGAGTACAGTGTCGATAATAAAGAAAATGTAGAATGGGATAAAAATGATTTCATAGACAATTTGAGGGTTTCTGACGCAACTAGGTACTATGATAGGGAGAGTAGTGAAGACTTAGAAGAATTGTTGAGAAAAAAAGTAACTCAGGCTGATCAACTAAATGAACAACAGAGGGATAAACTGTTTGAAATATTAGTCCGAAATAAAGAAGTATTCTGTGAGAAACCTGGTAAATGTAATATTTATACTCATTCGTTTGAGATGATACCCATCAAACCTTTTACACATAAAGCGAGAGCTATCCCTAGTACCATAAGAGAAGAGGTAGATGCAGTTTAAAGTCAATGTTAGAAGATGAGGTTATTGAGATTTCGAATTCAGAATTTGTGAATCCCCTAGGTATTGTAAATAAGGCCAATGGAAAGATCAGGGTGACATTAGACTCGAGAAAACTAAATTATTGTTCATCATACTTTCCATCAGGGAATCCAACAGAACGTGTCCTCCGAGATATAGGAATTTATTTACGTGTACTTACACATCATAATCACAAGGATTGGGTGAAATATTGTCCATTGATAGAAAAGATTATCAATCACACCATTAATGTAACTACTGGGTTTGCCCCAATAAAATTAATGTTAGGAATTGAACCAGAACCAATATTAACCGGGGTACCAAAAATACTGAAAATTAATGACATTCAGTTAAGTGAAGAAGAAAGAGCGAAAATTGCTTTTGAACGAATCAAGAAAAAGGTAGAAAAGCGAAAATTAAAAAAAAAAAAAAAAAGAGTAGAAAACATAAATGGGAACCTAAGATAGGCGATTGGGTACTAGTTAAAGACCATAAGTTATCAAGTGCCTTGCGAGGTAGGAACAAAAGGATGGAATTGTTATATAAAGGTCCTGCAGAAATTATATCAAAATTTGGTTATCATACCTATGAATTAAGAGATGTTAAAAATGAAAACTGTCTGGGAAGATGGCATAAACAACTCCTTCGACCATACAAGAAACCGTGTGGTGCCTTGGAACCTTGATTTAATGTAAAAGAAAAATTGGAAGTGTCATTTGTCTATTGGCGCCCAATCAGCTTTGAGATAAAATGTAAATGTTAGCTTACTTGAAAATCATATATTGGTCAGGTACTTACATATTCATGAAAAATGCAGAATGTGAATTGCTATCTACTACCAAGAGCTTAAAAATATATTGTATAGAGCTCACAATAACAGCTTCAGAAAGATTGTTAAATTGTTCATCTCCGCATAGAGAGAAAACAGAATATTTACTTTGTAAACATTTGTTAAAATATTTAGATGTATAGATAGTTATCACAGCAAGACAAAGAAAGAACTTGTCTGAAGAGTGTAATGGATTTATATAAATATATGTACATTTTAGTGCTTAAAGGATCTAGTACAGATATGTGTTACAATAACAAAAGTGAAAATCACAGTGCAAGTGATAGTGAGAGCGAAGTGAGCAAACATGAACTAAAAGAAGGAAGTATAAAGAAAGACTCTTGAAATTTAACCTTTATATAAAAGTTTCACAGAAGAAACCATAACATATTGTAATTAGTATTTAAGGATTAATGTTTAGTCAAGTGTATAATTGTTTGTCATGTTATAAAGATTAATGAGAAGATGTGTTAATAACCAATTTCAAAACAGTGTAATTGAAAATTGTATATAATGGGAGTGTTGCCGATTATTCAAAATACAGGAGTAATTTTTAATTTTTCTTTCGGGCAAGACATTTACATTATTTTATTATGAAATAATAAAATAACATAAATGGGGGCATTTGATACCGAAATTTAGATTTCAAATCGAATGGGCTTGATAAAGACACGTTTTAATTTAATTGCCGGATGTGAGATTTGCGTTAAGTGTTGAGTAATAACATATGTAGATAATAGAGTAGGAAGTGTTTTAAGGTGAGCAAGAAATGAGTAAATAATAGTCGTTAAATTTGTAGGATAAACACATTATTGGTTTGAAATCAACGAGTCATGACGTCATACCATATAGTTTGAAATCAGTCAAAATTCAGGTCTGCCAACCTTAAAAGTCGCGCGATATATTTAATAAAATATAAAGTAAACATCGTTTAATCATAAAAAGGTAATTATATATCTAAGGGGAAGAAATATAAGGGTGAATTATATGAATACAAATAGATTTGATCGAGGTAGACGGGGACGTTATTTTGGACATAGTAGAAATTCAAATGATGGGTATTGGACAAACAGAGATAATGAGTTTAGACCGAGGTCACCAAGACTGGGAGAAAGATGTTATAATGGACGAGATTCCCCCGAAAATGCAGAAATGGTTGAGGCCATTAACACGGTCAAAAACATGGTAGGAAGTAACCCCGATTTAATGCAGGAAAACAGAAGTAACAATTCGGGAAATAGTACAGGAGCAATACCTAAAAATCAGGGAAACGCCAGACCCGGTCAAACGCGCCTTCAGTGAGAACTGGGTATCCTAGTAATGATTGTGATAAGTACTCGAAAATAAATAGTCCTGGAAGGCAAATGATGATGATACAAAAGAAAAGAGAATGGAAAAATAGAATCGACGAAAACGAAAAAAGTACTTCTTATATACTTTCGGGAGTTATGCCGATTTTCTATACGCAGAGGAATCGCACTCACGTCTGCACACCACAACGTGCAGTACTGGTCTGGGGTGAGTAGTGACGCTTTCTGGCTTACCCACGCTAGGAAAACGTTCTCTCCAATTTTAAATGTCATGACGTCATCCAAGAAAGCCTCGTATCCAAAATGCTATTTCCTTTTCCTGCAATTTAGAAATGTCCTTTCTATTATAACATGTTCTTTTTTTGAATTTCCAATATATAATTACCTTTTTATGATTAAACGATGTTTACTTTATATTTTATTAAATATATCGCGCGACTTTTAAGGTTGGCAGACCTGAATTTTGACTGATTTCAAACTATATGGTATGACGTCATGACTCGTTAATTTCAAACCAATAATGTGTTTATCCTACAAATTTAACGACTATTATTTACTCATATCTTGCTCACCTTAAAACACTTCCTACTCTATTATCTACATATGTTATTACTCAACACTTAACGCAAATCTCACATCCGGCAATTAAATTAAAACGTGTCTTTATCAAGCCCATTCGATTTGAAATCTAAATTTCGGTATCAAAACTTAAAAGATTCAAACATAACCTACTACTTCATTTTGCCGGAATGTCGGCTCATTAAATATAAAAGAACTCAATATAACTATGAATATAACTACAACAACAACAATAATAATAATAATAATAATAATAATAATAATAATAATAATAATAATAATAATAATAATTCCTGTTCATTACCTCAGCTAACAATATATAGAAAATTAACGTTAATGAATAACAACACACGCTTCTTGATCTTACAAGATTTTGCATGTGTTAATTGATTCTCACTATTGGAATGCGTTTCGCTTGGTCTCCGCTACGTGCGCATAGCGTGCAAACTAATCAGCATAGCCAACATGCGTCAATTAATATTCCTCTGCGAGGGGAAAATTTAAATGAACTTTATGTTTTATGTCTATGCTTTTTTTTAAATTTAATTTATTTATTTAATTTTTTTCTTTTTTCTTCTTTGTGTGTGTGTGCAGGTTTTCAGTAATTTTGCCGCCCTGGGCAGTTGCCCAGTTTGCCCTGCTGTAAATACGGCGCTGGTTGCACCATATCGCAGAGCAATCTTTACTTCAAGAAAAGTGTTTGTGGTCGGGAATTCAGAGAGCAGTTATAGTGATTGTGCTTTGTTTTACTGGATTAAAAGCAATGCACAAGTAGTGCAAATGAACCAATAGGAAATGTTGCATTGTCCCAGCAGGTATATAATTTACAATGTGTACTCTTGTTTTAAAAACTGCTTGGCCTGCAGTTGTATTTGAGAAATGCATAGCAATGTTTACACACATCAGCACTGTATCAAATTCTGTGCCTACTATAGTAAATATCTAATATTTACATTTTTCTTACAGATGTACACCGGTAGACAGATAAACTTGCAGCATCTTTCTCTTCCTAAGGAAAACAAGGGTGTAATTTTCAACTTACTATAAAGCCTTGTTTTCTGTTCCTGTAACTGAGGGAAATGACATGTAGTACACAAGTTGGAATTAGCAAGTTTCAGTGGTCGTTCACCCCACTGCCAGCATTTTCCTTGCTCCGGCATAATGCTGCACATGTTCAGCTACAATTTACTTCTTAGTCATGTTACAACTGAAATCTAATAGTCTCAAATTGATTACTGTGTGCTGGAAGACAAATTAAACTCCTATTTTTCCTGAAACATTTTATTTCCATTTATTGTAAAAGCACAGATACAACAGCCGTTTAAAGCATGGCATTGCACAATACGAAGGAGTGTTGTTGATTGACAGTTCCTCAACATTTAACACAACAATAGGAATGTTACAAATTTAAGGTAGCGCTATACTATGCATTAAGATAGGTCCAATTTTTTCAGTGCATCTAATGAACAGCTACTAATTCTCTAAGGGCATGGCAGGCAATTCAGGCCATTTTTGTGAATAAGTATGTACTTGTTTCAAAGACAAATATTACCTCAACTATGTTTAAATTACCATTAATTTGGTATCTTCACTAGCTAGAGCCTTTCAAATTTATGCTGTTATACTATGCATACTTGTGGCAGTTATATTATTATTAGTATATAAAATCTAAATAAAATGTGGATTCTTTTGATTACACTGGGCAACAAAAAAATAATTTTTTAATGTTTCAAGCACTTCGTGAGGCAATTCCTAGTAATTTTGGGTTGAGAAAAACAAATATGACAATGAAAAATTTTTATTAGCTCTAGTTTCCATGATATACACAAGGTGAAAGTACTACATATTAACTGATTGAGAGAAAAGGATACATTTTAATTGCACTTAATATAATTTTTAATACAATTTTTTAACCCGTAATTACATGCTAAGAGTTCTAAGTTGCTGGAAAAATACTTTGCAGATAGTCGTGTCTGAAGAGAATCATGTGGTGGCCTATTGACTTTGTTGTCTTTTTGCTTGCCTCTTGTGATGGAGTTCCGCAGAATCCCTATACAAAGACCAACAGTAATCCGCAGAAATGTCCTGATGGAATCTCTCCCCATGTTCATCACTAACAGCTCCACAACTAGGAGGGAAAAAGTCTAGGTGGGAGTGGAGAAAATGGATCTTAAGGGACATGCTGCATCCAAGGTATTTTTGCAGGAGCACTGTCACCAAATGCTTGTAGTTGTCATCTCTTTTGTTGCCTAAAAATCCATGAACAACACCCTTGAAGGCTTCCCAAGCTTCCTTTTCTTTCCCCTCCAAAACTTGGTCAAATGCAGGATCCTTTAGAAGTTCTCTTATTTGTGGTCCGACAAAAATGCCTTCCTTAACTTTTGCATCACTTAATTTCGAAAATTTCTCTCTCATGTACTTAAAGGCCCGTCCTTCTCGGTTCATAGCTTTGACAAAGTTTTTCATCAAACCCAGCTTGATATGCAGGGGTGGAAGAAGAACGTCTTTTGGCAATGACATTTCTCTCGCTAGGGTGAACCACAAATTTTGCATTAATTTGAGTAGAAACTACATGTAATTCAAAGTCACAGCAACAGTATCTGTGTTTATGACTTAGAAACAGCTGAAGAGCATTTGTGTTTTGTTATTTGACAGGTGCGCCAACTCCCCCCCCCCCAAAAAAAAAAAAAAAAAATCCCCCAAATTTAAAATCTTCACTCTAAAAAATGAAATGTCACTTTATCTTCAAAACAAGAGCTAATCTATCATTTTTATGGTGATTTTTGAATTCAGCAGATGGAAATGCATATAAATTCACCATTTTTAAGCCCAAAACATTTTCATTGTTGCCCAGTGTTCCGTATGTTTATTTTGCAAAAGAAATATATAATCTATATTTTGCTAATTAAAAAGGAATTCTGTCAATTAGCTTTTTCTTGATAGTGGAGGTGAATTCTTCTGTAAATTTATTCACTTAATTTGGCAATACAATACTTTTTCTTTGCTGGCACAAATTTTTAGGTTAAAAAAAAGCTACAAGTTGTATCATACAATCAAGTTCTTTACATGATATCCTGCTGTTTTAATGTGCTCAAGATCAAACATCAGAAATGGATGATAATTCTAACGGAGCAGGTCTATGTATATGGACCTAGCTTAAAACTGAACTGCCATGTCAACATGTCGTTCAATCTTGGCATTAGGTTTATATAATGAATATGTTAAGGGAAGGAGAGGGAAGGGGAGGGGAGGGGGTATCAGTGACATTATGGATTGCTCTTTTCCTTCATGCTTGTCCCAGACAATAAATAAAGCTGAACTAAGGAGATCAAATTTGGAATACACACGCCATGTTAACCCTTGGTGGATGTATTTAATTTATTAAATGCTGCTTCAGATTCTACAGGGTGAACTTAAGATATTAAATGGAAATTGCTTAAATAGACTGGCTTGGGTAACTCATTTTTTTCAAAAGATGTTGCATTGGTTGCGTTTTTCAACTATCAGTGGTAAGCAGTGCAAAGCTAGCTTCTGTCATTCGCTGCTGAGGATGAACGGTCAAGCTCAGTGACTCATATCATTAGGACTTACCAATACACTTGCTAATGGTATTCAATAAAACTTTTAATGATGTGGACAGCAATGAGAACTACATCTGAATGCAAGTCAACAAAATGGCTCCAATTCTCAATACTGAGCATGTCACATTAAACAAACAATAAGAGGTCAACCCTTTATTTGAACTGCAGGAAATGACAATTGCTCATTTTTATACATACAATCAACCTCAGCTACAGAACTGCACAAGAAATAAAACTTCATTTTTCATTTATTTCTAGCATTTCAGCTGGTTAGGACTACTTTTATGGGCTATAAACAAGACAGGAGCAGTAAATACAGCACAGTAAACACCTGTTTAATGGATCACATATATCTCTTTACATTATTCTCCAAAAATGGCTTACACATAACCATTTTAGCAAAATGATCAAAATTTAGGTTCATGTACAATATATATTTGAAAATATTTCTTTTTAATTTGCTAGGCATATGAACACACTGTGTACAATAGACAGATTTTAAACAAAACAAGAGAAAGATTTTAAAAATTGTTGTCATCTTCCCAAAACAATTATCCACCTGATACCATTATCCATATGTAGCCTCATCCTTGTAAAGCAAATGCATCATCCAATATACAGTCTAGGTATGTCTGCATTTGCCAATAAACATACATCAATTATATTATTAAACAAGAGTATTTTACTTACTTATATTGAACATTTTTGTGTATTTAATACATATATATAGATTAGTATTAAAATACATTTTGTGTTTACATTGAAGTGTAACAACTGCAACATATGCATAAAAGCTGTGCACATATCCAAACCATCAGTCTACCTGCGACGACACTTCCTCTCTGCATTATTATCTATTCAATATATCAAAAAATCCAAATACCGGGTGTTGCTTATAAAATCCACAATCATCAAATTGAGCATTTATATATATATATATATATAATCTGTATATATATTTATATAATCCAATACTATACTTGAGCATATGCTCTAGTTTCTTTTCAAAAATAATGGCTAAATAATTGATAAATGTACAACAGTGCACACAATACTATAATACCATTTGGAACAAGCTTGTTACTGCGTGGGGGAACCCTGGCTCTGCTTGCTGAGCCTACTGCTTACACAATACTTCAGCTTGGTATTGTCCCCTACTGTGCTGGAAAGGAACAAACTGCCTACAAAAATCTTTCATACAAGTATAACAATACATGTTTTCTTGACTAGTATAATTTTCCAATTTAATGACAGTAAGACTGCATTGCAGCTGATGAAAATATTTTTAAGCTGCTAAAACTTGCACTATTCATTGTTAGTTAAACTATGTAACAAAATTGTGCGTTATAACCTATATACCCAACAGTGAAAATAGAATAACAGCAATACCCAAAGAATGCAGTATGGAGAAATATTGCAAACATACAGAGATGGTGACAAAATTACCTACTTTCTATTCATTAGACTTAGTTTTCATCTAGCACATGTTACAGTGTCTGGTGGATCTAACCAAATACCGTTTAGCTCTACTACCAATTGAGCCAATGTTTCCAGATACACAAACAGCACACAACTATGCTTCAAATGACAAATTTACAAACTCTTTTACTTATGCAATTGTGTATTTATATCTTCATATACTGCAAGTTGATGATAGAGTTGTTCAAATCCAATTAAAAGTAGAAATTGACTCATTTAATAATACAAAACAACACAATTTTTTAATTTCCTGAACATGTTTTAATGGTTGGGTTTCCTCCATTATTCACTGGACATAGACTGCTCTGGTGGTAGTTCTGGGAACTTGTGCAATGGAATAACAAAACTCTGTCTGTCCCTGTTTTTCCCAAGTTAACGATTCTTCATTTCCTGTTGTTTTAATAGTCTTACTTCTGGATTAATGTCATTTTCTTTCCAAAAATAGCTGAAAACTGTTGAATAAATAAATGATTTGCAAAACCTCAATGTTGAGGCTCAAATATTCAAATATTCTGTCAATCATTTTGGATAAACATTTTCCTGACATGGCAGTACATATTTAACATCACCCATTTGCTTCATTGCACCACACTGGCTCTTTTCTCTCTCACTCTCTCTCTCTCTTGCATTTTGTATCAAATGTACTCCTTACATTTCACTTTAGCTCCGATTTGTACATTATCTAAAGACTCAAATGTGCATTTCACCATTTCTTTGTTCATTGGCTCACAAAAAATGATTTATGCTGAAAAGGAACTTTTAGCACTAACAATTTCATAAAAATGGAAATGTATTTCTCCGCAAGTAATAACATCAACTTCAATCAAATACTTCAATTTATTTTCAGCTTACTTAAGTATCAAAAAATGCCACTAGTATACTTCTCTGAAAATGTGAAGGCAGTTTAAAAGCATGAATTTTTTTCGCTAATTCCAAGTATTTAATTCTATTATCTGAGAAACCCGACCGACCGACCGACCGACCGACCGACCGACCGACCGACCGACCGACCGACCGACCGACCGACCGACCGACCGACCGACCGACCGACCGACCGACCGACCGACCGACCGACCGACCGACCGACCGACCGACCGACCGACCGACCGACCGACCGACCGACCGACCGACCGACCGACCGACCGACCGACCGACCGACCGACCGACCGACCGACCGACCGACCGACCGACCGACCGACCGACCGACCGACCGACCGACCGACCGACCGACCGACCGACCGACCGACCGACCGACCGACCGACCGACCGACCGACCGACCGACCGACCGACCGACCGACCGACCGACCGACCGACCGACCGCAATGTACAGGATCAGCTTCATCACCAAACATTCATCTATGTCTAATAATGAAGCAAACTATCCTCCAAAACATCTTTCCTGCAAATTTAAAAAGTGAGTGCTGTTTTGTGTTATTAATAGACTCAATTTCTCTTTTTAATTAGATATAATTTCATATCATTTATAAGAATCTGTGGGTTTATACTCAATTTGGCTCCCAGTATAAATAAATGCACATATTCTGAAAAATTGCATCAAGTTGACAACATAATCGAGTGATTACAAAACATGTCCTTATGAAGGGCTGTTACAAAATACTTAATATAGTATTATAACTGCATATGCCTTCAGTGCAACACTCTTTTCAACTGAGTGAAAACAGTTTATCATCACGTTTTGTACTTCAAATAATAAAGACTGTGAATAATCCTAATATTTCAATGATAGTTTCATTTCACGATTCCTTTTATTCATTATCATTGCTGAGAGCACACAGGTGGAAAAGCTCCACTTTCAACCTTGTGTCTGACCAATCACTTCCATTTATACCTATCTAACTTTTTGTAAATAAAAGAGATTTCATTACATTTCTTGAATTCCCACATTTAGGTTCAACAAGCATCTCGGTGAAAGAGTAACAAAGCAGATATATTACTATGTGCATTGTTCATGACCAGACCATTCTCAAGCCAAAAAGATTATACAACATGTTTAAAATACAAAATGTACTTCGAAGTTTCAAACTTTATTAGACTTAAAGGTTTGGAAACATAGAATGGTTTATTTTTACTACATGTATTAGAAGATGGCTATTTTTGAAAAATTCCATTTCCAAATTAGCTAAGAGTGAATTTTAGTTCTTGAATTCAAATTTAAGGCATAAACTGTTTTCACCCAGTACGCAGTTTAACCACATCTTTGTGTTTGGGGTTTTAAATGACTAACAATAAACATTACACTTAAACATGTAGGTGCGAGTACGTGTTTTCTGCCTTTCTCCATTCTTTGTGTATTGTAAAGTTAGCATTGCCAGCACTAGGCTCATACACAATCGACCAATTCCACCAGTTGCCCACAGGGCTCCACCCAATACTGCTTTTAGCTCTCATCCACTCCATCATTGTTCTCAGAATCAACAAACTCCACATGGGTAAATGGGAAATGACCAACTTTTCCATTCAGCTCTCCCTCCCACTGCCCATTAATATTCATTTTTGTGACTTTAATGATATCTCCTACTTCAAGCTTCAAAGCTGTCTTATCGTATGCGTTGGGCACTCTGGCTTGCTTTACACGTGCATAAGCTGGCAGTTTTCTCTGCAAAATAAAACAAGAAAACACTGTTGTTAAAACATATGTGTAAGCAAAAGCCTCCTTAGTGTCATCATAAGTGATCACAAATGGAGAGAAATTTTGCTATTACATATAAACAAACCCACACGTGCAATCTCTTGATTCTCAGCAGCTACAGTTCACATGTGTACAGTTGCCCCCTTCCTTCACAATATTGTCAATAAACTTCATTCTACATTTGTACAGGCAGTCGACACTGATAATACAAGACCGAAGGGTATTGCACACCTGCGGCTAGCAGTGGACAACAAATTGGTGCAAATGTAAAATGTCTGAGTTGGACGAATGGAATACAGGATGGTTCCACAAGCACCTCTGGCATGCTCGTAACCACTGTACTGTCCAAGCTGGAGATGGTCACAACTCCCCTACCCAGATGGGGCAGGATATCAACAAACTTATCTTTAATAATTTCTGCAACTGATCTCTATTAACAATCTACCGCCTCAAAGTCTTGTTGCATGTTTCATCAGGCCACAGATCCTATCAACTTCTTTCTTAATATACAATGGGCTAAGATCCTCAATTGTTTTGCTTTCACATGCTAGGGTCAATGCCAACAAAGCATCAGTGGGAGTGTTTTACACAGATACACGAGATGATCCGTGCCATAGACACACTGGGGTTCCATCCGGCCGTTGGGTCAGGCTACGTACATGTACAACCATAATAATGGAGGAAAGGGAAACAAACTTAATTTACAGAACTGCAAAAGAAAAATTTAAGAATGTGTTAATGGAGACCAGAAGCAGATCATGGAAAAATGTTATAGAAAATAGTATTAACACAATATCTGGGGAATGCCATACAAAGTTGTCATGGATAAAATTAGGAAACCAGAAATTTTAAATACATTAAAAATATATAATATAACTACATACTAGAATCAACCAGCGATCTTTTACAGACTACAACCAGACGTCAACAGTGATACAGACACTGAGGTAAACACAGCATTAAGAAATGAACAGTAACATACAGTAATGACAAGTATTTATCCATTTCCTCAGACAGACAGACAGAAGAAAAAAAAGAAAAAAGAAAAAAAAAGACGAAAAAAAACATACTTAAACTCAAAAAGAAAGTGGCTGGCCTGGATAGTATTAAGGATGATGGCTACTGAATATAAATTAACACCATATCTTTATAATGAGTGCCTTTGGCAGTGCATAATCCTCCAAAACATTGAAAACAGCAAAATTAAACATTTTAAAAAAGGGCAATGATAAGGACACAATGGACCCAAAATTCTACTGCCAGGTTTCTCTTTTGAACGCTTTAGGAAAAATATTTCAATCTTTCATTAATAAAAGAATTTTAGATTTAGACTATTAATTAGAACAAATACAGATCAATATGGCTTTAGAAAAGGAAGATCTGTGGTAATAACGACGAGGGAATCCCAACTAAAATATGTCATGACAATTTTTGTTGATATTTCTGGTGTATTCGATAACCTATGGTGGCCTTTCCTTTTTGAAAGACTTTGTAAATTAAATTATCCATGGCCTTTATACAATCTCTTACTAAATTAGTGCAAAGATAGGAAAGTACAACTTTTTGGAATAAATCAAGTCATTACATGAGAAAATGCAAAAGAATGTCTCCAGAGTTCAATACTTGGTGTTACATTTTGTTTTGGAAACACTACTGGAGTTAGTTCAACAGGACAATAATTATCTTAAAATTGTGGCATACACCAACGCTGGTAATTCCTGGAAGGAACTTGAGGATAAAGGAAATAACTTACAAAATACACTTTCCACTCAAAGATGAAAATTTCACCAGCTGAATCTGCCTATATGATTCTTAAAGGTAATTTTAAGTGAGTCCCAGGGTCAAAAGTGAAAACAATCCAACAAGGAGAAATCAGTTATCATACCAATGACATGAGTAAAAGTTGAGACCTTCGAGATACCACTGCATCATATAATTATCACATCAAGGGCCACAACTGGTTATTACCACTATCTGGCTTCTTCACTTTGTGGCTAAACAAAACAAATTTGAACACAGTTTATCATATTGTGGACAAACACTGTACTACAAAAAGTGAAATTAAAATGTATCTTAAGAAAACATGGGAAGAAGAATGGCATACCATGAAACCATTCCCCTTGTTCATCACTAACGTCACCCAGGTTTCCTGGAACAAAGTCTACATGTGAATGGAGCAAATGTCTTTGTAGCATTTCAGCAAATTTGGCACCAAATGTTTGTTTCCAAGAAAACCAAGCACAACCCTTGTTCAGTTCATTACTGGCCTTGTTTTATATGTAAGGGAGGGAAAAGAATCAATGGTGTTTGTTTTATGTTACTCTTCCCTGGGACATATTCCTGCTCTTTGTACCATGGCTGTCCCACAAACACAAAAAACCCCCTTGTAATCCAAGCAGCAAACCAATTACTTTAAGATCACCACATTATCTTTCAACAGTGAACTTGATATTTTAAAACACAATATTTACTTTCATAACTTTCTTTAAGCCCTATAGAATGAAAATGTGAACAAATGGAAGTTCCTTCCATTATGACGTAACACAGCCTTTATGCTGAACTTTGATGAATCTATAAACAGTTGCCAGTCATCTGGATTACGCTAAATTCTTAACTCACTCATTAAACTATTAATGTCTACACAGAAACATATTCTGTTCCATGGAAAAATATTTTCCAAATATCTGATGCCAAAGGCATGGTTAAATTGTACATGTTTTCATCTTCACATTTTGTAAGTAATTGTATAGGACATGGGTGAGCAACCTATGACATGTGAGCACACTCGTTTTCTATGCTGTCATGTGCCATTTTAAGCTTCATTTTCAGAATCTA